>CM061035.1:22315000-22915000 GCA_030763125.1 Hippophae gyantsensis | reverse complement strand
GGTTCTATAGGATTTTGATTTCATTTTCTTTGATCTTGATGTCTATGTCAAGATGATCCATTCCTGATAAATAAAAAATGATTAAATGTGCTAATTCTCTAGTTAACGTATCAACTAAATTGTTTTCATTTCTTAGTAAATATTCAACATCAAATTTATAATAATTGAATCACTGCTTCTATCTTACTAGTTGATCTTGCTTATAATCACTTGCAATATAAGTATTTAAGAAATATACAAAGTTTTTATTATCCGTTTTAATAACGAATCTTGAACTGATAACATATATTGCAAATTTATTTATAGTCATTTTTATAGCTAAATATTCATTTCCATTACTATGATGACTTAATTCTGGATCTTGAAAAAATCCTGATGTGTATCTACAAAGATATTTACCTTTTATTTTAAAATTACTCCCCAATATTCATGTGAATCATTTGTTTCTATAATCATTTTGTCATTTGAATTGGGTGGTATAAAGTTGGTAAGATTTCTACTTGTGTTTTTACCTTGTTCATTACTGTGTGTCATGTTCTATCCATTTCTAAGCATAATCTTTTTTGAGGTTAATTTGTTATGATTTTCACATTTCTATTAATTTTTTAATGTATATTTCTACATAAGTCAAACATTTTAAAAATATTTTTAACTAACTTTTATCTTTGATTTCACTAGAAAATCCTTGTATACTGTTTAGTATATAAGGTTGGAGATGAAGTTTTCTATCTTCTATTTCTAATCCTAGATACTTACTCTTTTGTTGAGTTATTACAACCTTTCTTTTTGATAGAACAAGTCCATTTTTCCCCGCATTCTTGTAAGACATTAATAATATCTAAGTAATGTTTATTCAAGTCATCACTAAATATTAAAATATCATCGATGTATATCATGTAACCTTTTAAAGGTATTATTCATATATATTTGAAAAATACCTAGTGCTTGTTTTAATCCAAACGGTATAACTGTCCATTGAAATTATCCCTGTGGGCAACTAAATGTTGTTAATTTTTGTGATTCTTCATCAAATCTTATTTACCAAAATCCACTTTTACAAACAAAACTTGAGAAATATTTCTTTATTTTTATTAATTATAATGATTATTCTTTTTTTTGGAATAAAATATCCATTATCAGTTTTTTTATTGAAGTCTTTATTACCATTATCTTTTTACTTCTTCTTTTCTCACTTTCTTTTTCATCTAAAAATACTTGATTTGAGTGAGGTGAATTACTGGATATTATGACTTTTAATTCCAAAAGTTCTTAAATTTATTTTTCAAATTCATCTCGGTCTATTGGGGGTATAAATCATTGGTTTTACTCATAACTTTGTTAGAGTCTTTGATTTTTATGCTTGCTATTATTTTATACCTATTGATTATAGGATTTAAAAGGTTTCTTGAACTTATTGTTTGTAAAAATTTTCTTATTCCTATTAAAGCTTTATCTTCCTATATTTCATTAAGAAAAGAGTTTTGTTTCTTTTCTATGTCTAATGAAATATTTTCTATTTAATACTATTATTTTATATCTATCTTACTACACTTTCTCTTTTTATGTTGTTGCATAAAAGTTGGGTTTGATACTGTCAAACTTTTTCTTATTTTTAACACGTAAATGGTTTCACCATCTAGTGTTGTTAAACTTATTTTCTCCAAATTATGAGTAAATGGTTGGTAAAGGTGTAGGAAGATATATCTTATTAATAAATTAACTCTTATTTATTATTGATATATGGTAGGAATATTAATATGAAATTTCTCTCCTCATATCATTATGTATGTACCTTTTCATATTTTATTATGATTTATTTTAGTATTGTTAATAATTCTTACAATTAAATCTTTTGGTGTTTGTTTTTAGAGTTCTTTTAGGAATATATATTTATTAGCTACACACATACTATCTCATATATCTATATATGCATGTAAATGGTAACTTGTGTAACTTTTAAATTTCAATCATATCTCAATATAAGTATTATTTGGATTCGTAATACAATATCAATCATTCATATTCAGATGAAGAATATTCATATTCTAAGTCAATTATTTCTTCTTTATTTTCTTCTAATATATAAATACTACAAGTATCATCTATATCTGATTCCTCTATTGGTTCTAATTCCATCTTAAAAGCTTATTCTAATATTTTTATTTCTTGTGAAAATTCCTTTTTAAATTACATTTTATGTTGAAGCTTCTTAAGGCATTTATTAGCATAATATCCTTTCTCATTGTAGATTCAATATCTGTATTTATTTTTCCATGATGAGTACTTATTTTCATTTTCTAATAGCTTATACATTTTTCTTCTAAAATATATTTTTGTAAAGTTCTTTGTTATATATTCTCTTATATTTTGAAAGTCTTATTTACTAAATTTATATCTTTTGAATGTTTTGTATTGTTTATATTTTTATATTTTTGCTTGTAAGATTTTACGCTACATTCATATTTTTCTAGCATCTTCAAATCTCTTATATCACAACAAATTTTATCATTTTCTCTTATTTGTTTATATTCTTTTCTTTCTTAACATTTAATGATTATATAATTTTTGAGAGTTCTTATTATTCTTTCTAAGATGTCTTGTATAGTTTTCTTATTTCTTTTATTCTGTCAGTTTGTTATAGTTTTATGTAATGTTTTAGGTAATTTTTGAAAAAATTATTTCTTTATAAGTTTCTTCCATATAGGGTGATAAATTATGATAATACATTTCATATTCAAAAATAAATGCATCTATATAACATATGTCACATATTTTCACTGGATTTAGTGATATGTCTACTTTTGTCTTCTCTAATAAATTTTTTGCATATTTCATTTACTACAGTATCTAAGTACTATCTATCTATTAGATCATTCCTTTGCATTTGTAAATGTTACTATTATGTTAAATTTATAAACCACATGTTAACATTTTTGATCATTTTGTGAGCTACTAAGATTCTACAAGTTGAAGCATTTGATTGTTTGGTTAAAAAAGTTTGTATCATTACACTCATACCACTATACTATTCATCTAAGCCTTTTTTCTATCTTTTATACAATCTAAATATAAAAGATCATATATATAATTTTCATGAAGTTTGAGTTTTAATAGGGATGTCATCTCTAATTTTCCAATGTAACCCCTCTTTCATTTTGGATTGTTGTTTTCTTTTATAAGAAATGTTAGGCTCTTCTAGCATTTACCTGTTTATTTCTTTCTTATATGGATCAGATGCTCCATCTTAACATGGAATTGATAATGAAATAGATTTTTTATAATTTTTGGGATCATATTTTCTAATTCAGAATCAGTTTCGCTGACTAATTGCATATTATCTCCTTTTTGTTTGTACAAAGTTTTCATCATAATTTATTTTTAGTTCTTTATTTATTAGGGTTAAAAAACTAACTAGTTTTCCTATTTTTCTATTCTGAGTGTCCATAAATTATTTTTTTAATTATTTTCTATATTTCATTAAATTAGGATTATAACTTCTTCTTTATATTTGGTTTTTTCTCATTCTTTCTTTTCTCATTCCTAGGTATCAATGTATCCTATTTTTTAGGTGATTCTTCTTTCAACCCTACAAATAGATCAAATCTATAACTTATAATTTCATTGTTTATAGGTATGTCATCTACATCCCTTTTTAATTCAGTAAATTATTTATGTATGTCTTGTTGTAATTTCTTGTTATAACCATATTCTCTTATTTCTTTTAAGAATTTATTTGTATTTCATTTATGTCTTGCAAGGACTTGATGTTTGATTCTTGTGCTATATCAATTTATTTTGCTAAATTTCATTATTGCTATTTGGTTTTTTGATATACTTGTTAGGCTTATACTAAAATCTAATTTTATATCATGTAGTTTATTTTTGAACATTATTTGGATAATAATTGTATCAATTATTTCTAATATTACATCAAGGATTAATGCTTTCATTATTTTAACTTCTTGTTTAAATCTATCACCTCTATTTCTTTATTAGAGCTTTTTCCTTAAGAATCTATAAATGTAAATCTTCATATATATATTTTTTCTTCTTGCATTACTTTTTCTTCTTAGTATGAAAGGTTTTTTATATAAGTTTCATTCTTCTGGTATTTCAAAATATGTTAATATTTTTGATTTTATTATTATTTTTATTTATTGAAATTTTTTATCTATTTCTATAAATTTATTTTGTCTATATATTGATTTATTATGATTGTTTGTTAATGAATATTCTATTATATAGTGTACTAAAAATACGTGATTTATTTCTTTTATTAATTCTCCTATTTCAACTTCCTAAGTTAAACTTAATACTTGATTCAATCTCTTATCATTAATATCAATGGCAAGCCTATGATATATTATGAATATTAATTTCTAGTATCCTAAGTTTCTATGGATTATTCTTAATAAAAAAATTTCCTTATTTTTTATTATATTATCTAGTAGTACTAGTTTTATTGGTGTATAAATTCGTTCTCTAAATTGTGTTTTTATTAATATTTTCATTCTTCCTAAATAGATGTATCTAATTTTTCTTTTATCCTTCCAAAGGATATTTGATAGTTTATACATAATAAATTTTTTGTCAATTAATGGTATATTATATCTTTCTTTACGTCTGTAATATTAATACTCGTTTATTTATTACTTATTTCATAATAAACTATATCTTTCCTTGAAAATATTTTTTATATTCTTGAAAATAATGAATTTGTAAAACATCTTCTTTCTAAATATATTTTTTTTTTGTATTTCTTCAAATTTCATTTTACTAATAAATATTTTCTATAAAAAAATCATAATATGTATTGTGTTTCTATTTTCATTATTTCTAAATTTTCTATTATTTATGATTTTTATATTATTTCTATCATTATTTGTAAGATTTTCCAATTTTTATCAGATTTTAAATTTAAAAATCATTAAATGATAAAATATACTAAAACTCAATCATTTTTCTATTTATATAAAAAATAATATTTTTTACCTTTTGAATTTATTTGGGGTAAATAAGTCGAAGCCTACTTAAGTGTGTCTTATTGGTTAAGAATCCGAAGAACGAGGCCCACGATTCATACATCATAACATTACCTAATGGGGTGCTGTTAAATTAGCCCACGATTTTCTTACGTTAGCTAAATCATGTTTTCTGATTTCTACCATAATGAATTAGTGTAAACTATAGAACATGAGAAGTAAAGGATGCCATCTCAAATTGAACGCTTGAGGGAACACTTAGAATTACAAAAAAAATAAAATAAATAACTAGTGAGAATTTAACTAAGCGTTTTTCTTTAATTTTTCCTTTGAACTCCATTCAAACTTCTACAGTGATATTGAGGTCATATTTGATTTATAGAACATAAAATTAATAGAAACAATAATAGTAAAATTAATGGAATTAAATTGGAAGGTTATTACAGTGTATATATAGGGTTGATATTTTTATGAGACATATCTTTTTACTTTTGTGTCCCAAACTAACCTAATTATCGAATATTGGCAATTTAGATAAAATTAATCATTTGATGAGGTAGTTTTAGCTTTTAAGGTTTTTAAGAAAAAAAGAATGATTTTTTTAGTAATGTTGTTTCAAAGATTTTCTTACTATTGTTGTTTCTTCCTTTCCCAATTTCTATTTCTATCTTTTTTCTTCATCTTTCCATTTTCTTTCCCTCAAACTTGAAAACATTGTGTCTATGTCGTTATTGCATCTAGGTAGAGCATATATTTAAAGATGACGACAAAGAGGTTGAACTTGACAATGATTTAGGTTAGGGGTGTCCAACAGTCCGATTCGGTTTGGTTTTGGGAAAAAATATTAGACCGGATCGGACTGGACCGTTTGAAACGGTTTTGATTATTATAAATCGGACTGGACCGTTTGATTTATAAAATCATTCGGTCCGATCTAGTCCGATTCTGTTTCCAGTTTGGTTCGGTTTTTTGACATCTTTAATGAAAAATAATGTGAAAATTCTAATATATTTATTAAACTGGTTCGGTCCGGTTCGACCGGTTTAAATCGGACCGGACTGTTTGAAAAATGATTTTAATAAATACAAACTGGTCCGGGCCACTTTTTTGGACACCCATAATTCAGGTAATGGAGGTGAATAAGACACCTAACTTGATCGTACAATTTCGAGTTCTCTTACTGCTGGCCTTGGCTTAGCCTATACTAAAGTTATTGGTATCGAATTTTGTTAATACCAGATAGGACTATTCTTTGAAGATTTGCAAAATGAAGAGATTGTTAGGATTTTGGACAACCTTGTGGGGGGTGATCTTTGACCCTCTAATACTTAAGTCAATAATTGTAAAATGAATAATAGATAATATCTATATTCTTGTTCTAATAATATATGAAAAAATATTGTTCAATTATGATTCTTTGTTATAAGATTCAAGTTATATTTCCCGTTCTAAAAATGGTATGCATATGTGAATATATATATAGGAGAAAAAGTTAACCTAAAAACTATTTTATATTGGAATAACATTGAATGGTTGTAGCTTTGTAGACATTTACCCTTAATCATCTCTTTAATTATCTTTTAAGATAATTAAAGGATAATCATTAGGTCTTTATTTCTTTAAGATAATTAAAGGATAATCATTGTGACTTTATCTATTTAAGATAATTATCTTACCTTCACACTTATCTAATGATTGGGCACTTATTGGGCTTGGTCTATAAAGCTCTTTGGAAATAATGTTCAATTGTGTCTACTCTTTGACTACCATGTGAGATATACGAAACCGCGCTAACATCAGCCTCCTAAACTTTATAGCCTTGGGGCTACAAGGTCTTATTGTAATTTAGGTCAATGCTTGTGTTCAATATCCATTTCAATTATACTAGTGACATTGAGCTTACCCTTACATGATTTTTACGTGTCTAAGCAAAATATTTCATGTCATGTTTGGCTATTCAAAACGAGCACAACAGTACCCTATTGTTGGTGATGTCTATGGATTTCAAATAGGACTTTCAATTAGAAAGCTATGTTAAAGTCAATCTATTTATCAAGGAAGACAAACCTTCTTTTATTTTGGAAAAATACTCAAAATTCAAATCCTAAGTCTAATCCCTTGAAGATTAGCTAAGCAACCGTGGTTATTGATTTTGATTTTATAGGAGTGGACGAGATGATTTTACCACTTCTGTAAATACAAACCCTCACCTTTTGCATTCTTCATAACTCATAATACTTTCTTAAAGCTCAAAATTTGATAAGAGAAGAAAAGTAAAGGAAATTTTCTCAAGGTAATTTTTCCTTGATTTATCTTCATTATCTTGCATGTAATATGGGATAATTATTTTTCATTATCTAAATACTTTGTACCCCATGATGCTTAGATCATACTTTCCTTCATAGAATGTGATGGATATCGGATCTATGGATGTGGGATCAGGTCTGGTCAATGTGGGTGCATACAGAGGTGGATGAGGGTCAGTACAGATAACATATATTGGTGGACGAGTGAAGGTCTAGGGGAGGTGATGGTTTTATCGATCTTGCAAAATTACCATTTTATGGTTTTATTATTTGTAAAACTTTCGCAAGTGCACGAATCATTTTATAGAAAACGATAAATATACTCCCAAGGTCGATCTAAGGAAGGAATGTATGTGGTTTTTAATTTATTATTCGAAATCTTAAAAACAAAATTAAATCCTAAATATCCTATCACGATATTTTGGTTTGTTTGTTTCCTAATCTAATAACATAAAAATAAATATAAACATATATATAAATTCAATAAACAATAATACAAATTTTATCATTCATAACAGTGGAGTATTTAATGATATAATAATTAAGTTAATTATGATTGTTTGTATTATTTAAGTTATTAAAGAAATAAATTAATATTTGTTGATTTTGTCTTTTGGTATGAAAGTGTTTTTAGGCGGAGCCCAAATTGGTTTGTTTAATATTAACTAATTAATATCCTTAAGTGTGACCTATTAATTAATTAAATATTAAATTTTAGTTTTATTTCTAAGAAAATAACAAAGCATCTAATCATAGCTTTAGATAGAGTCAAATAATTAAACTTTATTCAAGATGTTCAAATTAAACCTAAAAATTTAATTTGAACAAGTACTAACTTTCAAGTTTTAAAACTAATATTAAAAATATGTAGTGAATACATTTTCGAATAATAGTTTTTTATAAAAAAACTTTTGAAATAGAGTTTTACTCTAACTACCGTGCAATTGTATCAACAAATAAAAGAGCACTACTCTAAATTAGATCGAATAATTAAACCTTAAAATCTAATTTTTAGATTTAAGTTTGTAATGAAAAATAATGTATTTCTCTCTAACATTCTTAATATAAAATTTTGAATAAAAATAAAATCAATTTATTTTATAAAAGTGTTTTACCTATTTAATATTTTGCAAGCATAATAACGTTATAATTATATCATATTTACAAATAGTTAGTCATGTTAAATTTAATCACAGACAAATTAATTATAACATATAAGAATAAAACATAAAATTATAAATGTAAAGAATCCATTAAAATAACACCTTAAAAGAATCCTTACAACAGTTTTATGTTAATTATGTTACTGAAAAACCTCCAAACGGATTTGCATATCTACTTATTGAATCAAAAACTAAAAATTTATAAACACATAACTAGTTCCTCTCAAAAAGAGAAGAACTTTAAAAATAAAAACTAAAAAAATAAATAAAAAAGAAAAATTTATAGAGAGAGAAAGAGCTCAGAGCATTATGTGTCTTTTGGAATGAGGGAAGAGGGTCCTTTTATAGATGAGGAAAAGGCCAAAAAAAGGGAAAAATATTTTAGAATTTGAATTTGGGCGAGTTTGGACAGGCTTGCGCGCGTATAGGGCTCGAAAATCTCGCCAGATGGCGAGGAGTGTGTAGGCGTATGCGCGGTACAGCGTGGGCGGGTTAGATGCTGCTCGTAGAACTCAGTGCAGATCGACACAATGTGTGGCTGCGTGCATGGGACTCGGCACGGATGGGAGCGCTACACGCGCGATTTTGGTCTTTTTAACATTTTTGACCCATTTTGTCCAATTTTTCCATCTTTTTTACTTTTCTTCATTTATTTTCTCAATATATTTGTGATGTATTGTCTCCAGTATTTTTCTTCTTGAGTCTTTAAGTTATTTTTAAACTAAAATACCTTAAAAATAATAAAAAATACCCGTGATTCTAAAAAGATAAATTTATATAAAAATGTGATAAAATCATACAAATATAAATCTATTTAATCAATTAAAATACATTAAATCATGATAATTTTAATGTTTTTTAGGCACTCCTCAAGAAGCAAGGTCAATTAGGCCCTAGTCTGTAACGTCTTGGTCGATGCTTGTCTGTTTGATAATGGTTTTGTCAATAGTGCTTTGGCCAGCAGAATCCTAATGGTCTCTACCCTAGTCGTTGACTTTTTGGATGGTAGCTCCCTGAAAAATAAACCTCTAGATGGTTCCTCCTAGGTCGATGGTGGTCTAGCCGGCAATGGTATGAAAAATAATGGTTGGGAATGAGTTGCATTAGACGCTGCCCCTGGACCATCTCAATGTTGTGATTCTTTCATTTCTATCTACGCAAGCCATTTAGGCATCCATTTGGTATAGCTTAAGTCTTCGAGCGGTGGAGATTTAGCTTCTATTCCAATGGCCATTCCTATGTGCCAGTTGAGCACTGATTGGAATGATCCTGAGTACGTCTCTGAAAATAAACTAGATTCCTAGATGATCGATCATTATTAGAAATATATTCTAAATTTCTGAGTTCATTATCTTGATACCTCGAGTCCTGATAATAATTTGGAGTAACCATTTCCTTAGCAGAGTTACTTTATCTACTAACCACTTCTTTGTGGGGTTACGACTCTTATTTCTACATATAGTGTGGAAGTTCCTGATTGATGTCTATATGGCACTGAGGCTTTTTCAACCCAATTGTTGCAGGGTGCTGCTCAATTGTTAGTTGCTTTGGAAAGAGCATGATAGAGAGATAACTATTGAATATTTCAAGTAATTTTACTATTCATATATATAGAGAGATAGTAGGGGTTGGTACCAGTTCAAGCCCTTTACTAATTGTATCCTGATAAATTAGCTATTGGTGCAATGAGTCCTTATTCAATGTTGTGGTGAATTTGACTTTCCATTCTTTAACCTTCATCATATGCCTACCCAATATAAAAGAGATGGTAGAATTTTTGAAACTTAGCCTTTTATTATAATTTTTAATAGCATCCTAACTTGTTTCTTCTTGTTTGTATTGCATTGGACACATGGTGATATTAATCCTAACTATAAAGATTTCATTAAGTCATCTTATTTTCTTTCCCCATTGCAGTAGTGCAACAACTAGCTTATTATTCTAGAGCAGATTGCTTACTAGAGCTTAGACCCGACTGTAGTTGATCCAAAATGCATCAGCCCCCAAAATTTAACAATAAGTACTTCTTATAACTTAATATCCTTGAGTTGTTTAGTTTTGGGTGATGAATTCACCGTAATAACTTTTAATTTCTTGTAGGAATGACTTCTCAACATCCTTCTTGGAAGAAGAATGGGATGTAGACAGTGATCTATTTCTTGCGATATTTTAGCTAGGAAGATATGGTTAAAAAGGCCAAAGGTTTATGAAAGCTTGGGGCTTCTAAGAGGAAGAGAGCCCCTAGCTTATGGGTGACCTTTTCTAGAAAAAATCTTAGGAGGGTTAGACCCCCTCCAGCACCTATTAATATTCCTTCCAATCCTAGGGTGGATGAATTTGGTCTATGACCCATTGACTTGGATGAGGACGTTGTGGGTACATTAAAGCCTTTGGTTGTTCCAAATATTCTGAAACTAACTACGTCTATAGATGAAGATAAATATGCCTTGATGGGTAGATCATGGTAGTTTGTTAAGGATCTGGAGCAAGCATGGCTTTGAGAAGCATCTGGTAGGTTCCAAAAAGGCACTAAGTAGGGAAACTGGCATTATAGATCCTGTTGAGGCTACCCATAACATGTTAAAGATTTAGTTGAAGAAGTCTAGGTTGGAGCTTTCAAAAGCAAAAAGATATTAGATAAGGCTATGGCGGTGCCAATGAAGAGGTCAATCGTCTTGACACTATCTTGTTGGAAGAGTATGTTGATTGGGCCGAAGAGAGGGAGTAAACTGACAAGTTATTTGAAAGCCTTTACTTAGTACGAAGGCAGTTATAGACGGCTACTATAGAGCTAGATCCAGCTAGGATCCAAACCGTGGCTAAGTTCCATGCTTCTGATAGGTATGTCAAAGATACCTTGGATTCTTGGGCTAATGGTTTTTCATACCATGAGGAGATAGTGCAAGAAAATCCTATCGAAGAACATCCTCTATGAGACTATTTTCCCATCATCAATTAGATGTGCTTCTTGGTATAATGTAGTTGCCTCCAAGTGGGAGGATGATAACTCTGGCAGTTCTAGCAGCTTAGGTAGTTTTGGCAATTTTGAAAATTCTAAGAGGATAAAAAATAAGGTGGTGGATGGTGATGCAACTTATGGTTCTGCCAAGAATAAACGTTAGTTTTATTTGACCTTTTACATACTTTAGTCTTAGGGTAGTCTATATTTCATGTATCTTCCCATTAAAGTCTATGTACTTAGTGGGTTTGTTTTTACTTTCAGATTTATGTTTTTGCGTAAACTTTATGGGCATAACCATGTCCTTTTTATTGCATTGGCTTTTGTGTTACCTTTCACGTTTTATCTCTTCTTATATTTTTTGTACTTGTACTTTTAATATTATTCTTGAACCCATTTGCTACCGTACATATTTGGGAGGTTATGGACCTTTGAGTTGACATGCGAGTGCTAGGGATGTTTTGGTATAGAATGGAGTATGCATCCTAGACCCTAGGGTGGTGTTTAGTTCACGAAATGGAATCAGAATCATAATCGGAATGAGAATGGAATGGAATGGAATGGAAAGGAAAGGAAAGAGTTTTGTTTGGTTTACAACTGGAATGAAATGGAATGAAAATATTGTATATTACCTTAAAACCCCTATATTCAATAAAGTTTAAATAATATCATTTAATTATTATTTTTTCGTCAGAAAAATACATTATTAAAATCATTATTTTTCTAAATAATTATTACTTAAAATGAAAATATATTATTAAAATTATTATTTCTAAATAGGGTTTAGGGTTTTGAGATTTAGGGATTTAGGATTTGGGGTTTAGCATTTACGGTTTATGATTATATTTGTGCGTTAAGGTTTAAGGTTAAAATTATTATTTTTCTAAATAGGGTTTAGGGTTTCAGGATTTGGGATTTGAGATTTAGGGTTTAGGGTTATATTTATGGGTTAAGGTTTAGGGTTAAAATTATTATTTTTTAAATAGGGTTTAGGGTTTTAGGATTTGAGATTTGGGATGTAAGGTTATATTTATGGGTTGAGATTTATGATTAAAATTATTATATTTTAAATATGGTTTAGGGTTTTGAGATTTTTGGGGTTGCGTTAGATTTATGGGTTAATGTTTAGGGTTAAAATTATTATTTTTCTAAATAGGGTTAAAGGTTTAGGGTTTTGGGATTTGGAATTTGGGTTGGGGTTTAGGGTTTAGGGTTTTGGGATTTAGGGTTTAGGGTTTAGGTTTTTAGGTTTAAGGTTTTGGGATTTTAGGTTTTGGATTTGGGATTTAGGTTTTGGATTTTAGGGTTTAGGGTTTTAGGGTTTTAGGTTTAGGGTTTTTGGGATTTAGGTTTAAGGTTTATATTTGGAGTTGGGGTAAAATTAGAAAAAAAATTTAGATGAGAATGGAATCACGATTCCTTAAGGGGGAGAAAGAATTCTGATTCCTTCTCCTATAAGAATCGATTCCATTCCATTCCCATTTTTCAGCCCACGTCTAGCATAGGTATGTAGAGATAAGGGGCGATTTCTTGACCCACGTCTAGCTTGGTTTGGTTTAGCTAGCCAAATACGCATTAAACCCCTTATATGGCCAACATGGTCTGGTCGATCGTCCTATTCCTATTTGGCCACTTCCTGGCTGGCCACACCCCTGGCTGGTGACACTTCTGGTTAGTTATACTCTTGGCTGGACGATTATACTTCTAGTCAATCGTACCTCCTAGTCATTATCCACCGTATTGTGGATCAATCTTTTGACCACGTATTGGCTCAATTGGGAGACCAATAACTTGAAGTTTAAGTGACTTTCAACTTGTGTACCCATGGCCTTACATTTATACTCAAACCTTGTAATGTTTGTTTGAAATGTTTCAAAGTGAAGGGAGACTTGTTGATCCAAGTGTTACTTAGTTAAGCCCTTTGATCTATTAACTCCTTGTTTGGAGTACTTGAATTTGTTGAAGTGGTTTAAGCATGTTCTTAACTTAGGAAAATTTTTAGTTACCATTTCAATGGAGAATTATCGTCTTGTTTATTGAAGTCTTGTAAGCCTAAGTATGGTGTAGTAAATTTAATGTAGTTTTTGGACCTAAAATCGTATGGATTTTGAGTCATTACTCTTTTTTAGGGCATGTGGCCAACTCTAGAGTGATAGGGAACCTGAAAGGCCATTCTTTGTATTAGTAGTGACCTGGACCACATAGCCAACACATTAAAATTCTGTAGAAAATTTGGTGGTCTTGCCTTGAAAGTACATGGCTCACCTTTTGTGATACCTATTATTTACTACCTTATTAGGGATGTATGCCTTGGCTGGATACTGTAGCTTTTATTTTCCTCAGTTCCATTATGTGGTAATCTAGGTGATAGGGCATAGAACTCTATACCTGGATACTTCTTCACTTTAGTTTTATCCTGGACTACAAAGCCTATGATTAGGATGCATCCTAGTTGTAACTTAACGTGTCTAGCTTTTGTGGATCATATAGTGGTCTGGGCCCTAAGATGTAGACACTACTACAAAATGTGGTATTTAAGTCGATATGTAAAGTCGGTTTTTGGAGAAAATTGACTTATAATGAATTTAAAGTCGGTTCGGTGAAAAACTGATGCTACACGTGGACGTAGCATCGGTTCTATGTGTTAACCAATGCTACACACGTGAATAGCATCGGTTCACCACGTCAATCGATGCTACATAGCGTAGCGTAGTAGAGTCATTTGATGTGTCGAACTGACGCTATATGTAGGACGTAGCGTCAGTTGACGTGGTGAACAAACGCTACGTCCATGTGTAGCGTCAGTTCAACATGTCAACTGATGCTACGAACTACGTGGATAGCGTCGGTTGACATGTAGAACCGACGCTACACACGTGGATAAATTCTTTTCTGTTCTTTTGTCCCCAAATAGAAACTATTCCAAGCACTGCATATCTCAAAAACCCAATACCTCATCCACTCTTTCTCATTTTCCAGCCACCTATGACCACCAATTTTAGTGCCACTTAGTGGGTTTTCTTCCTCTCTAATTTATCTTTTAGATCCCTTATTTTTTTTAGCAAAATACTCAAAAAATATATACCCATTTCTCACTAACAAAACACCATTTTTTCTTCATTTTCTTTATTGTGTCACTTCATTTACTCTTGTAAGTATTTCTATTAATCTTATGCACTTATTATTCATATTTTTTTTTGTATATTATGTGTTATTATTTATATGTATAAATTTTTGTATTATATATGTAGGTTTTGTATTATAACATGAAGAGAAGAATATGATGATCTTGAATAACATAGGACAACACCATGGTAATTTTTCTACTATTAATTAATAGTTAATTTTTAAATTATTTATATTATTTAAACTATTTGTTGAATATATTTTGGTTTTTTCTGCTATTATGTAATGATCGAATACAAGTTTTAATTTAAGTATAATAGAAAATGAGTAAATTTTGTAAAAAATCAAAATTTAAAAATTTAAATTCGGTTCAACGCGTGAATTGATTTTACATTTTTAAATTTCGTTTTGTAGTAGTGAGAACTCATCTACAAGAATGCTTCTTATTAAATGCCTTTTGCAGGAGTGCATTCCTTGCCTGATTACTGAGGAATTTATTATGCTCAACCCCATATGATATTTCACTGAGGGTTCTAGACTCTTTTAACTTTTTAGATAACTCGAGACCACCTATCGAGATACTTTTTATTCAATGCCTTTTGTAGGGGCGTAATCCTTGATGGGATACTGAGGAGTACTTAGTACCAGAGTGGCAAAGTTCTCGAGCCATGGTTCCCTTTCAAAGTACATCCTTGTGGTAACTTAATGCACCTATCTTCTATAGATTGTTTGGTGGTCTAGGCTCTAAGGCATAGTATTCACCTACAAGAATGCTTCTTATTCACTACCTTTCATAGTGATGCATTCCATGCCTTGGTGCTCAAGAATTTATTATGCTAAACTCTTAGCGTTATCGCATAGAGGGCTCTAAAATTTCTCAAGTCTAGGTAACTTAGGCCCGTTTCTTGATTTAATGGAAGACTTTTTATCCTATTGGATCTTCTAAGTGTAGACCTTTGATTTGTAGAGAGAGATATGTATCCTAAGTACTCCCATTATTGATAAGAATAAATATTGAAAGAGCTCATGACCCGGTATATGACCAGAGTAAGGACATACATACTTTTAAAGGACTAAGCTCTAACTCGCACAAACAACAAAATAAACACTTATACAAAACAGGCAGTAGAATCACACATAGTATAAGATCAAAAAGTAGATAACTTGAATAATAGATTTATATAACAAAGTAGAAAGCTAGTAAACTACAAATGCTTTCTAATTATAGTTTATGCTTCAATATATTGGGACATATATATAACAAACTCAAATTATACTAGCTTAAGTGATCATGCATAAAACTCGATATATAAAGATAAACCCATATAGAGATCATATCTATATCATAATATCCATTTGTTGCTAAGGCAATCACTTAGTAGTAAATAATTTTCTAAATAGTAAACAAGTTACAACACTAATAGATAATAATACCACTATCACCTCTATTAGTCAAAACCTTCATCCAAACTACCTATTGTTGCTTTTCACTTACTGCTTCTACAACTATTTGGTTCAACACTCGCACATGGTTGTCCTCCACAACTAACACAAACCAATGTGGTGTGATTGGTAACTAATGATTAATAACTGAAAGTGTATCAATTCACAAGCTCATGGGACACACAGTCTACTCTTAATATCAAATCGCGTATGAGAGACACACAATCAAATCAAGTATTCATACATATAATAATTTGATAACTAATCACAAAAACAACCCACTCTCAAATGTATAAACTCCAAAATAATTTTTGAAATAGATAAAAATTTCAGAGTGAAGTTTGGTATATTTTTGGCTCCTTAAAACAATCAGTGAAGAGAAAAGAAATGATTAGGGTATTTATAAGGCTCAGAATGCACAACTTGACAATCACCTCGCTCAAGGTGGTAGTGAGGTCCATCACGAGTTTGTTAGATGATGAGTGCTTAAAAAACACTAAAATTATCACGATTTAATATACTTTAATTTATTAAATAGATTTATATTTGTATGATTTTATCATATTTTTATATAAATTTAACTTTTCGGAATCATAGGTATTTTTATTGTTTTTCAGGTATTTAAGTTAAAAAATAACTTAAAGACTTGAAGAAATTTTTTGGAGATAATACATCACAAATATATTAAGAAATGAAATGAGGAAAAGTCAAAAAGATGAAAAAATTGGACAAAATACGTTAAAACAGTAAAAAATGTCAAAAAGGCCAAAATTTCGGTCGCACACGCCCGCACGCAGTCGGCACACCCAGCATATGCCTGAACCGTATCCTACGCACGCCAAACATCTATCAACTACAATTTTCGTCCATTTGTTGCAATTTTTGCACCTCACACGCATGCTAGCCTGTCCAAACGGATCCAAATTCAAATTTTGAAATATTTCTCACCTTTTTTGACATCTTCCTCACCTATAAAAGGATCATCTTCCCCCGTTGTAAAACACACAATTTTTTCAACTCTTTCTCTATCTAGATTTCTCTATCTAGAAAGGTTTCTTAGTTCTTTTAGTTTTTAGTTTTAAACTAGCTATGTTTTTATAGATTTTTAGTTTTTGATTCCATAAGTGAAAATGCAAATCCGTTTGGAGGTTTTCCAACGATAGAATTAACATCAAATTGATGTTTTTTTACTGTCATCTTTTAAGATATAATTTTAAGATATTTTTTACTGTCATCTTTTTATGTTTTATTTTTATATATTATATTTAATTTGTGTGTAATTAAATTTAACATGGCTAAATATTTGTAAATATGATATAATAATAACATTGTTATACTTACGAAATATTGAATAAGTAAAACATTTTTATAAAAATAAATTGATTTTGTTTTTATTCAAGATTTTATATTAAGGATATTAGAAAGAAATATATTATTTTTCATTACAAACTTAAATTTGAAAATTAGATTTTAAGGTTTAATTATCCGGTTTGGTTTAGAGTAATGCTATTTTATTTGTTGGTATAATCACCCGATAGTTAGAATTACGCTCTATTTAAAAAAAAATTATAATAACTATTATTCGGAAATGTATTCATAACATATTTTCAATCATGGTTTTAAAACTTTAAAGTTAATACTCGAATAATTAAATTCTAGGGTTTAATTTGGACTCCTTGAATAAAATTTAAATTTTTTAACCCCACCAAAGGTTACATTTAAATAATTTATTATTAATCTCTTAGAAAAAAAATTAATTTAATTAACCAAATTAGTTATCGATCCTACCCATAGGTGTTAATTTATTTGTTTAATTAACAAATAATATTTAACCATACCAAAGGTGGTATTCATATAAAAAGAGAATCAATAAATATCAATTTATATCTTTAATAACCTAAATAATACGAGTAAGCATAATTAACTTAATTATTATATCCTTAAATACTCCATTGTTATGAATGATAAAAAATTGCATGATTATTTATTGAATCCACATCTATGTTTATTTTTTAGATTAGGAAACAAAAAAACCAAAATATCGTAACAGGATATTTAAGATTTAATTTCATTTTTAAGATTTTGAATAATAAATTAAAAACCACATATATTCCTTCCTTAGGTCGATCTTAAGAGTATACTTACCATTTGCTATAAAATGATTTATGCACTTGCGAGAGTTTTACAAATAATAAAACTAAAGTATCCGCAAGAACGACATTGCATTGTCGGTCTTGTCTCATCATTGGCAAGGTGCTAAAAAGTTGCATTTTTCGTTTCAAAAATGCCAAGTACTATCTATAAATACCCACGCTTAAAACACGCACACAAACCACAAGTAAAAACGTCGACGAGCAAGCATGCATGCACTACCTAGCATGTATACTATGAAAAACAACCCCGTAGTATGTGTAAACATGCTTACATACAAAGTGTACCTAAGAATATACGTCTGTGAATTATTGATCTGTAGTAACTAACCTTACATAGAGGAAGAAAAAACATTGAGTAAAATAAAGCAGACACCGTGTTTTTTACACAGAAAACCAACACATAAACACGAGTATATCAAGACTTACAAATATAGATTACAAAGTAGTTGAAAAATATCATAGGAATAGAAATTGAAATATAGCCAACTAAGGCTATTTATTTTACCAAGTCTTACAAGAATGAAATGATAAAAACTATAAGTAAAAACAAAGATGACGAGGTAAGCACTTTCTAGTCCTAGGTGCCATCATATGTGCCTATGTTAGGCAACTTGAACTTATCAAAAAATAGGATTACAATGATCCCTATGGTGAATGAGGACTCAGTAAATACTGCTAGGTCTAGGATTCTACCTCATTTCAATCTCTATTGGGCCTCTTATAATTGTTTAGCAAACTGATCATTGGTAGAACAAAGAATAGTTGGTACTTCGTTCTGAATCTTAGGACAATCATTGGCTAGTGAGGTTGTTATTTAGCATGGATGTTTTGCATAGAATGTCCTTATCGAGGTGCCTCGAGATGGCCACGTAAATCATGATGTGTAAGAGCCTCTTGAGCGACCCCAACTAGTCAAATGCAAGCAGTCGTGGGACTATGATCTAGCATTTGAGGCTATATAGCTGTGATTGGTGTCAATAGATAAAGTCTACCTGACCACAGAACTTAGTCTCACTGAGGATGCTCACCTTATCAGCCAAGCCTTCGATAGCTACGAGTCTGGCATTGTACACTCTAGGAATTGGAGGATGTCATAGGGATGTTCTTTGGGATGATGACTGGTCTAGGAGCTAGTATCTCTGGTTGGATTTCTAGGATGGCTTGGAGTGTATTTTCCATTATGTCTAGGCAGGCTTGGGTCCAGACTTACCTTGCCTTTTTGACCTATTAGGCCTATTGTGAGTAGAGAAGTCTAGGTGCAATGCTCATATTTCTGGTAAGTTATGACGAAGATGGAAGGATGACTTACTGGTTGTTAGGTTGGACCTCCTGACTAGTTATTAGAGTTTGAGAGGTGGAACTATCTGTCTGATACATTACTCTTTTTAAAAGTACTGTAGAGAGGGTTAGATAATAATAGTGGAGCAGAAGACTCTGATGTTATTTTTTTAGAAAACACTACTGCTTCTTTTTAAATAACTTTAATTTCTTGGTAGATTAAGAACTTCAAGAACTCCTACAATTTTGAAATTTTGTGCTGAGTAAACCACACTTATTTCCTACAAACGTCGCTAGATGTTGATACCTATTTGTCAAAATTTGGTATGAATTTTCTCTGTGGATTTGCGGGAATAAAAAACTATTAGAACCTTAAATTACCTTATGGAGGATAGTCTTTAATCATTCGATACTTAAGTCAGTAACTGTAAGATGAAGGATCAAGGAATCTACAGTCTTACTTTAATAATATATGGAAAGAGAGTGTTTAGTTGTGATTATATATTATGAGATTCAAGTTATATTTCATGTTCTAATAATTGTGTGCATGTGAATATATATATATATATATATATATATATATATATATCTCTAAGAGAAAGAATTAACATGGTAGATATTTCTTATCGGAATAAGATTCAATTGTTGGAGCTTTATAGGTATCTATTCTCAATTATCTTCTTAATTATCCTTTAAGATAATTAAAGGATAATCCTTAGGTCATTAACTTCTTAAGGTAATTAAAAGACAATCATTACACATTTATTTCTTTAATATAAGTATTTTACGTTTACACTTATTTGATAACTGTGCATTTATTGGCTTGTCTTATAAGATTTTTGTTGATTAAGATGACTCTTTAACTGTCACATGATAGGTACAAAATTATTCCAAATACCATTTTGAGTTCTCTTGCTTTTGGTCTTGGCTTGGCCTACACTGAAGTCTTCAAGCATTTTTTTTAATGGAGCAGGAGAGATTTTGGTTTAGGTATTGTTCTATGTTGTTGCATTTGAGATTTTTTTTATATTTCTCAAATTTCTCTAAACCCTTAGGTTATTCATTAATTTATTTATTTTTTGATTGATCTTGTTTTGTGTATGGTTTTTAAGTTAATTCCACCACCCAAGTCGTCAGATATGGTAGAACAATGAATTACGGTGTTGTCCAGGGATGAGGTTTGAAATATTTTTGAAGCGATTGAAGTCTAATGTTTTTAATAAAATTAAATGAATTTATCAAAATATTAAAAAGTTAAAATCTATGATTAAAATTGGTAAGAGTTACAATACAATTAGCTCTTTTCAATCTTAGTCTAAAGATTTTGTGATATATTTGAAGATAAACTTAGAACTTTGATTTAGTGTATTATAATCTGTTGGAAAAGATGAAGTTTATAAAAAAAATTTAAAACCTTATCCCACATTGCTTTTTTACATTATTTAAAAGAGGTATAAATAGTGAAGAGTTGGCTATTGGGATTAGGCTCCAAGTGGTACCCACTTTTGTGAAAGAGAAGAGGACTTAGGCAAATGTGATACCACACACGCGCGCCTCCGTCACCGCCGACCGGCCGTGCCAAGTGCGAGAGATGAGGTGGTATTTCATTTTTTGGAAAAAATATTTTTTACAAAAACGTTTCCAATTGAATCAGGCAAATAAATAAAATATATTTGGTGATAAATTGAGTGTAATAACCCATCATGTAATTAGGCATAATACAACATATACCATATTAAATTCACAAAGGATTTGACGTGCTCAATCACTAAGTGCTTAGTATAGTGATGAGTGCTCAAAAAACACTAAAATTACCATGATTTTATGCACATTAATTGATTAAAAATATATCTATTTATATGATTTTATCATATATTTATATAAATTTGTCTTTTTTGGAATCACAAGTATTTTTTTTGTTTTCAGGTATGTTCGCTTAAAAACGTAACTTAAAGACTCAAAGAGGAATATTGGAGGCAATACATCACAAATATATTCAAAAATAAATGAGGAAAAGTCAACAAATATGGAAAAATTGGAAAAATGGGTCAAAAAAGAGGAAATCGCGCCGCCGTGCCACCCAGTTGCCCAACTGCGCCGCACAGCACGCCCATCCCGCGCGCGCCTTGCTCCTGTCCCACGTGCGCTGCATTTCCTTTCCGCGCACACTCCTGATGCTTCGCGCGCGTGCCCTTGGTGCTGTCTACACGCGCCGCTGCCCATCTGCGCTCCATTTCGCGTGCGCCACCTACCCGCTGACGTCAGCTAACGTCATTTTCACCTACTACACGTTTCCTCCATTTTTTTATCATTTTTTCACCCACTTTTTATTCCTTTCCTCACCTATAAATACCCATATTCTCTTCATTTCATACCACAACTCAAAAAACATTTCTCTCCTCTTTCTTTCTCTCCATTTCTTAGTTTTTAGTTTTTTTTAGTTTTTCTTAGTTTTTAGTTAGTTTTTCTTAGTTTTAGAGTTCTTCTCTTTTTGAGAAGAACTAGCTATGTTTTTGTAATTTATTTGCTTTTCGATTCAATAAATGGGAGTGCAAATTCCGCTTGGAGGTTTTCCAGCAACGGGAATAGCATCGAAGTTCTGTAAGGATTTTATTTTCTTTGCAGTTATTTATTATGCTTTATTCTTACAAGTTATATTTAATTTGTCTGTGATTAAATTTAACTTTGCTGGATGTTTGTAAACATGATCTAATAATAACGTTGTTATGCTTGCGAAATATTAAATAAGTAAAAATATCTAAAATGAATTGATTTTGTTTTTATTCAAGATTTTATATTAAGAATGTTAGAGAGAAATATATTATTTTTCATTACAAACTTAAATTTGAAAATTAGATTTTAAGGTTTAGTTATCCGGTCTGATTTAGAGTAGTGCTCTTTTATTTGTTGGTACAATCGCCCGGTAGTTAGAGTGAAGCTCTATTTCAAAAGTTTTTATAAGAATTATTATCTGAAAATGTATTGATAACATGTTTTCAGTAGTAGTTTTAAAACTTGAAAGTTAGTACTCGGATAACTAAATTCTTAGGTTTAATTTGGACACCTTGAATAAAGTTTAAACTGTCTAACCCCACCAAAGGTGGCATTTAAATGGTTCATTTTCAATCTCTTAGAAAAAGGAATTAATTTAACTAACCAAATTAGTTATCAACCCCACCCATAGGTGTTAATTGATTTGTTTAGTTAACAAAGAATATCTAACCCCACCGAAGGTGGTATTCACATAAAAAAGAGAGAATCAATAAATATCAATTCATATCTTTAATAACCTAAATAATATGAGCAAACATAATTAACTTAGTTATTATATCCATAAATACTCCACTATTATAAATGATAAAATTTGCATAAATGTTTATTGAATCTATGTTTATTTTTATGTCAGTAGATTAAAAACACAAAACCCAAAATATCGTGATAGGATGTTTAGGATTTAATTTCGTTTTTAAAAGTTTGAATAATAAATTAAAAACCACATATATTTCTTCCTTAGATCGACCTTGGGAGTATACTTATCATTTTCTACGAAATGATTCGTGCACTTGCGAGAGTTTTATAAATACATAAAACCAAAGTATTAGCAAGAATTGGCGATGCCGGTTTTCGCTCATCATATAGTGAATTACATCCTCCAAAACAAGTGTTTTTCAAATCACCTTTTATGCATATGTATTATGGATATACTGAATTTGAAAAATAATTTTAAAATTTGAGTTTAAAAAATGCTAGAGTTTTCTTTGTGATTTCAAATTTAAAAAAAATATTAAATGTGAGAGAATATCAATAAAAAAATTCTAGCCTCTCGAAGACCACATCGAGTGATCAATGAGACCTAAGACTACTCTACGAGGTCTATAGATACAAACGGATCTCATTAGACTAAACTCGACCAACCTTCACTAACTTCACCGAGTACTCATTGTACCTCAACAAACCCTTCTAGAACTAGTTAATTGGTCCAAATGAGCTCTACAAATACTTATTTAATCATTCAATGCAAACAAGCCAAAACATACATACTATATGCAAATTCTCAAAACATGAGTATGTGTAAATCTATGTTGTATCTGTGTGGGAGAAATATTGAATCATTAGTAATTAACCTTATATAAGGAGCTATAAAAATACTAAGTAAAATACAGACTTTATATTTTACACAAGAATATCGACACAAATCACAAGGACATTATAATATCAAACTTGTTAAAATGTATCTTGTGTGTCAAATTTTATAAGTTTGAGTAATTTTCAATTGAAAACATGTTTAGTTATATTGTGTATAAAGGATATCAAAGTATGGTTATTTTTCATTTTTGTTAAGCATATAAAAAAAGGTAGCATGTCATTACAAATCATGGAAGCGAGGTATTATTGGTGTTCAAAATTTAACCAATTCAAAACAACTCATTTAATATAAATGAACCCAACTCAAATTGTTTGATTTGCTATTTTTATTAGGTTAGTTTAATTCCAAAAATCTCAAATCTGATCCAAAATGAATTTTATGTAAACCCAACTCATTATAAATCGATATGCTTATAAACCGACTTAAAATTTTAAGTCGATTCAAGTAAAAAATCGACTTTAATAGACTTAAAATTAAAAAAATATTAAAAAATTAAAAAAATAGTGTTAGTTGACATGTCAACCAATGCTACATATGTCACGTAGCGTCGGTTGACACGTCAACTGATGATAAGCCACGTGTAGCGTCAGTTGTACACGTAGAATCGCCACTATATATCTTTTTTCTCCCTTTTCTTCTTCTTTCCCCCTCATTCCTATAGTTGTTCCCTATCTTCTAATTTTATCTCTGTGCATTACCCCTAAGCTTTTGTTCCTTTCCTTTTTCTGATCTAGATCTACCATTTTTTTAACATAATACTCAATATTTTCGTACACATTTTTCTTTATTTTTACACTTACCAAACACATTTTTCCTTCATTTTCTCACTTATTTTATTCTTATAAGTATTTTTATGAATTATTTTACACTTATTATTGATGTTTTATATTTTTATTTAATTTTTGTAAAATTATTTTTTTGTTTTTATGTATATTATCTGTTATTGATTATTTATATCTTTTTGTTTAATTATTTATTTTAACTAATTTAATGTATTATATATGTATTTTATGTTTTATATATATATATATATTAATTTATTTGAATGTAAATTTTTTGAACTTATTATTATATGTATTAACTAATATTATATATTGTTAATTAATATTATAATGAATTTATTAATTATTTGAATTTTATGTATTTATTTTTATAGGATGTTTTGATTGATATTTTAATAATTTAATTATAAACTTCATATATAATAAATTTTAAAATATATTGATGATTAATACATTTATATTTTATTGGATACAAATTTAATATGTTTAAAGTCATTAATAGAAAATTAACAAATCTTGCATATCAAAGTGTAGAATTGAGTATAACTATATTTCTGATAAGTGCTCAAAAATCACTAAAATTATCATGATTTATGCACATTAATTGATTAAAAAAATATATAAATATATGACATGCGCGCGTTGTTGGGCATACTGTGCGCGTTGGCCGGCACAGCTTGGCGGCTGCGTGCACGATTTCCTCTTTTTTGACATTTTTGACCTTCTTGACCCATTTTGTCCAACTTTTCCATATTTGTTGATTTTTTCTCATTTATTTTAGGAATATATTTGTGATGTATTGCCTCCAGTATTCCTCTTTGAGTCTTTAAGTTACGTTTTTAAGCGAAAATATATGAAAAAAATACAAATACCCGTGATTCCGAAAAGATAGATTTATATAAATATATGATAAAATAATATAAATATATATATATATATATATATTTAATCAATTAATGTGCATAAAAATCATGGTAATTTTAATGCTTTTTGAGCACTCATCATAACCCTCAACCAACTTCTTGCTAGTCCCTTAGCAAGAGAAGCGATAAAAACTAAAAATTAAACTATCCTAAATCACTTTTGTGGATTGACACGGTTGCATTTAGCCTATGCAACAAGCCTTTAAACCCCTAGGTTGCCCTAGTGGACGAGTTTGAGTCTCGTGAGGGTTTTTAGTAATAATACCCACAAACATTGAACTAAATATAAAAATTAAAAGAAATAATAAAAACAACAAATTAAAAACTAAAATTACAACAAAATCAAAAATTAATTTTTAAGAATAAAAGAAAACAACATAACACAAAAATGTCTCATACTTTTTAATCTCCTTTAAGATCATAATTAAAATCTCAAGCATAAGTTGTTTTAATCTTCTTAAACAATCATGATTTATTATAATAATTAGTCGAAAATCATTTTCATATTTCATATAAAAAATGTATCAATTTAATTTCACCCAATTTCAGTGTCATGAATCCGAATTCACTTTGACTCTATTCTTCACAAGTCAATACTCTTAAAACACTGAATCCTATGAGTTCAAACACTCATACTAATTTATATGCGAAAGAGTTGATGTATAGAAATAAACTAATATGTTCGCATATATATAAAGAATAAAGGCTCAAAGTGTTATTTTGACGTTGTTCTCATGGAAAGAATCAAATGTATAAATTATAAAGATATCATATATAAAAATTATTTTCATGCATAAATCAAACTCATTAAGAAAAAATTTCAAGATATATGTCTTTTACAAATGAAGAAAGTGCAATAACTTTTTAGGGAATTACTTCCTATCTCTTTCTTTTGTAATTAGCCTTTACTCACAACTTTGTAGGCAATGTGGGTCATAGTATGTAAATTATACTATATATTCTTTATCTCTCTATATTTTTCTGAAGATATTTTTCAATATATATCATTTTTTAGAGAGTCAACCCATGTACAAATTGTACATTTTTTAGGATTTTGGGTAATGCGGGTTATAATATTAGATTATACTATATATTATTTATCTCTCTATATTTTTCTGAAGATACTTTTCAATATATATCATTTTTTTAGATAGTCAACCCATGTACAGATTGTACATTTTTTAGGATTTTGGTAAGTGGTTAATTTTGTGGCTTTTTTGTTTCATTTGGTTTAAGTAACCCCATATATGTATTTTTTTTTTGTAGCAGTCATGCATGAATAAGATAAAAGCATATACTTTCAATTTCTACTCAAATAATTTAATCTAAGCAAAAATAATAATAAAAAATATACTACATTCTATTAAGATGAGAAAAAATTCATACATTCAATACTAATACCTATAGAGATCATCTTAAAATTTGAAGAAATAAGAAATGTGTTTGGAGTAGAAAAAAATATATATTTCACTCTGAATAAAGGAAATTAGGCTCAAATTATATCTAACAAAGGTAGTCTCCACTAAAACAAATCCATAAACACTGATTTTGGGTTTAATATAATTTTCACATCTTATCAAGAAATACTAGTTATGACAAAAACTAACTAATTACAAAAAAATAATTACAAAATATTTCATAATATCTTTTCAAAAATTAATCTAACAATACAAAAGACTTAACTATTTACTTAAATTTGATTTAAAGAAATGACAAATTTTTGTAAGAATTTTTTTTTAATTCCAAAATTACTAAATCACATAAAGAAAATAAAACCAAACACAATAAAAAATAAAAATGTGAACATAAAAAAATAATATAAAATATTATTTTTTTTATTTTTTAAAAAATTGTTAAATCTTTTTTTTTAAATTAAGCATTGTAATTTTTCACCACCCCCAACCTAGAACTTACATTGTCCTCAATGTAACAATTGTAAATTAAAGATAAAGAGAAAATAGAAGAAATATTACTTATTTCTTGAGAATGTTGCAAGTAGTGATGGAGAAATGCAAGTGCATCCATCATGTTCATTAAAGTGTACACAGACAGATCGTTGTGAACTTTTAACATCTCAACAAATATTTTTAGTTTTAACAATTTTTAAAACTATTCAAATGTAATTAAACTAAAATAAACATAGAAATGAAGTGAATAAAACAAATAAGAGGAAATTACCTAAAATGATGGGTTGCCTCCCATCCAGCGTTTAGTTTAACGTCTTAGCAAGACGTAATTTGGGGATTTTATTTTAACTAAACTCAATATCCCCTCATCAATGAGTCAATCAAACCTAAAAGTAAGACAAGATTGTCTACCTATACTTTTTTCAATCATGTCCTATGGATTTTCAAATTTTTCTGTACTTAAAACTAGGGACATGCTTGTGAGTTTTAGAAAATCTACGTCTAGGTACAAATCAAATAATTAAAGGCATCAAAACACAATTGTACCTAGATCAAACAAAACAACTAACTCTTGAGATTGTAATTAAAACTTTAAAATTTTGGAGATAGTTTCAGAATTTTTTTATTTTTTTTGTTTTTAAGTATAATATCTAAGTTAAAATAACATAATCAGTATTAACCAAGAATACTCCCAGAAAAAATAGTGGGATAAAGGCTCCTTAAAAACCATCCTCTTAGATAGAGCAACATTCCCACGAAAGACTAGTGGCACAAAAGCTTCCAAGAAATAGTCTCTTAGACAGAACACTCTTAGATCTTTACTTTTCGTGCTATTAAAATTAAATTAATTAAGTTTAAGTTAAGTAAAAATTTAAGTTAATTAAGTTAATAAAAATGTAGGTTATTTAAGTTAATGAAAATATAAGTTAATTAAGTTAGTAAATTAAGTTACTAAAAACCTAAGTTAATTAACTTAAATAAAAATTAAAATAAAAAAATAAAAAAAAAGTTTAAATTGAAAATTAAGTAAAAAAAAATAAAAAAAAATTGAAAAAGGTAAAAGAAAAAAAATTAAAAAAAATGAAAATAAAGTTTTTGATTTTTTTTAAATTTTTTTTTAAAAGAAAATAATTTTTCTTATTTTTTTATTTTATAATTTAATTATTAATTTTTTATTTAAAATTTATTTAAGTTTTTTTTTTAAATTTTAAATTTCAAAATTATTTTATTATTCACGCTGTAACCTTTTTATGAAATTTAAAATTTTAATTTTTTTTATTTATTATGAAATTTGAAATTTGAAATGTTTTTTATTTTTTTACTATTTATGAAGGGTAAGTTTTTTTTTGTTTTTTTTTAATGATAAAAAAATTATTTTAATTTTTATTAAATTTTTTTACTATTAACGAACAACAAATTTTTTTATTTTTTTAAATCAAAATAAAAAAAATTACAATTATTTACAATTCAAAAATTTTTAAAATTTTGATAAATAATTTAAAAACGCTATTCCTTCCCCGACAACGGTGCCAAAAACTCGATAGGCAGAACCAACATCGCCGATCCTACTGATAATTTGGTTTTATATTTATAAAACTCTCGCAAGTTCACGAATCATTTCATAGAAAATGATAAGTATACTCCAAAAGTCGATCTAAGGAAGAAATATATGTGGTTTTTAATTTATTATTCAAACTTTTAAAAACGAAATTAAATCTTAAATATCTTGTCACGATATGTTGGGATTTTGTGTTTTTAATCTAATAACATAAAAATAAACATAGATACAGATTCAATAAACATTTATGCAAATTTTATCTTTTATAATTGTGGAGTATTTATGGATATAATAACTAAGTAATTATGCTTGCTCATATTATTTAGGTTATTAAATATATAAATTGATATTTATTGATTCTCTTTTTTATATATGAATACCACCTTTGGTGGGGTTAGATATTCTTTGTTAACTAAACAAATCAATTAACACCTATGGGTGGGGTTGATAACTAATTTGGTTAATTAAATTAATTCTTTTTTCTAAGAGATTGAAAATGAACCATTTATGCCACCTTTGGTGGGGTTAGACAGTTTAAACTTTATTCAAGGTGTCCAAATTAAACCTAGGAATTTAATTATCCGAGTACTAACTTTCAAGTTTTAAAACCACTACTGAAAACATGTTATCAATACATTTTCAAATAATAATTCTTATAAAATTTTTTGAAATAGAACTTCACTCTAACTACCGGGCGATTGTACCAACAAATAAAAGAACACTACTTTAAATCACACCGGATAACTAAACCTTAAAATATAATTTTCAGATTTAAGTTTGTAATGAAAAATAATATATTTCTCTCTAACATTCTTAATATAAAATCTTGAATAAAAATAAAATCAATTCATTTTAGAGATTTTTACCTATTTAATATTTCGCAAGCATAACAACGTTATTATTATATCATTTTTACAAACAGCCAGCAAAGTTAAATTTAATCACAAACAAATTAAATATAACATTTAAGAATAAAGCATAAAAAAAACTATAAAGAAAATAAAATCCTTACAGTACTTTGATGTTATTCCTGTTGCTGGAAAACCTCCAAACGGAATTTGCACTCCTATTTATTGAATAAAAAAGCAAATAAATTACAAAAACATAATTAGTTCTTCTAAAAAAGAGAAGAACTCTAAAACTAAGAAAAACTAAGGAAAAACTAAAAACTAAGAAATAGAGAGAAAGAAAGAGAAAGAAGATGTATTTTGAGGTGTGTTTAGTTATGAAGAGAATTGGGGTATTTATAAGTGAGGAGGGGAAGAAAAAGTGGGTAAAAATGATTAAAAATGGAGAAAACGCGGAGTATTGAATGATGACGTCATGTTGGTGTGGGTGCAACAGTGCGCGCAGGTGGGGCAGATGGTCGTAGCGGCACGTGCAGATGGGGCGTAGATGGGCACAGGTGCACGTAGATGGGCCAGGCGAGCACCGTAGATGGGCACAGGTGCGCGTAGATGGGCCAGGCGAGCGTCGTAGATGGGCACAGGTGCGCGTAGATGGGCCAGGCGAGCGCAGACTGGGCGTAGATGAGCCAGGTGCGAGCAGACTGGGCGTAGGCATGCGCGGTATAGAGCAAGGACGCGTGCGTTAGCCAGTGCGGCTGCGTGCGCTATTTCCTCCTTTTTGACTCATTTTGTCTAATTTTCCATATTTGTTGAGTTTTCTTTATTTATTTTATGAATATATAAGTGATGTATTGCCTCCAGTATTCCTCTTTGAGTCTTTAAGTTATGTTTTTAAGCGAAAATATCTGAAAAATAATAAAAATACCCATGATTCTGAAAAGACAAATTTATATAAATATCTGATAAAATCATATAAATATATATATTTTTAATCAATTAATGTGCATAAAATCATGGTAATTTTAGTACTTTTTGAGCACTCATCAATTTCTAGGAATTCATTCGTAGAAATAGTAATAATGAAATCAGTATGATTCGATGCCTACATGTTAAATGTAAAAATGAGAAGTTTCATGATGTTAATGAGGTTAAGCATCACCTTATCCATAGTAGTATTCTTTTGAGTTATAACTGTTGATATTATTATGGAAAAAATATTGATGATACTCATAGGAAAGAGATAAATAAGGATGTGAGTAGATTATATATATCTTATCAAAATAGGTACTCTAGACATAATATACAGATAGAAAATATGTTTCATGCTTTGGAAGATGAACTACATAACGATTATCCCAAAACATTTAAATTTGTTTTCTTCAGAAGATTCCAAAATGTCGTTGTATCCAAAATGCAAAAAATAAACTAACATGTCAGGATTGATTTATTTGTACCATGTGAAGGAAAAAATTGATTTTTCTAACAAGGGATTCACAAAATTACTAAATGTACTAATAGATATGGAAGTATGCTACAAATGAGACAACATCTAAGAAAAGTTTTCCCGCAAAGGTTTTTTGGTACTTTTCTCTGATTCCTCACATTCAAAGGTTGTTCAAAAGTAAAGAGACATCAAAGATGTTGAAGCGGCATTCAGATAATTGATTTGATGATGGGATGCTACGCCATCCTTCCAATTTTCTAAATTGGAAAATAGTAGATAATTTATCCCTTCAGTTTGCATCTGATTTGCACAATCTTTGTCTTTTCATTACTGATGATGGAATTAATCCACATAGTTCCCTTAGTAGTAGGTATAGTTGTTGGCTGATAATTATGGTAACATACATTCTTCCTCCCTGGTTGTGCATGAAAAGAAATTCATTATGCTTACATTATTGATCTAAGGACTAAAGAAACCTGTAGTTGATATTGATATATATTTGTAGCCTCTGATATATGACTTAAAGATGTTGTGAAATGATGATGTAAATGTTTATAACACATATAAGGAAGAATACTTTAACTTAAGGGGGGTTCTTTTATGGACAATTAATTATTTTCCTACCAATGGAAACTTATTAGACATGCAGCAAAAGGTTATATGGGATGCCTTATTTGTAGCGATGATACTTCTAAAATTTTTCTTATTCATGGATAAAAGATGTCTTATAGAAAACATAGAAGATTTTTTCTATTTAAACACAAGTTTAAATACCAAAATAAACCTTTTGATGGTGAAGAAGATCATGATCCTGCACCAAGACCTTTATGAGGGGTTGAGATATTAAGGGGATTAAATGGTATGACATTTAATATATATATAAAGATGAAAAAAAATAATACTCACTAATGGAGGAAAACGAAAGAGGTCAACTAATAAAAAGGGTGAAAATAAAAATGTTACTCAATTGGTAAAACATGATTGTTGAAATAAAAAATCAATATTTTGGAAATTACTTTATTGGAAAGATCTACACATTCGTCACATCTTAGATGTCATGCAAATTGAGAAAAATGTATATGAGAGCTTGATTGATACATTACTTAATATTACTAAAGAAACAAATGATGGAATTAAAGTAATATTAGATTTAAAGAAACTAGGCATACTACCTGAATTGACACCAAGGGTGAAAAATGATAAGAATCGAACATACTTACCACCGGTATCATATACAATGTCAACATTGGAGAAGGATGTTTCTTGTAAATGTTTAGCATGTGTGAAAGTTTTTGATGGTTACTCATCTAACTTAAGAAATTTTGTGTCTATGACCGATAAGAAACATAATGGATTGAAATCATATGACTGTTATATCTTACTGCAATAATTATTTCCAGTTGCTATTAGGTCAATTCTTCCAAAACATATTTGTTATCAATAATTTATCTTTGTTCATTCTTCAATACAATATGCAATAAATATATATCAATTGACAAGTTAAACTCTTTACATAAAGATGTTATGGAGAATTTATGTCTACTTGAGAAATATTTTTCTCCTTCTTTTTTCGATATAATGATTCACTTGTGTGTACATATAGTTCGAGAGATTCAATTGTGTGGTCCTTCTTACTTAAGGTAAATGTATCCTTTTGAGAGATAGATACAAGTCCTTAAAGGATATGTAAATAATAGAAATCGTCCTAAAGTATGCACGGTGGAACATTACATTGTTAAAGAGGCTATTGAGTTTTATTCTGAATACTTTAATAGTTGCACTGAAATTGAGAATCCTACGCACAAGTTGTTCTCAAAACGTGACATGATCCAAGTAGGTAACCCTATGCTTGGTGGAAATAAGAAATTTTTCATTGATCGCACTTGATGGGAAAAAGAACCTTGAATCATTGTGGTAAATAAAAATGAGGCATAAGCGTATATAGAGTAAGTAATGGCAATGCATGTCGGGCTCACCTTTTTCATATAAAATAAAACTGTTATTTATTTAACTACTAATGACACATAATTGATATATATTTCATAATATCACAGAATGCATTTGAACTTATTAAAATTCGATCCTCGTTATAAAAAAAGGAAGAGAAAAATGGGTGTATGATGAGCATAAATGAGAGCTTATTAATTAGTTTCACAACCATGTAATTTTCACATACAAGAATTCATAAGATTGCATTCTATATAATGTTTTAAAACTTTCTTTTAAACGCATTTCATGTTTTTATATGCATAGATTCAAGTTGAACTTAACAAACCCAATCATAAAATAACAAAAAGTTTAGAATGGCTTGCACATTGTCCAAAATTCGATGTCAAATCATATTCTAGTTTCACAATTGATGCATCGAGGTTTACAACTCAAGCAAGGGACAAAGTCAGAGTAAATCAGAATAGTGGTATGAATATGGTTGCACAAACTAGGAAATTTTCTAGTTCAAAATATGATAATCCTGTATTTTCTGATAGAACATATTATGGTATAATTCAAGAAATTTGGGAACTCGATTATAAGGTCTTCCATGAAACAATATTCTTGTGTGATTGGGTCGAAGATGTTATCAATGTTGGATATAAAATATATGATTTTAGATTTACCCTTGTAAATTTATTCAAGATAAGTCATATTGATAATCCTTTCACGTTAGCAATTTATGCAAAACAAGTATTTCACATGAGCGATCAAATTAACACAAGATTGTCTGTTGTGTTAACACCTCCACAAAAAGAGTTCTACCATTGCGATGCTCTAGAAGATGATGATATGCTTGATACGTTATCAAATATTTGTCATTTCTCAAACAAATTTCCTAATGTAAGTGATGATCTAGTTAATGATGATGATTCATCATCATGGGTTCGAAGTGATTGTGAAAAAATATATATATACGATTGAAACCTAATTAAACATAATGTATGCTCTATATTATTCTAATAACTCTTGTTTATATGTTTAGAGTTAAAATTGTTAATTAAATTTCATTTCATAATTGTTATGGAGATATTTCATGGATCCTAAGGTGCTAGAGATTATTGATCCAAATAATCTGTTGGAGCATTTTAAAAGAAGGGGTTGGGCTAATATACTTGACGCTGCATTAAATCCAAATGATAGAATACTTATTGAATTCGATGGAACTGGTAATTCATTAGGAGAAAATGGCCAACATTTGAAATCTTCTATCAGTAGACTTATGAAGAGTACAAAATATAGAAAATCATTTATGTAAGTCTCTTTTGTTTTATAATTAATTACATATTATATTCTTTTTGTATTATATCTCTTCTCAAATGTATTTTTTATAGAATCGTTTTAAATTCCCCGATAATTGGGTTAATAAGTGCTACAAAATTTCAAATTAGGCATAGAAGAAATACAAAACTTCTAAATCAACTAGAAATTATGTGTTTCCATAATTGGAACCACTTAATGAAGAAGTACTGTATAAAATTCCTAAAGATAACTCGTGGATAGAACCCCAAGTATGGAAAGATATCATGAATTATAGATGTACGGATGAATTTTAAATCATTAGGGAAGAACACCAAAATATACAAATGTAAAATATTCTTCCTAATCATACTAGAAGGTCATCAAATTCTAATGTTAGACAAAGAATGATAATATTAAGTTGTTAATTTATAACTATTTTCATATTTATTTCCCTCTAACTTAAGTTAATAAATTGGTTAATAAATTTATTTAATTTATGTACGTAGGAAGCTGAATTGGATAGACCGGATACTCGAGCTGAAAATTATATAGAAACAAAGACCACAAAAATGAAGAAGTTAAAAATAATGAATAAAAAAGGAGAAGAACAACTCAATAAGTTGGTCAGTAATTTAACTTGTTACAAAGTCCTTGTTTTTATTTTTTTTCATATTCATGTAATAATGCATGTTATTCTTTATTGTTTTATTATTTGTAGAGAATGATTCAAAAACAAATAAATAGGGGTGAATTAATTGAGTAACTAGGAAAAGATGTCATATATTATGTATTTGGAATCGATCATTGTGGTCGTGTTAGGAGAGGAAGCCAATATGATGGTTACATAGATTTTTTCAATACTCCAAAACAAAGGCTTGAGATAGTCGGTAAGGATAAGTTGAAAAAAAGTTGAAGAAGAATTAAACTCCATCAAGGTTACTATGTTAAGTGAGCTTGAAAATATAAAGCAATTTCAAAGTTACCAAGCTGAGGCATCACAACACATGCCAAGCATGCCACCATACTACAATTAAGGTATGCTCTATTGGTCAGGCATGCTACCATCCATGCCAAGCATACCATCACCCATGCCAGGCATGCCACCCATACAATATCATAGACAACCTATGTCTTCTATGGGATATAGTCATCCTATTGGGCCCACATATATATGCGAGGAATGCCCATGAAATCATATGGTAGTTCAATGTCTCCAATGCAATATGTACATTCTTACCATCAATCAGAAGAATATTTTGATGAGAATGTTCTTCCAATAGCTACCCCAAGCAGTCCTCCTTCATTTGATGAATTATTCGTGGTAAGGTTTAAAACTTATGTAGATGGTATATTATTTTTATTTTTCATTATATATTTCATTTATTGTATATAACGCTTAAATATTTTATAGAATCTAAAATGTCTATTGAAAGATTCATCATTTATGGACTATGTTTCTACTGGAACGGTATAACAATTGAGAAATGATTAAAATATTCATAATCAATATTTTCCAAATCATTTAATATTAATTGATCAATCATTGTTTCATCATTGTCCACTACTAGTGCTATCTGATGCTACCACAGTTAAAGAAGCTGTTGGACAATATGTGGCTTGGCCGTCAAATGAAGTTGTGCTAAATTTTGATATGGTATTATTTATTTTTATTTAAGATAAAACTTTTTTACTACTTGTATTTTATTATTATTCTTTTATTTTTACTAATATAATAGCTCTTGTTCAATCTATTATACCAAAACTGGTAAGTGTCACAAATTTAAGAGATGCAAAGGAAGTATTTCATGGAAAATCTATATTTAGTGAACAATCATCATGCACCAAGCCATTCAAGAAGAATCCATAAAAAAAGTATAATTATGAGTATGTTATAAACTTTAGTAAAAATATTAGTTCTTTAATGACTATTGTTGCGAGAAAAAAATAGTATGAATGATGGATGGACTGTGCCACTTCTTAAAGAAATATCTGGTGCAGACATTAGACAATCTTATTTATCAATCGACTGCATATTACAATTATTTGAATTTCAAATGATTGACTTAGGTATAATTCAAGTGTAAACAAGTTGAGTCCTTAATCAATAAAAAACTTTCATTTATGTAGAGCATAATATTATGTTTATATTATCTAATTATTTATATAGGACATGTTATTATCGACTTGAAGCTAATCACCTGTCACATTTAGTGATGTTTTATGATTCATCATATGTAAATCAATATCAAGAGCATGATGTTAGCATAAGAGCGAAACAATTATGTTATAGGGTATTAACACTTCAGAGAAACCAAAAGTTGGTAATCTCTTGGCTACTAAAGTTTAAACAAGGTCAAGATCATTATATGTTGGTAATCCTTGATCTATATGGTATTGTGACTCAGCTTCTATAGAATTAAATAAAAACACAAAAACAGTTGTTGAAATATAAGAATTAAAACTAGCTATTTTTCTTCCATTATTCTTTGTAATATTGAATAAAAAACTAACTGTTTTCTACTTTGATATGACATAGAAGCTGTGGAATAAGAGTAAGAGCATTGTTCTTAAAAAATCAAATAAGCTTATATGGATAAAGTTATGTATGTACAAGCGAATATTATGAATGAATTTTATTAATTTAATAAATTATACGATTGAATAATAAATATATTCAAATTGATAAACCATAAACACTTTTCTTTTGTAGGTTCCACAACAAAATGATGGAATTATGTGTGGTTATTTTGTTATGAAATTTATGAGTGAGATTATCTCAAATATAAATATGTCAATTAAAGATGTGGTAATCTCTTTTAATAATATACTCTTTTAACATATAATTTATTTTTAATGCATTTATGATGTTAATTATGAAATAAGTTTTGTTCATTTACGTTATTAAATTGTTATTTTGAATTTAAATACATGTAGTTCTTTAGTTTGAGTAAAAAAGGACTATGATAAGTAAATTTTGAAGATTTATGAGAAGAATTAGTATAACACATGCTTTAAATTATAAGATCATAAGAAGAATAATCTTATGAATCTGAATAGCATATGTATCTTATTATTATGTGTTTATCTTGTAAAATTACATATAATAATGGATATGCATAATTTTATATCCAATATACCACACACACACATATATTTACTTATAATATTTAGTTATATTGAAATTAAGTATTTGTATATATGTATTATATATAAATTATTTTTTATTATAAGTTTAGTTTTTAAGTAATTAATTAATATCTAGTAAAAAATAATCAAAATATGTTTAAGAGTGATACCATTTTTAAGTTGGCTCTACTCAAGAACCGATTTAAAATTTTAAGTTGGTTCACCGGATCAACTGATTTAAAATTTAAAGTCGGTTGACACGTAAGACTGAGTTAAAATTTAAAATCGGTTGACATGTAGAACCAACTTAAAAATTTAAATTCGATTAACACGGTGAACCGACTTAAAAATTAAAGTCATATCGATTTAAATCAGTTTATTAAAAACCTTTTTTAAGTTGATTAATAACCGGCTTAAAAGCTCTTCATTGTAGTAATGATTAATCCAAATTAACATCAATGTTAAAGCTATGGTTTTGTAATGTTTATGCATAAGAAAATACTTCATAATATTATTATATTACTTAATATACTTATTTATTACAAATTTAATAATTTTTTAAATTTTAATAAAATTTAATTAATGATAAAAAATATATCAAATTAAATGATTTTGATACCTAAGTGGTGCCATATAGAATTACTTTAATACAAAACAATATCAATGCCAATTAGTGGTAGATACGGTCATATCTGGTCCTGTCTTAATTTTATATATTTTAGATAAACTTGATCGAATTGTTTATAGGTTTCAAATTGAATTGGACCAGACCGTTAAAATCACTCTGATCTGATTCAGTCAATTTAAGACAATTTATAATAATAGATATATGTGAATCTAAAAAAGTCATTAATAAATGATAGAAAATATTTCTTTCATATTCTAGCAACAAATTTTAAAATCACATAAATTTAAATGTATTAAATCTAGTAATTTTGAAATATGTTCAACTTTATAAAAATGTTTTTCTTCCTTATTTTTGCTTGAGCACACACTTCACACTTGGATATATTATTCACGTTATACATGAGAATTAAACATAGATTATACATGTTACTACTATATTGATAATTTACATGAACAAATCTATTAGGCCATAAACATAAAGAATCAAGCATATCAACGGAAGAAGTAACATGTTTATTGATATTATTCAATTTAATCACACCATTATATGAATAACATTTCCTAATAAAAATCTTGTTATCGGATAAGATAAACTTATCTAACTCAAATATTATTTTGGGCCCAATCTTGTTCAAAATGTGTGTATAAATAAGATTTTTGATCATTACTGTGTACATTCATGAAAGTAATTATCTTTCTATATGTGAACTTTAGATCAATAGAACCAAGTCTAAGAACCTTTGTCATTAAATTGTTGCCATCTTAACATGTTGTCCATTAAAAATTAGAAAAACTTTCATATTTTTTGAAAGCATTCGACACATGGATAATGGATTGTTGCACCAGTGTCAATCAACCATGCATCATCAAAGTCAATATTGTTTGCCTCTGTAGTAACGACAATATTATTTCATTGTCTTTTCATAAAGACAATATTGTTTCAAGCAGGAAAATTGTTTCTTTTATATTTGTCACTGGACTACCCTAAAATGATATTTTCTTTAGAGAAAGGATCTGATTTGTCATTGTTTTAATCTCGATGGAGAAAATTTCTAAATAATTACCCAAATTTGAAATTCATAATAGAAATTAATGCCACTAAAGATAAGATCATTCAGGTAAAATTAAAGACTATCAACTTGAAAAATTATTGACTTTTTATCAATCATTTTAAAATGAATATAATTATCAATAAAGATTTTTTTAGCATTGAGACGGATATTTAATTTCTAATGTTTTTTAAAGTTCTTTTGCAAAAGACACATTTATGTAGACATCATAGTGAGTCTAACAAAGCATTGAGAATATCCCATTGCACATAAAATCAGCCTCTTGATGCTTTTTTCTTCCTTTCTTTCGTGATTTCATCATACTCAATAGCAATTTCCTCTGGTAAAGGCTTTCAAATCATCACTCAGTATATATGCAATCTTTAGAGTGATCAAGAAAAATAACATTTTATGTTACTATCTCTTAAATATTTGACTGTCAAAGCAATCAAAGATGACAGATCTTGATTCATAACTTGAATATAGTGAACAGTTGAAACCAACATCTCCATGACATAACTTGTCTAAAAATTGTTGGAAGGAATATAATAAAATTTGTATAAAAATTATTTGACAATAAAAGAAAATAATTATGGATTTAAGTGCATAGATGGAAATATGATATCTTCAAAGCAAATTTATCATCCTTCTAGTTAATAATTGCAAGTTAAAATGAGGTTATAGTTAATATTTTCCAAGGATATAATAGATCCATATTTTTCATTACAATTTGTATTATTTACACGTTTAGTAGAGTTCTCTTACTACTGAATGAAATTAAGTTACTAACATGTTAGAAGAGGACTTAATTATGAAATTAAATTATGTTACCGTTGGAATAATTTTGTATGTCCATTGACCAAAGCATGTGTTTTATTTCCAGAGTGCCATTTATACCCTTTCATTTGTACCTTTTTTTTTTAGCTTTCCGATACACATGTATGATATTATATGTTTTTTCACTAATCCCATTTGTGAGTCAACGGTAATGCTGGACACGATTATAGATGAAAACGAATTTTGATATAATTTTCAGCAAAATAAATTATAAAACCTATATACCAAATCATCTAAAAATTGTTATGATTTGAGAACGATTTTTTACCCGTAAATAACGATTCGAGACGATTATAAAAAAAATCAAAAAAAACTTAAAAAAAAATATAATTTAATCTATTAAATATATATAATTAATTTTTATTTATAATTTAATATATTCATAAAGGGACTTATCGTTGGCTTTATAATATTAATTCAAATTAACATCAAAGCCATCGGTATGCCTTTGTAATATTAACTCAAAACAACATAAAATCTAACTGTAATATAGGAATCTGATAAACATTTAAAAACTTAAATAATAATATATAATTAATAAATAAAATATTTATTTTAAAACATATAAAAAGCTACCTATTTTTATTAGATCGACTTCTTCTGCCATTATCTGCTTCGTTCTTCATCAGAAGTAACTGCATCTTTCTTCTTCAAATAAGTAAGAAAGGCGGCAACATCCGCTAAAACATTAAAACACAAAGCATCCATCCAACAATCCAACCCAATCTAAAGGTGATAGTTTGGGCTAGTTTGATAGTATTTATTGAATTTGATAGATTCTTATCTTTTACAAACCAAATTTAATGTTTCAATTTTCGTTTTATTTCAATCTGAACACTGAGATAATCCGGCCCAAACCTATACAACAATTATGTGCACGGGCAAAATACTCTAAGAAAATTGCAAATTAACAAACAAGATGCTACAAATATTGTGAATTTGAATAAAAAAATGACTATAAAAAATGCATAATTTTATTCTCTCAAAAATTTTGTTCTATATTATTTTTTTTTACATTTCTTTGGAAGTGCTTATATATAAAATAATATACCATTAGAATTGGGTCATACTAATTTTTATAGAACGGGAGAAAACATAAGTAATTGTGGATCCACGTGTGTGCCACCACCAACTTACTGACTGATCATGTAGAATTAAATGCGCATGAGGTGACATTTATTTTTTGAAAAAAAAAATTATTTTTTCCAAGAACAAAAATTTCATTTTTATCCAAAGTGAATAACCCATATTGTGATCGTTATTTTTTTTACCATTCTGTTTTGTTTCCATCCACCCAAATTGAGTCTTATGGAACGTTATTATTGTGTGAACGTTTTTTTTGTTAACATTGCACGCATGTTCATATTTTTTAAGTTATGGCCATAGTTCTCAATTTAAGTGTACTTAGAAACTATTCTTCGTAGAAAACTAAGAAAAAAATACAATTTTTTGAGCAACATAAATAATTTAGAGGTATAGCATTTCAGACTCCATCAGTGCAGTGAAGTTCTGAAACAGAAAAAAGATTATGAATTGTTTTATCCTAGAGAAGCCAAAGTTGTGTTTACTTGTACTACTTTGGACAGAACCATGAAACATCTTAAAAAGAATAACCTAATCAGTAACTCAACCCAAACAATATTTTTCAATATATTAATAATATTATTTGTATCTATTTTTTACATACACAAAAAGTTAGTTCATACTAACAAACCCTCCCCAATCAAGGTTTAAAGTGTTGATGCCATAAAAATATCAAGATTAAAAGTTTATAAATATATCAAATATATTATCATTGATAATTAAAACTTGAAAAAATTCATAAATACTATAAAAACTCGATTAAAATTATAGATTTTTTTTGTAAAAAAATTCATAAAGCTTCAAAATAAACAATTATTTATACTTTAAACTAATTTTTTTATTTAAAACATATATTTATAATTACTTGTAAGGTTTTTTTTTATCATCGTGCCAACTTATTAACCAAAAATTGCAGAATAACTAGATAAAATATGATTTAATTAATTTATATTATAATTATAATAATACTATAAGTAGACAAATAATATAATATGAATTATAGAAAAGGTAAGATTAGAAACTTAAACCTGCTAATTAGATAAAAATAAAAGAATATATGAAAATAAGTTTAAAATAATGTCATAAATTTAAATAAATAATGATTTAATTGAATGTACAAAAAACTATAAGTAGATAAATTTAAAGAAAAATATTTAGAAAAAAAATACAAAATAAAAGTTTTAGTAAGAAACGATATCTGTCGATATTTTAGCTACAATGTCACAATAATATCTATAGTATATATCCACGACATTTTGGCAAAAAAAAGACATTTTATCGATATTTTCTCCATACGAAGATTATATCGATAATGTCGTAATATCTTTGAAAGAGTCCAACACCCAGTACACAATTGGGATAAAGAGATAATGACTTCTTAAAGACTCATCTTCCATACATAAGCAGTAGAACAAAAAAGGAAAGTGATAGGCAAGATAAAGTAAGCAGATAAGAGATAGAATAATTCCACATAGATAAAAAGAGAAATCGAGAAAAATAATATGAAAAAAAAAAGATTTCCAATCACAATTTAACTCTCATATGTAGTCACATACTTGAATGAAACAATGCTTGTACTAACGCAAAAGCGATGCATAGAAACACATACATGTAAGGAGATAAAACCCATATAGAACTCATGTCTATGTGGTAACATCATCGGGTTGCTTATGGCTTTCACTCGACAGTAGATATTAAACTAACAAAAAAAAACAAACATAACTTGATAGATAAGTATAAACGCAAATAACTTTATCATTCTAGACTCTTTCACGAATACATATTACTGTCTTTTTCTACTACCTCTACAACAATTTGATTCGACACACAAATAAGGCTTTTCTCCAAAGCCAACCCCACATTCATTAGTTCCATTAGTCACCAATAATTAGTATGTGTAAACACAATGAGGTACCCATCTCAATGACACTCATTAGCATAAATCATCTTCACAATCACCACTCAAGAAAGCATTTTTTCTCACATAATACTCAAGAAAGCATTTTTTGATAGAGTTTCGCTTAGTTTTTCTCATTTGTTGTACTCCTCTCAAGTCTAAAGGAAATTTCATATTTACCAATGCTTGGATTTTGTTAGGGTTGGCCTTAATGTCCATAGTAGAAAATGGGTAACTTAATAATTTTACCAAGTTGACATCGAACACACATTTCTTGGGACTTAATCTCATTATGTGACTCCTTGTTACTCCAAAAACCTCATCTAGGTTGATGATGAGGTTTGCAAGTTTTTCAGTCTTTACCATCATGTCATCCATTTATACCTCTATGTTTCTCCCAATGAGGCCATTGAACATCCTATTTACCAACCTCTGGTAGGTTGTGCCTGCATTCTTTAGGCTGAAAGACATCCTTGTATGATAGAAGGTACCATCCTGAATATGCATTAAGGAAGCTCATGACACCATACCCAACCATTGCATAGACAAGTTGATTAATACTCAGAAGAGGGTAAGAATCCTTAGGACATGCATCATTGACATAAGTAAAAGCTACGTATATTCAAGGAATCTCACAAGATAGGTTGATGAGCACCAAATTTGATAGCCAAGTCAGGTAATCAACTTCCCCAATAAATTTGGTGTCTTTAAATGAGCTAACTAGTGTCTATATCATGTCATTATTTTCCCTTGAGAACTTCCTCTTCTTTTGTTGCACTGATTTTCTATACAAATTGACATTTAGCTTATGAGTTATTATCATAGGGTCAATCCTAAGCATATCCTTGGGTTTCTAAGTAAAAAAATCCAAGTTTTTCTCAGGGTAGCTGAAGATGTCCTCTCTAATTCCTTTGCCTAAGTTTGAGCTCATTTTGAGTACTATGTTTTCTCTAACCCTAAGGTCCACCAATTCCACCTTATTTTCTCTAATTGTCCCAATAAGAGGCATTCTTACCTGACCTTCCCAGGGTCATCGACCTCATCGAGCTGATACTAATTTCTATTTTGGCTTGAGTTGTTTCATGGCCGCATTGTAACAACTATGAGCCTTCTCTTGATCTCCTCGAACCTCTATAGTTTCTTCCTTAGTAAGGTACTTAATCACTTAATGATTGGTAAATAGGATACCCACATTTTGTGTATCAACTTTCTACACAGGATTAGCTGATACTAATGCATGTAGGATTGATAAAAAGAGTAGATCCACTAAATTTTTGGTGCCAACTAATATTCGACAAACATCACATAAACCCTATCTCAAGGTAATAACATGAGAGTCCTCATATGGGCAAGTTACCATGTCCTTCTCATTGAAAATTATTAGCATATCAGGGAATTTTCTTTGTAAGCTACATACCCCAATACATATTTCCTTTCGAGCTTCCCTGGTTGATCTTTTATGAGAATTGCTTGGCTCATCATTTAGAACTGGTCCTATATCAATGAAGTGAATGATACCTACATTATCATCTATCTAGGAAACTTGTCTTTCTACCAACACAACTACTATCCATGGAAATTATCTGTTCTTTTTGGCCTCATTTCTTTGATATTGTCACCCACTAGGTCACCCATATATCCTTTGACAATAAAGCTTCTATCCCTTTTTTCAAATGTTTACAATCTCTAGTGTCTTGCTCAATGTCTTTGTAGAATGCACATCAATTAGTTTTTTCTCTATTCAGAGCATGAATTTGAGGAGGCCATCTAACTTATGTTCTCCTTACACTTTTATAACAACCTCTACAAGGATTACTCCTAGGGGAGGATCCTCTGAATGGCGAAAAATGACCTCCTCTAGGGTCTAGAATTCTTCCAGGATTTCCTCTACCTAGAGTTCCAGCTGGAAAACCTTTTTATGTCAAGTACTCCACCAATCTTGTTTTCTCGAGACTCAACTCTTTTTTTTATAATTTCATCTCGAGGTAATAAGCTTGGTCGTGCCTTCTTTTTTAATTGGCTTCAACTCTCTCTAGGTTAACAAATTTATGCACTTCTTTATATGCTTCCTCCATTATCTGAAATACCATATTTATAAGTTCAAAAAACAACCCCAAACTTCTCAACACATCTCTCTAGAAGGCCTAAACAGTAATAGAATTTAGGCAATCAGATACTTTGATGTTTTCCTCATTGAACCTCTTCATAAATGCCACAATTGATTCATCCACATCTTAAACAATGGAGAACAGATGGTGTGATTATTTTTCAATGGCTTATTGTTGGCATAATTAGTGACAAATAATATGAATAACTTGGAAAAGAAAGTTATACTACCCAATTTCAAATCACTAAACCACTGCTCATTGAATCATATAGGGTGGTCATGAAGGATTTGTATAGCATCTCATCCTTTTTATCTCAAGGCATGTTAATGGAAGCCATTATTATTTTTAAAAGGGGCATATGTCCTATGGGATCTTTCATCCCTTTGTAGCCTAGACATATAGAAGATGAAAAAATTTCAAGGGGTTCACTTAGCTCGATTGCATCAAAAAATGGGGATCCAACCAACTATTTACACATTTTATTTAGATTTGATTATGCCTTCCCTATATTTTTTTCTTATTTTCTCCATCAAGACTAGTACTTTGTTTTGCCACAATAGCATCTCTTCTAAGGTGGTGTCGAGAAGTCCTAGGGGTAACAATATTTTGGGTGGTGGTACAAGGGAAGCAATAGGTATACACCCCTACATTATCTTGGTTTTGGTCTATCTAGTTTTGTGATTCCTTTTCCTTCTCATGTTTGATCAATATTCAATCAATTTCTTCACCCCCTCCCTCGTCTTCTTCCAGTGCATTATCAGGCATTGACTTGACCTTTAGGATCATAGGATGCTTGTTACTCAACACTTCGACCTATCACTTTAGATTTAGGTTTTTTTCTTCTTATTTCACTTCTCATTTCCTCAATGGATCTTTTCATGTCCATTAATAACCGAATTAATCCTCGGTTTGAGTTTACGAACTTTCTCATTTCATTTGGTGTGTCTCCTTCAACCCCCTCCTCAAGAGCTGGTACATCAATGGCATCATCTTTGCCTTATGAGCCAACAAGTTAAGCTTTTTCTTTCTCCTGTGTTCCAACCATATTGTTTGAGAAAAATTATCTGAGTTACAACGTCCTATGTGGTAGTCTCTCCATTCCAATGAGTTCAATCCAAACTATAAATAAGTCCAATGTGGTAAGAGGCATCATAATTCTATCCAACGTGTATTTAAACCTAAGTCTCATGGTGGGTGCCTATTGTTGCCATCGTCTACTACCTATATAACAACTTGATTTACCACACGAAACTAGCTCTCCTTTGAAGGTAACACCACACTTAGTAGTGTGATTAGTTACCAACAATCAGTATGTGTAAACACAATGAGGTACCCGCTTCAATCATACTCACTAGCACAAACAGTCTTAAGTACTCACTACTCAAGAATACAGTTTTGTTCTCACAAACATGTATCACAAATATTGAATAACACTCAAGGTAATTTATGAAATAAAATAAGGAAATTTGACTAAGTTTTGCTTGGTTTTTCTAATTACTCAATAGTAAAAGATAGGGTATTTATAGAAAATTCTTGGTTTTCCAGGGGCATTATAAACCTTGTTGTAACCCCACTATGACGAGCATAAAATTCTACCCCAATGAGGATAATAGCCATTAAAGCCTTGCCAACGAGGGTAGGTGAGACCACAAAAATGTGATTTTTTACTTTCAAAAATTGACAAGTAATTTTCCATAAATATTCGTAAATAAGACGAAACAAAATCACAAATACTCAACCTAGCATACACACTACAAAAACCATTACAATAGTGTGTGTAAACATGTTTACATACAAAATATACCTACTTAAGTGCATGTGTATATTACTAATTATCAGTAACCAACATTACATAGAGAAAGATAATACGTTAAGTAAAATAAAATAGACTGTATGTTTTACACAAGGGAACGCCGACAAAGACACAAAGAACTTATAGGACTTACAAGACTTGTAATTTTTGATATTTTACCAATATTTTTACCAAATGAGATGGATATCATAAATCAATGTTGAATTGTCTAAAATCTTTACAATGTCTTGACAATTTCAATCTTTTTCCCAAGTACCACCCTATAAAAAAAATCTTATGCATATATACTTGGACAAATCCTAGTATCCAATACTAGTTCTCCACTTCTTCGTAAGTACTTGGTTTAAAGACATGCACGTACACAATTTTTAAAATTGCTTTGTATCTTTGAATAATTATTTAATAAAAATAATATAATTGATACAATTATAAAATTAAAATAACATTATAAGTTGTTTAAAAAAATAAAATTAAAATTTTCCAATAATATGATTTGTTCTTTTTAATGATATGTATAAAGTTTGTGCACATGTATGTAAATATTAATTATTCAAAGAAATATCAAAAATTAAACCACTGTGATTGTAAATATCTTATATTTGTTTTAAAAATGATACTTATGTCTTGTAATTATTTTTTATTACAATTTAGTCATATTGTTATGAAAAAGTGTTTGCACTATGATAAATAACTATTTTTTATGTTTTTATTTATTTATTTTTTTAATTCCTTTAATTTTAATTTATTTAAGTTATAATATTTTCTATCTAATGTAATTGAAAAAATTGAAAAAAAATAAAATAAAAAATTACATGTGTTTTTGTGCAGTCATTTTTTCATAACAATAATACTAAACTCCTACAAAAATAAGTACATGACTTAAGTGTCGTATTTACAATAAGTAAAGGACATTAGAGATATTTTTCTTATTTACAAAAAAGAAATATTAACTTAAATAATAATATTACAAAGAAAAATAAATTTTTGATGAAAGTTTAGCCTTTGAATTGAATGATATTTATACATAATTTTCTTATTTTTGTATCTTTAAATATTATAATTTAAAAATATAATTTGAAAATGAACATTATAACTAATGTTTTATAATGTGATTAAATTATAAATTATGTAATATTTATAATTAAATTTTTTAATATAAATATACTTATTTTAATATGTGTATTTATTATAACCATATTAGGTGCTAACTAGTACTTTACATATTACCCTGAATTTGAATTTTGTTAGGTATTTTTATTTGCTTATTTATCTTTCTAACAAGATTTTTAATGATCTTAAGCTTAAAATTAAGATGAATCATTGATATTATTGTAATTGTATTTAATATATCTTTCTTGATTGTGCTACTTGATTTAGATATAATTTAATTTATACGTAAATTGGACAAAAATTTAGTTATAAATTTACAGTCAACTGATAAACGTAGAATATCACACTCAAAAGTATAAGTTCAATTCTTAGTATTTTCATTATATGTATTATATTTAAAATTTTAATTTTTAAATTCATTGTATAAATTTAAGAGTTTTGATATTATCATTGTATAATAATAGTACTTTAAAAATTAATTTTTTTTAAATTTATAGTATAAATTTAACTTTAAAAAAAATGACGACGATAATTGATGAGTGCTCAAAAAGCACTAAAATAACCATGATTTTATGCACATTAATTGATTAATATATATATATTTATATGTTTTATCATATATTTATATATATTTGTCTTTTTCGGAATCACGGGTATTTTTATTGTTTTTCAGGTATTTTGGCTTAAAAACGTAACTTAAAGACTCAAAGAGGAATACTGGAAGCAATACATCACAAATATATTAATAAATAAATGAGGAAAGGTCAATAAATATGGAAAAATTGGATAAAATGGATCAAAAAGGTCAAAAATGTCAAAAAGGAGAAAATCGCGCCACAAGCCCGGCCGCTGCTGAACCCTGTAGCGCCGGTGCGGACCCACGCGCTAACGCCACCACGCGTAGCACGCCCGCGTCTGTACGCATGCATCGCCCGCCAGCCCGCGCGCGACTGACGCCCATTTTCGCCCCATTTTTCACGTGCAGCCGCCCCATGACGTGATGCTGACGTCATCAATGACCTCGGCATTTGCACTCAAGCGTTTTCACATTTTTTAACATTTTTTCACTCATTTTTTCTCTCCATCCTCACCTATAAATACCCCCTTCCCTTCACTTCAAACCACACCTCAAAACACATTCTCTTCTCTCTTCTTTGTTTCTCTCTTTTCTTAGATTTTTAGTTTTTCTTAGTTTTTAGCTTTTCTTAGTTAATTTCTCTTAGTTTTAGAGTTCTTCCTTTTTGGGAAGAACTAGTTATGTTTTTGTAATTTATTAGCTTTTCGATTCAATAAATGGGAGTGCAAATTCGCTTGGAGGTTTTCCAACAACGGGAATAGCATCAAGTTCAGAAGGATTTTATTTTCTTTACTGATTATTTTTATGCTTTATTCTTACATGTTATATTTAATTTGTCGTGATTAAATTTAACTCATTGTTCGCTTTATAAACATGATGTAATAATAACGTTGTTATGTCATAAATATTAAATAGGTAAAAATCTCTAAAATGAATTGATTTTATTTTTATTCAAGATTTTATATTAAGAATGTTAGAGAGAAATATATTATTTATCATTACAAACTTAAATCTGAAAATTAGATTTTAAGGTTTAGTTATCTGGTCTAATTTAAAGTAGTGCTCTTTTATTTGTTAGTACAATCGCCCGGTAGTTAGAGTGAAGCTCTATTTCAAAAGTTTTTATAAGAATTATTATCTGAAAATGTATTAACAACATGTTTTCAGTAGTGGTTTTAAAACTTGAAAGTTAGTACTCGGATAACTAAATTCTTAGGTTTAATTTGGACACCTTGAATAAAGTTTAAACTGTCTAACCCCACCAAAGGTGGCATTTAAATGGTTCATTTTCAATCTCTTAGAAAAAGGAATTAACTTAATTAACCAAATTAGTTATCAACCCCACCCATAGGTGTTAATTGATTTGTTTAGTTAACAAAGAATATCTAACCCCACCAAAGGTGGTATTCATATAAAAAAGAGAGAATCAATAAATATCAAATCATATCTTTAATAACCTAATTAATATGAGCAAGCATAATTAACTTAATTATTATATCCATAAATACTCCACCATTATAAATGATAAAATTTGCATAAATGTTTATTGAATCTATGTTTATTTTTATGTAAGTAGATTAAAAACACAAAACCCCAAAATATCGTGACAAGATGTTTAGGATTTAATTTCGTTTTTAAAAGTGTGAATAATAAATTAAAACCCACATACATTCCTTCCTTAGATCGACCTTGGGAGTATACTTATCATTTTCTACGAAATGATTCGTGCACTTGCGAGAGTTTTATAAATAGATAAAACCAAATGAACGGGCAGGATCGACCATGTCGGTTCTGCCCTATCAATAATAAAGCCGTGATATAATTTTATAGTAAAATGGTAAGTATATAGTGTCTTATTAAAAAGCATAAGTTAAGTGTTTGTATTGTATGTCATAATAGAAATAAAACTTATTTAGATAGTAAATAAAAAAACTTATTTAAATAAAATTTAATTTATACATAAATTATATAAAAACAACGTAGTCATAATTTTATAATAACACTATATAAGTGCGGTATATCTTATATAAAATATAAATTTAAGTTTTTATATTATCATTACGCACATTTTATTCATTAAAAATGAGTATGTGAGAAATAAAAAAAGTAACTAACAACATCAAACATAATAAAAATAAAGCTTATTTAAGTTGTCAATAAATAAAAAAATTATTTAGGTATTATTTAATTCATACATGAATTAAATAAATACTTATTTATAATTTCACAGTCAAAGTGGTAAGTGTATAGTGTATCATTTAAAAGTATAAGTTTAAATCTTAATATTGTTATTATATATATTACGTTTAAACTTTTAATTTTTAAAATTTATTATATAAATTTAATACTTTAAAAGTTTAATTTTTTTACATGTATTAACTTAAAAATAAGTAGTTTTAACTTATATAAAAATGTGAATACAAACCACAGATTTTTATGTAGTTAATAAAAGCCAAGCAGAAACAACCAGCAAAATGCACCACCCATGATAATTAACTAGATCAAATGAAAAGGGAGTTAGCCTAAATGATTCCCTAAAGAAACCCCTTACCTCGTGCCAGTCTTGGTAGAACTAGTTATGGAAGCATTAATAGCAGCGACGCAGGTCCAAGCAATTTCATGCCCTTCGTGGCACTACTAGTATCCTTTTATATATTACATTTAATAATTTATATTAAAATTTTATATTTTAAATTATTTTACTTAATAATTCAGAATACAAATATTATAACATTGAATAAAAAAGAGAAACACGTATTTATTTTTATTGAAATCACTTTAACAGTTATTTTATTTTATTAATTTACATTAATATAGTTGTAAGAATAAATATTGTATATTTTTAAATAGTGAAAATCTTAACATAAGATTAAGAATTTGAACTCATCTTCTAAGGGAAATAAATAAATATTTATCGCTTTCTATTTCATATAAGGTAATATATGCATTTGACTTTAAAAAATTGCTTTTTTTAATCCCGTAAATTATATTAAGTTTGACTTAATTCAAAAAGAAATAAAAAGAAATAATAAATTTAAGACACTCCTTGAATATATCGATATCTGGTCTCTACTTAAGCCAGGCAGTGCATCATCATTTTTACATGCTTGGGCTAATTGAAAAGAGAGTTGCAACGACTAAGTTTAAAATTTGAATGGGTACTATATAATTAATGTAATTATTAAAAACAAAAAAAAATAATAATATTGTTAACCAATATTTACATGGGAATTCAGGGTTTTATAGTATATATAATACCATCTGACATTATTGGCAATATTTCATATCCCCGAGACGATTTTTTATTATAATTAATATTGACGTAGATTTTTATTAATATTAAATAAGATTATTTATTAATATTCATAATATATGATTCAATAAATTGCACCCAACAATTAATATATGAGATCTATGTTATGTGACATAAGTTTCCAATCATTTATCATGACTTATTTAATTTTCAAAAATAGAAAACGTGAAAAAGAAAAAACAATGCTGTAATATAGCTTACTACATATATTAAAATAATATGCGTACACATTGGACTATTTTGTTAAATATCCAAGCATTATAGGAATTCCGAATTTTGAATTTGGGCATACGTAATAATGTTTAATAGGATATTATAACTTATTTTTACTGCTTTTTTATAAAGTAAAAATATTTTCATATTTAAAAATATAATTTATATACATTTTCTTTTAATAATTTAAGAATCTATAATTTTTTAAAAGAGTTTAAAAGCCAAATAAAATTATGTAAAATTCAAAAGAAAAATTAATAATCTTACGTATAATTATATAATGAAATTAAAGGGTAGAAGAAGAATAAAGATAGTAATAAAATTTACATTATTATTTTTAAATCATAATTACAAACTTATGAGTTATTAGCATGGGATCAATCCCATTCATATCCTTGAATTTCTAGGTGAAAACATCACAATTTTTCTCAAGATAGTTGAAGAGGTCCACTCTAATTCCTTTGTCTAAGTTCGAGCTCATTCTAAGTACTCATTTTTCTCTAACCCCAGGGTCCACCAATTCTACCTTATTTGCTCTAACTATCCCAACAAGAGGCATTCTCATTTGACCTTCCTCGATCCTCGACCTTGTCGAGTTGATACTAATTTTTATTTTAGCTTAACTTATTTCATGGTCACATTGTAACAACTATGAGCCTTATCTTGATCTCTTCGGACCTCTATAGTTCCCTCCTTGATAGGGTACTTAATCACTTGATAATTGGTGAAGAAGACCACCCTCATTTTGTGTATCTATTTTTTAACCAGGATCGGGTTGTAATGTGTTGGTACGATAGGTAACTTAACATTTCCCAAGGCATACGTGGTACTATTATTAAACCCCCCAAGGGAATTTCCTTTTTGATGGCATCCTCATCTTTGACTCCTAACACATGTAGGATCGATAAAAAGAGTAGATCTACTGAATTTTAGTGCCAAATAATATTCGACAAACATCACACGAACTCACTCTCAAGGTAATAGCAATAGAGTCATCATGTGGGAAAGCTACCATGTCCTCTTCATTGAACATTATTAGCATAATAGGGCATTTTTTTGTAAGCTACATAGCCCAATACCTATTTCTTTTTGAGCTTCCCTGGCTAATCTTTTACAAGCATTGCTTGGCTCATCATTTAAAACTGGTCCTCTATAAATGAAGTGAATGATAAAAAAATTATTATCTATCCAAGTAACTTGTATTTCTACCAACACACCTACTATTCGTGGAAAGTATATGTTCTTTTTGGCCTCATTTCTTCGATATTGTTACCCACTAGGTCACCTAGATAGCCTTTGACAATAACTCTTCTATCTCTTTTTTCAAATGTTTGCAATCTTTAGTGTCTTGCATATTGTCTTTGTGGAATGCACACTATGTCCCTATTCAGAGCTTGCATTTGAGGAGGTCATCTAACTTATGTTCTCCCTACACTCTTATAACAACCTCTACAAGGCTTACTCTTAGGAGGGATCCTCTGAATGGTGTAAAATGACCTCATCTACGGTCTAGAATTCTTCTAGGATTTTCTCTGTCTAGAGTTCCACTTGGAAAACCTTTTTTTTGTTGAGTACTCCACCGGTCTTATTTTCTTGAGACTCAACTCTTTTTTTTTCTTTTCATCTCAAGGTAATAAGCTTGGTCGTACCTTTTTTAACCAGCTTCAACTCTCTCTAGGTTAACAAATTTATGCACCTCTTTATATGCTTCCTCCATTGTCTGGAATACCATCTTTGTGAGTTCGACAAACAACCCCAAAATTCTCAATACACCTCTCTAGAAGGCCTGAACAGTAATAGAATTTAGACAATAAGATATTTTGATGTTCTCCTCACGAAACATCTTCATAAATGCCACAATTGATTCATCCATATCTTAAACAACGGAAAACAGATGGTGTGATTCTTTTTTCAATGGCTTATTTTGGCATAATTAGTGACAAATAATCTGACTAACTTGGCAAAGAAAGTTATACTGCCTAATTTCAAATCACTAAACCACTGCTCATCAAATCGTATAGGGGGTCATGAAGGATTTGTATAGCATTCATCACTTTTATCTCATGTCATGTTAAGGGGAGCCATTATTATCTTTAAAAAGAGCATATGTCTGATGGGATCTTTCATCCCTTTGTAGCCTAGACATATATGAGATACAAAATTTTCAAGAGGTTCACTTAGCTCGATTGCATCAAAAAATAAGGATCCAACCAACTATTTGCACAATTTATTTAGATCTGATCGTGCCTTTTCCAAATTTTTTTCTTATTTTCTCCCTCAAGACTAATACTTTGTTTTTCCACAATAGCATATCCTCTACGGTGGTGTCGAGCATTCCTAAGGGTAATAGTGTTTTGGGTGGTGGTACAATGGAAGCAATAGGCATATGCTCCCAAACTATCTTGGTTTTGGTCTATCTCATTTCGTGATTCCCTTTCATTCTCATATTTGGCCAATATTCAATCAATTTCTTCATCCCCTTCATCTTTTTCCAGTGCATTATCAAGCATTGGCTTGACCTTTGGAATCATAGGATGCTCGTTACTCAACACTTCAAAATGTCACTTTAGATTTAGGTTTTTTCCTTCTTATTTCACTTTCTCGTTTCATTTGGTATGTCTTATTCAATCCCTTCCTCAAGAGCTGGTATGTCAATGGCACCATCTTTGCCTTGTGGATCGACAAGTTGAGATTTTTATTGCTCCTTGCTAATGAGTTCAATCCAAACTACAAATAAGTCTAGTATGGTAAAAGGCATCAGAGTTTTATCCAACTTGTCTTTAAACCTAAGCCCCATGGTGAGTGCCTATTGTTACCATCATTTGCTACCTCTGTAACAACTTGATTTGACACACCAAAATAGCTCTCCTTTAAAGGTAACACCACATTCACCAACAATCAGTATGTGTAAACACAATGAGGTACCCACCTTAATTACACTCACTAGCATAAACAGTCTTAAGTACTCATCACTCAAGAATACAGTTTTTCTCTCACAAATATCAAATAACACTTAAGATAATTTATGAAACGTAATCATAAATGCAAGGATACTAAGTTTTGCTTGGTTTTTATAATTACTCAATAATAAAAGATAGGGCATTTATAGAAAATTCTCGATTGTCCAAGGGCCTCATCGACCTTGTCACAACCACACCCTGATGAGCGTAAAACACTACCCTAATAAGGATAATAGCCATTAAAGCCTCGCTAGCCAAGGTAGGTGAGGCCACAAATATGAGATTTTTCATTTTCAAAAATTGACAAGTAATTTTTCATAAATATTCATAAACAAGACGAAACAAAATCACAAATAGTCAACCTAGTATGCACACTACAAAAACCATCACAGTGGTGTGTGTAAACATGCTTACATAAAAGTATACCTAACTAAATGCATGTGTGTATTACGAATTATTAGTAACCAACCTTACATAGAAAAAGACAATACATTGAGTAAAATAAAATAGACTATATATTTTGCACAAGGGAATGCCAACAAAGACATAAAAAACTTACTGGACTTACAATTTTTGATATTTCACCATATTTTTACCAAATGAGATGGATTTCATGTATCGATGTTGAATTGTCTAAAATCTTTACAATGTTCTTACAATTTCAATCTTTTTCCCGAAATACAACCTTATAAAAAAATCTTATGCATATATACTTGGACAAAGCCTAGTATCCAATACTAGTTGTCCAGAACGACACTTCTTTGTAAGTACTAGGTTTAAAGACGTGTGATATGCATATACACCATTTTTTAAAATTGATTTGTATCTTTGAATAGTTATTTAATAAAAATAATATAATTGATACAAATATAAAATTAAAAAAAATATAATAAGTTGTTTAAAAAAATTAAATTAAATTTTTTCCAATAATATGATTTTTTTTCTTTTTAACGATATGTATAAAGTTTGCGCACATGTATGTAAATATAAATTGTTCAAAAAAATACCAAAAATTAAACCACTAATTTATAAAAGGAATATTATTGTAAATATCTTATATTTGTTCTAAAAATGGCATTTAGATCCTGTTATTATTTTTTATTACAATTTAGTTATATTGTTATGAAAAAGTGATTGCACAATGATAAATAATTATTTTTTATGTTTTTATTTATTTTTTGTATTTTATTTTATTTTTCTTTAATTCTTTTTAGTTTCAATTTATTTAAGTTATAACATTTTCTATCTAATGTAACTGAAAAAATTAAAAAATTAAAAAAAATTACTTGTGTTCTTGTGTGATCACTTTTTCATAACAATAAGACTAAACTCTTACAAAAATAAGTACATAAATTAAATGTCATATTTACAATAAGTAAAGGACCTTGGAGATATTTTTTTTTATTTACAAAAAAAAAAATATTGACTTAAATAATAATATTACAAAGATAAAAAAAATTAATAAAAGTTTAGCCTTTAAATTGAATGATATTTATACATAATTTTATTATTTTTGTATCATTAAATATTATATTTTTAAAATATAATTTGAAAATTAACATTATAACTAATGTTTTATAATGTGACTAAATTATAAATTATGTAATATTTGTAATTAAATTTTTTAATATAAATATACTTCTTTAAATATGTGTATTTATTATAACTATTTTTTTCATATTTTTACATATGAACTTGAATTTAAATTTTGTTCGTTATTATTATTTGTTTATTTATCTTTCTAACAACATTTTTAATTATCTTAAGCTTAAAACTAAATGAATAAATTATACAAATTTTACATAAATTAAAATATATTTGATATGATGAATATGTGATATTATTGTAATTGCATTTAATATATTTTTCTCAATTGTGCTACTTCATTTAAATAATAGAAAAAATAATAGATATAATTTAATTTGCACATAAGTGTGATCAAAATTTAGTTATAACATTATAGTCAAGTGATAAACTTAGAGTATCACACTCAAAAGTATAAGTTCAATTCTTAGTATTGCCATTATATGTATTATATTTAAAAATTTAATTTTAAATTTATGCATTATATTTAAAAATCTAATTTTTAAATTCATTATATAAATTTAAGAGTTTTGATATTTTCATTGTATACAATTAATACTTTAAAATTTTAATTTTTTAAATTTATAGTATAAATTTAACTTAAAAAAACGACGACGATGACAAAACTGTGATATAATTTTATATCACAACTAAGTATAGAGTACCTAATTAAAAAACATAAGCTAAGTGTTTGTATTATATGTCATAATAGAAATAAAACTTATTTAGATAGTAAATAAAAAAACTTATTTATATAAAATTTAATTCATACATGAACTATATAAAAAAATATAATCATAATTTTATAATACACATTTTATTTATTAAAGATGAACATGTGAGAAATAAAATAAATAACTAATGTTAACAAAGATAATAAAAATAAAAATTATAATTTTATAGTCAAAAGGAAAAGCGTATATTGTCTCATTCAACATCATAAATAAATAAAAAAATATTTAGATATTATTTAATTTATACATAAATTAAACAAAGTCTTATTTATAATTTTATAGTCAAAAGGGAAAGCGTATATTGTCTCATTCAACATCATAAATTTAAATCTTAGTATTATTATTATTTAGATTACATTTAAAATTTTAATTTTTTAAATTAATTATATAAATTTGAGAATCATAATATTATTATTATGTATACAAATAATTAATGTTATTATTAAAAACAAAAAAAAAATATATTGTTAACCAATATTTACATGGGAATTCAGGGTTTTATAGTACATATAATACCATCTGACATTATTGGCAATATTTCATATCCCCGAGACGATTTTTTATTATAATTAATATTGATTCGATTTTTATTAATATTAAATAAGATTATTTATTAATATTCACAGTACATGATTCAATAAATTGCACCCAACAATTAATATATGTGATCTATGTGACATAAGTTTGCAATCATTTATCACGACTTATTTAATTTTCAAAAATAGAAACGTGAAAAAGAAGAACAATGCTGTAATATAGCTTACTACATATATTAAAATAATACGCGTACACATTAGACATTGGACTATTTGGTCAAATATCAAAGCATTATAGGAATTCCGAATTTTGAATTTGTGCATACGTAGAAGCTTTACGTAATAATGTTTAATAGGATATATCATAACTTATTTTTACAGTTTTTTTATAAATTAAAAATATTTTCATATTTAAAAATATAATTTATATACGTGTTCTTTTAATAATTTAATAATTTATAATTTTTTAAAGGAATTTAAAAACGAAATCATATCATACTTAAATGACGTAAAATTCGGAAGGAAAAATAATAATATTATGTATAATTATATAATCAAATTAAAGGGTAGGAGAAGATGGGCTTTTCAGGTTGGTGAATGATTCTCATTTTTCATATACATCCAACTCCTCCATTATGTGACCATTAGAATATTAAAAAACGGAAATAACAAAAGAATAAAGAGAGTAATAAAATTTGTATTATAATTTTGAAATCATAGTTACAAATTTATATATAAAAGTGTCAAATTAATTAAGCTAACTTACGTAGTTCAAACTCAACTCATCTTACATGAACCGTAGTTAAATATAATTCATCTAATTTTTAAATAATTTAATTTTTTAGCTATATTCAGTTTATTTATATGTGAATTGAGTTTTACAACTTATTTAATTTTTTATTTAATTCATTTAAATTATATTAATTCTTGAGTTTTAGAATTAAATTTTTAATTTTAAAATATTATGGAAAAATAAAATTTATTTGATAATCAATTTTTAGAATTAATTTTAAAAAGTAAAAATTAAAAATTAAATATTGTTTGTTTGATAATTAATTTTTAATTTTCATCTTTTAATCTTTTAAGTTGAGTTGTCACGTTTTACGTGATCGATGCGGACAACAACGGATTACTTGCTAAAGGAATGCTTATCGAAACTTAACCGGATAGAAAAACCTGAAATACATGTCATCATTCAAAACCTATGTTTATGATCACTATATCTCGACTGGTTCTTTCTTTCTATTTTTATTTAGATAATGCGAAACGATGAGTTGGTTATTAGTTATATAAACTATTTGTTCATATTATATCATATAAAGGGTTAGTCCATTTTATCTTGAGCTAGATAGTTCATGAGCTATCCATTTAAATTGTATACTACAATAAAATATGAATAATCTCAAATAAAAATAACATAATTTTTTATGTAAAACTTAAAATCACGATTCGTAAAATTATTTTAAAATTTAACATATAGAGATTTCTAATGATATATGAAGTTAGTACTAATTATATTTTTTTGAAAAATAAGTTAACGGTGTTCATCATTATGAGAACAATTTTTAGTAAAAAGAGAATAACTTTATATAGAAAACTCAAAATTATAAATAGTAAATTTTTTAACAAACTAAGCTTATAAATTTTTTTAATGGTATATGAAATTATTCATAATATTTTATGTGGCAATACAATTTATATTTTAAAAATAAGTCAAAATGTTATACCAAATTTAAACAATCATTAGTAAAATGAACATAATTTTTTATAGAAAATTTGAAATAAAAAACTGTAAAATTTATTATAAACTAGAATTTTATAACTTTTTAATAGTATATGAAATAATACATAAAGTTTTTGTAAGTTATTACAATATAATTTTAAAAATAAGTAAATAAAAATTATTTTTCTAAATATAAACAATCATTAGTAAGATGTACATAACTTTTTATAAAAAAACTCATAAAATTTTTTATAGACTAGACTTTTAGGAATTTCTAAAGATATTGGAATGAATCATAATATTTATATATTGAATTATTACAATGTATATTGCTAAAATGTTTATTAGAATTTGGAAAATATTCAATAAAATGAGCATAACTTCTCTAAAAAACTCAAAATTTTAAAATATAACATTTATTATAAAATAGACTACTTGATATTTTCAATGATATATGGATTTAACTCAAAATTATTAGAAATTAAATAAAATCTAAATTTCAAATTGAAGTCAATGATCATCTCTTTAACTTCAATTATATTATATATGTTGTTTAAGTTACTATTTGTCTTGGAATTCTATATTTATTAAAATATTTTAATATCAACTTTATTTTATTTAATTCTAGAGAAATAAATTTTTACTTTCTCTTTATTAATTTGACTAGTATTTAATAATTATATTTTGATAACTTATTCATTTTCTCTATTATATTATATCTTTTTAATTCAATATAACTTTGTCAAACAAGCTTATGAGCAACTAAGGAGCTTAAGAGCAACTAAGGAGCTTAAATGAGCTTCTCATTTAAGTTCGTGAGCTAAGTAAATTTTGATTTTTCAGCTAATAAGTTCAATGAGTCAACTTTAAATGAGTTGAGTTAGAAGGAACACCTCGTTTGACATCTATACACTTATATATATAAAAGTTTATTTATCATAAATTATGATATTATCAAAATTAATATGATAGTTAATTATAAATTTAAAAAAGTTAGCCAAACTATTTTAGTCAATAATCATCTGTTACATCAATTTGATTGAACTACAACTTATAACATAAAGAAGTGTATAAATATGTATATTTGAATCATATACTATTAATGCTAATAAGTAATATATATCATTACACTATAAAATAATTAATACATAACATGCATTCTTCAACCTCCATTTCTTTTATTTTTTTCATTAAGACCTATATATGTGTGTTACAAATTTATTTCACACGTAGTAGGGTATTAGTTAAGATGTGAAAAATCGACTATATCGTTGACACTATAGCGATATTGTCGCTATTTTACATGTCTTGGTATTAATATATGATAGCATATCTTTTAAATAAATCATCTCGAAATTATCAAGAATATTCTCAAATTATCTTTAATTGTCGTTATCATTAAATTATTGTAAAAATGTTATTTTTGGCTAAAATATCCAAGATATTGTAAATAATATCGTTGAAATATAAAAGAAAATTGACAAATATTGAATGTACATGTAAGAAGAGGTTGATTGGTCATAGTGTCATAATAAAGATATTTATCTACTTTTTAATAGTTAATATAATTAAATAGTTTAGTTAATTATTTCAAATATTTTAACTACTTATTATATAATATTTTGCAAAAATATTATACCACTAAGCCAAAAAAAAAAGACTTTTAAGGGAGATAGAATTTTTTTTAATTTGACCATTATAGAAAATGTGTAGATAAAGTTACAATTATGGTCAAAAATTGAAAAACTTTTATAATGGTCATTTTAGTAAATACTGCCGTGAAATGTTTTAAAATTATATTTTGTAAAAAAAATTTAAAAATAAATAATAACATAAAATAAGTTTAAGTGGGAATACAAAATCTAAAAAGTTTCTTATCAAAATCAAACCAAAAATCCCCAAATCTATAACCTTTTTCCTTATTCTCATGTAACCTTAAAGCCCAAAAGTCACTTAATACCCTAACCACCTAGCTTGGACAAAAAACATACACCTTTCTAACCCCAATCTAAGTGTTGTATCCTTACCTTTGGCATAGCTCACACACATCCTAGATCATGTTTGATTAAGTCATTCTACATCCTAGATTAGGTTTGATTAAATCATTCATTTCAATTTTGATTTGGATTTGTTAATTTTCCATCTCTTATTGGTTTATGCTCTCTCATCTCTTATCGATGCCAATCTCTTCTCACTATCCGCTCACAAACATCCACCAATCACCACCACGAGCCATCACCACCAGAACTTGCTACCACCAACATAAACCCATAACACTTCCAATCCACCCGAACACAAGATGCAATCTTCTACTTTCTATTAGGGCTAGAATGACTATGGTTTTGTGCGATGGTGAGATTGGTTTCATATTTTTCATTCTTAAATTAGGTATTTAGTAAGCATTTGTAGGACTTCTTGATGTCATTTACTCCTGTAATTTTCTAAGTTAATGATTTTAATTTGGTGCTTCATATACTGGAACCACCTTAGCCTCGTTCTCTAATAATTTTTATTCGTTAAGTACTTTTTAATGCTCAAGAGCTCAAAAATTTATTTATTAAGGTTAATAATGTAAAAATAAGGCAATTTTTTTATCCTTCTAGATATATAATTTTTTCCACAAAAATAAATACTCTTTATATTTATAGTGCTTCATTTGTAAGGCATGAAAGCAACTAGATGTTAAATATTGCATACATTGTATTTTCTTTTTGTTAATGTTTCTAGTATTATTGTTGAGATTTTACCCCACGATAATACCACAAAGCCACCAAAAATAACTTTTCAAAAAACCATTAAATAGAACCAATGCCAAGAAATGAAGTAAAAAAAAAAAGAAGAATAAAAAACATAGGGATTAAGTGGTTTGTCCCCTGTATCTAAATGGCCTAATCTATTGGAAATGAAACATACATATAACCACTTGTTCAATCACATTATAAGAACACAAGAACTGGGTTACAAAGGAAATCCTAACATAATAACCAGTTCTTGGACATTCAGAGAATCAGAGAGAATAATAGAGAAGAGATAAGAAGAACCATGAAGCGCACAAACAAAACAATGAGAGAGTGTTGAACAAAAAAACCCTAATAAGGTGTGTATATATATATGAGTTAAATGATCATTCTACCCCTACATCTTTATCCATTAACCATAAGTCCATCTCGTGAATCAACCCATCAAATAGGATGATGTGTACACACACATATAAATATATGTATATTTACATATTCATAATACCTAAATATGAGACTCTGACCAAATTCAAACAATGTTTAAATTTGGCCATTGGTAATGTTTTTTTATCATATCCAAGGGTTGTTCTTTATAGAGACCTTGTGTTAGAAAAGATGAATTTTTATAAAAAATTTAGTAAAGCCTTATCCCACATTGTTTTTTTACATTATTTAAAAGATGTATAAATAGTGAATAGTTGGTTATTGGGATTGGGCTCCAAGGGGTACTCACTTTTGTGGAAGGGGAGAGGACCTAGGCAAATGTGATACCACATGCGTGCGCACGTCGTCGCCGCCACCGTTCGACCAACCAACCGTGCCATGCCGAGCCGAGCCGAGTCTGAGTATGTGTGCGTGTGTGTGTGTGTGTGAGGTGGCATTTTATTTTTTGAAAAAATATTTTTTTACAAAAACTTTTCCAATCAGAAAATGGTTGTTATATATATATATATTTGTTTTTTCTCTCTCAGAAAAAAAACTGTTATTTCCTTTTACTTAGAATGTGGCCGTTGTTTTCTTTTATCAGAATATGACCGTTAAATGGCTGTTACTCTTCTTTATTTAGGAAAAAATGATCGTTACTTGTCTTTACTCACAAAAATGGTCGTTACTCGTCTTTACTCAGAAAATGGTTGTTACTCTTCATTACTCAGAATGACTATTACGCTCTCCATCCCTAGACATTACCATTATTATCATAATGGCCACACAGTTTTCTGAAACCTATAAGTAGAGGGCCTCAGCTCTCAATTTCTACACAACAATCTACAAACTCATCTCACTACAAAAAAATTCTCTCTACAATTGTAAGTTACTTTTTAGTTTTCTGAGCAACAAATTTTTTCAGGTGTAGCATTCCGGTCTTCATCAGTGCAGTGAAATTCTGAGACAGGAAAAAGGATTCTAAGCTGTTTTATCCTAGGGACGACGAGATTGTGTTTGCTTGCATAAAATTGGTCAGAGTTACGAAACGTCTTAAAGAGAGCGACCTAGTCTGCTATTCAACCCAAGTAGTTCATTTCAGGTTATCGGTAATATTTTTCCATCGTTGTTTTAACATACTTGTTTCAACAATTTTTAAGACGAATTCTATCTGCCATGACTACTGAAATGCTAACTGCTGATCTAAACAAACCATTCCGTTTTGAGAGACTACACTTTAAAAGATGGAGATAAAAAATGTTATTTTTCTTAACCATGAAAAAATTTGTTTCTGCTCTTACTATTGAAAAACCAATACAGTCAAATCCTCCTACTGAAGTTGTAACTAAGGATTTAGACACCTGGATGGAAAATGATTTTCTGTGCAAAAATTATATTCTTAATGGTTTAGCTGATGACTTGTATGATTATTATAACTCTAATAAGTCTACTAAGGAAATTTGGGAAGCACTTCAAAAAAAGTACGACACTGAGGAAGCTGGAACTAAGAAGTATGCTGTCAGTAGATACATGAAGTTCCAAATGATTGATGGCAAATCAGTGGAAGCTCAATCACACGAACTACGAAGATAGCACACGAAATAACTTCTGAAGTTATGACTTTAGATGAACAATTTCAAGTAGCTATTATAATAGATAAATTACCCCCTGCTTGGAAAGATTTTAATAATACACTTAGGCATAAAACTAAGGAATTTTCTTTAGAAAGTCTTATAACCCGTTTAAGAATAGAAGAAGAAGCCCGAAAGCAAGACCAAAGAGATGAAGTACTCATAGTCTCAAATAACAGTACCAATAGAAACACTCATCTACAATTCTGAAACCTAAAGGTAGAAATATGAAAACTCATAATCGTAATAATAACCAAAACCGCAACCACCAAAATAGAAATAGAAACTATCCTCCCCAGAATGGACCTCAACCCCCTTAAGGAATAAGACATTCATGTGTTATAGTTGTAACAGACCTGGCTACTTGGTTAGGAACTGTTGGAACAGGAATCGTCCTGCCCCACAGGCAAACCTTACTGAAGATCAACTTATTGCTATGATATCTGAAATCAATTTTTTTGGTGGATCCAAAGGGTGGTAGGTGGACACTGGTGCTTCTCGCCATGTCTGCTATGATCGGGACATGTTCAAGTCCTATTCTGATTATGAGGATAAGAAAGTGTTGTTGGGCGACTCCCACTCCACTAAATTTGCTAGTACTGGTAAGGTGGTATTGAAGTTTACCTTTGGAAAGACTGTCATCTTGAAGGATGTCCTACATACTCCAGAGATGAGAAAGAACTTAGTTTTAGGCTATCTTCTTAACAAAGTTGGGTTTATTCAAAATTTATATACTATAACTAAAGATAATATATTTTTTGGGAAAGGGTACACCACTGATGGCATGTTTAAATTAAATTTTGAAATCAATAAAACCTCTTCTTTTGCTTATATGTTGAGTTCTTTTAATATTTGGCATGCTAGACTTTGTCATGTTAATAAACGCATAATCAAGAATATGAGTACCTTAGAACTAATTCCTAAACTATCTTTGAATGATTTTGAAAAATGTGATTTTTGTAGTCAAACTAAAATAACCAAAACTTCACATAAATCAATAGTTACAGAATCAAAACCTTTAGAATTAATACATTCTGACATATGTGAACTTGATGGAAATTTAACAAGAAATGGAAAACGCTATTTTATAACTTTTATAGATGACTGTTCAAATTACACTTATGTATATCTAATGAAAATTAAAAGTGAAGCATTTGACATGTTTAAAATATTTATGACTGAGATTGAGAATCAACTTAACAGAAAAATAAAAAGGTTTCGAAGTGATAGAGGCACTAAATATGATTCTAATATCTTTAATGATTTTTATAAAACTCATGGAATCATTCATGAAAAAATTGTACCTTATTCTCCTAAAATGAATGGCAAAGCTGAAAGAAAAAAATAGAAATTTTATTGAATCAGTGATTGTAATTTTATTAAACTCAAGTGCTGCTTCCCATTGGTGGGGAGAAATTTTATTAACTTTTTGCTATGTGCTAAATAGAGTGTCTAAATCAAAAAATAAAATTTCACCATATGAAATTTTGAAAAATAAGAAACCTAATTTAACTTATTTTAAAACTTGGGGTTGTTTAGCCTATGTTAGGATCCCTGATCCTAAAAGAAATAAACTTGCTAATAGAGCATATGAGTGTCTATTCATAGGATATATTGGGAATAGTAAAGTTTATAAATTCTATGACTTAAATGATCATGTAGTTATAAAATCAAAGGATGCTGACTTCTATGAACATAGGTTTCCCTTTAAAATTAAAAATAGTGGGGGCTCGTCTTCTAGTAGTTTACCCATAACTAGAACTAGTGAACAAAATGAAGGATTAAACACTAAAATTAGAAGAAGTAAGCGAACTCGAACCCTTAAGGATTTTGGGTCTGATTTTTATGCTTATACCTTAGAGGAAGATCCCCAAACTCTTAAAGAAGCATTATCTTCTTTAGATGCCAACTTATGGGAAGAAGCTATAAATGATGAAATGGACTCACTTGAGTATAATAAGACTTGGCATTTAGTTGACTTACCTCCTGGTTGCAAAACCATTAGATGTAAATGGATACTAAAAAAGAAATTAAAACCCGATGATACTATTGAAAAGTACAAAGCTCGTCTTGTAGTTAAAGGGTATAGGCAAAGGGAAAATGTAGATTTCTTTGATACTTTTTCACCAATCACACGAATAACTTCCATACGTGTACTTTTTTCTCTTGCTGCTATCCATGATTTAGTAGTACATCAAATGGATGTTAAAACTGCTTTCTTAAATGGTGATTTAGAAGAAGAAATTTATATGGATCAACTTGAAGGTTTTGTTATCCCAGGTCAAGAAAATAAAGTTTGTAAACTAGATAAATCTTTTTATGATCTAAAACAAGCACCTAAGCAATGACATGAAAAATTTGATAATCTAGTTATTTCACATGGATTCAAAATAAATAAAATTGACAAATGTATTTATTATAAATTAGAAGATAACATTTGCACTATTATATGTTTATATGTGGATGACATGCTTATTTTTGGATCAAATATTCATATTGTGAACAATGTGAAAACTTATTTAAGTGCTAATTTTGATATAAAAGATCTCAGAAAAGCGAGTGTAATCCTTGGTATAAAGATAACTAGGTCTGAAAAGGGAATTTCTCTAGATCAATCTCACTACATTGAGAAGATCTTAAAGAAATATAATTACTTTAATTACAAACCTGCATGTACTCTTTATGATCCTAGTGTAAAGTTGTTCAAGAACACCGGAGACGGTGTTAGACAAACTGAGTATGTGAGTATCATTGGTAGCTTTGTTATGCTATTGATTGCACTAAACCAGACATAGCTTATGTTGTGGGACTACTATGTAGGTTTACCAATAGACCTAGTATATAGCATTAGAATGTTATTGAAAGGGTTATGAGATACCTTAAGAGAACTATGTACCTTGGGTTACATTATAAAAAGTTTCCCACTATTCTAGAAGGATACAACGATGCAAATTGGAACACTTTATCAGAAGACTCCAAAGCAACTAGTGGCTATATATTTAACATAGCTGGTGGAGCTTTTTCTTGGAAGTCTAAGAAATAGACAATATTGGCTCAATCTACGATGAAGTCTGAAATGATAGCACTAGCCACTACTAGTGAAGAAGCAGGCTGGCTAAGAAGTCTGTTAGTTGAGATCCCTTTATGGGAAAGACAGATATCAACTGTCTTGATCCACAGCGATAGTACCGTGACTATTGTAAAGATTTAGAACCGTTACTACAATGGCAAGAGATGACAGATATGTCGTAAGCATAGTATTGTTAGAGAATTTCTCTCTACGGGAGCTGTAAGAGTGGATCATGTACATTCTGATGAAAATTTGGTAGATCCTTTGATGAAAGAATTACCGAGAGAGAAGGTTTTCAAAACCTCAAAAGGAATGGGATTAGTGCCGTTAGAATGAAGAGTCACTTATGATGGTAACCCAACTTATAGACTGGAGATCCCAAGAAATAAGTTCAAAGGGTAATAACAAGTCATGAAGTGATATGAGATGTATCATGCTATTTTCAAATCCCATTCTATATTGTTAGAAGCATGAAGTCCTGAAACGATAGAAAAGGATGAGTTAATTGTTAAACTCTTAATGAGTTCTATACTCTATGTGAAGTGGAGTACATAGCTATAGGAGTGCTCTTGATAGACTCACCTATGTGAATATAGAAGTGTGGCCGCTTCTTATGGAAAATGTTTTGGCAAAATTTACTAGAGCGTTTACTATATTGGAAGACACATGCATAGCCGTAAAACACGGGCTTTTCGAACTACACCTTGGAAAGATTGTGTGTGTGATGATTGTTAGAGATAGAGTTTAAAACTACGAGTTACTCTAGTATATTCTAAAGCAACAACACTATGCAAAGGTTCAAGTCAATAGACACATTTTTGCTTATGCACAATCTTATATTTTTTAATTGATATGTTGCTCGATGAAAATTATTTTTATATAAAATTCAAGTGGAAGATTGTTGGAAAATATGAATGTTTATAAAAAATTTAGTAAAGTCTTATCCCACATTGCTTTTTTACATTATTTAAAAGATGTATAAATAGTGAATAGTTGGCTATTGGGATTGGGCCCCAAGGGGTACCCACTTTTGTGGAAGGGGAAAGGACCTAGGCAAATGTGATACCACACGCTCGCGCCGCCGTCCTTCCAAACGACCGGCCGTGTCATGCTGAATCGAGCCTAGTCCGAGTGCGTGTGCGTGTGTGTGAGGTAAGGTAGCATTTTATTTTTTGAAAAAATATTTTTTTTTACGAAAACGTTTCCAATTAGAAAATAGTTGTTATATATATATATATATATATTCTCTCAGAAAAAAACAACCGTTATTTCCTTTTACTCAGAATGTGGCCGTTGTTTTCTTTTATTAGAATATGATCGTTAAATGGCTGTTACTCTTCTTTATTCAGAAAAAATGGTCGTTACTCATCTTTACTCACAAAAATGACTGTTACTCGTCTTTACTCAGAAAATGACCGCTACTCTTCATTACTCAGAATGACTGTTACGTTCTCCATCCCCAAACATTACCGTTATTATCATAATGGCCACACAGTTTCTAAAACCTATAAATAGAGGGTTTTAGCTCTCAGTTTCTACATAACAATCTACAAACTCATCTCACCACAAAAAAAAATTATCTCTATAATTCTAAGTTACTTTTCAGTTTTCCGAGTAACAATTTTTTTCAAGTGTAGCATTCTAGTCTTCATCAGTGCAGTGAAGTTCGGAGGCAGAGAAAAGGATTCTAGGCTTTTTTATCCTGGGGACGACGGGGCTGTGTTTTCTTGCACAAAATTGGGCAGAGCCGTGAAACGTCTTAAAGAAAGCTACCTAGTCCGTGACTCAACCCAAGTAGTTCATTTCAGGTTATCAGTAATATTGTTCCATCACTATTTTAAAGTACTTGTTTCAACACCTTATCTATATGAATGAGACCTTGTGGCACAATATTCTTGATAAAATGCATTATTTTATATACATTCTTGGATTTGGATTGAAACATAGGATTTTTAGATAAATGAATTATACATTGATTATTACATAATATAATGTCTATAACATCATTCGAAATAATTCCAAGTTTCCTAGTGAAGCCTCTCAACCACATGCATTCTTTGACTACTTCTATATAGGCAATGAACTTAGCCTCTATAGTTGATAATGTCTCAACAAATTGCAAATTGGTTTTTCATGATACAACATTACCAAAGATTGTAAAATATATCGAGATAGTGATATCTTTTTGTACTTATCTCCTACAAAATCAAAGTCATAATATCATAGAATAACAAGGGCATTAACAGATTTATTCTTAAACAACAAACCAACAATAGCAATCCCTTTAATATATTTAAGGATCCATTTGATTACCAGCCAGTGAGTTTTACCAGGGTTAGCCATGTGCCTACTTGCCACACTCATTGCATGTGCTATATCTGATCTGGTACAGACCATAACATACATCAATGATCCTATAACATTAGAATATAGGACTATATTCATATATTAGTTTTCATCTTTAGATTAAGTGCTAGATAGTTTGATATAAGAACCCAAAGATACATTAACAATTTTAGTGTTAAACATTAAAAATCTTGTCAACACTTTTTCTAAGTATAATTCTTGTGAAACAAACAGTTTATTAAAAGTTCTAATTATATCTATACCAAGAATTATTTTAACATGTCCCAAATCTTTCATCTCAAACTCATTATTAAGTTTAAGTTTCAATTTATCAACTTCATATTTACTCTTACATGCAATAACATATCATCAACATACAATAACAAATAAATTGGACTTGAAGCAGTATATAACTTAAAATAAATATAGTTATCATTATCATATTTTTCAAAACTAATTTTAGTCATAAATGAGTTAAATATTTTATATGATTGTTAGGAGCCTGTTTAAGACCATAAATATATTTATTTAGTTAACAAAAAATATTTTCATTTCCTTTTTTAATAAAACCTTTTAGTTGTTTCATATGTATTTTCTCATCTACATAACCATGTAAGAATGCCTAATAAAGTATTTTTAACTTCCATTTGTTCAAGTAACAAATTAAATTGAACTATAATAGATAACAGAATTCTTATAGAGGTAAACTTAACAACTAGTGAGAAAATTTCAATAAAATCAATCCCTTTCTCTTAAACAAAACTTATGCAACTAATCTTGTTTAATTTATACCTAGCATATTCAATACCATTAATACCTTCCTTCTTTTTGAAGAACCATTTAGATTCTAACACTTAAGGTCTTTAATTCTTTCAACTAAAGTCAAAGTGCCATTTTTATACAGTGAATCTAATTCCTCATGCATAACATCAATCCATTTTGAAGAATCATGAGAAGAGAAGAAATAGCATCAGTGAAATATTTAGGCTCACAGTCATTTATTTCAAAAGAAACTTTAAATGCATAAGAAATTAAATCAATTTCGCTAGAACTATATAAAGAGAGAAGAGAATCAAGATACCTTTTGGGTAGAGATATGTTTCTCCTGGTTTTATCTCTAACCAATTGATAATTATTTAATTCAAACGAACTACCATAATTATTCAAATCATCTTAGATAATTCCATCATCATCACTAATATCTATCTTATTAGTATTTAAATAAGTGGATTAAGTGGCTGCATATGCCTTCATCTCATCCTCAGTATGAAGGACATAAGAAGAAGGAGTTGCACCAACCTTTACCTCAATCTCAGTATCCATGGAAGAATTTAAAGTAGTTACATTATGTAAATATTTAAAAAAAAAATTCAATAAATACAACATTTTTACTTATAATATTTTTCTTATAATAAAAAATAATATTTATATTAATATTTTTCTTAAATAAATTATAAATATAATTTATTTTTATTTTTTAAGAATGTAAATATAATATTTCATGGATTGCTGGTATAATTTATTTAAAAGTGAAATAAATTTAACTAATTTAATTATATAATTTACTTAAAATTAATTAAATCTAACCAAATTGTTACATTTAAATATACATGATGTTATTATATTTCAATTTGATGTGATTTTGTAAGAGATTTTTGTATATAAGTGAAAGTAAATCAACCTAATATTAGTAGAAACATAAACATTTATGTCTTTTATTTTATTAAGGAGATAGGTATGGGAAGAATACCAGAAATTTGATTTGGTAGAGAGGAGCAATGGAGCATAGATATGGTCAGAGACGGATTAGGAAGATACATTTTGGCACCTTTTTTTTTTGGGGGATTATTTATTAAATAAAATAGAAGAGAAGAAACGAATGGTATCAGTGCACATGGGGGACAGTGTAATGGCCAGATTTGGAGAATACCAAAATCGTTGCCCTTTTGGAAAAAGTCGAAAACTATTTTTTATTTTTTTATTTTGGAGTTCAATTAATTGTAGTAGGATGAAAAGCATCTCCAACTACTTTTTCATTTTGTCATAAAATAAAAATATAATTAAAATATAAATATAATGTAAATAAATAAAAATATAAATAAATATAATATAAATATAATATAAATATAATGTAAATAAAAATTATAATATTAATGTAATTAAATAAAAATAATAATATTATTATTATATTTATTGAAGTAATATAATTAAAATCATGATAAGCATTAAAATAAAACTTATAAAATCATAAATAAAATAAAATTGAAAAATAAGAATTTTTTTATTTTTAAATAAAAATATTAATAAATAATTATATAAATGTATAAAAGATATAACGTATTTTAATTACTATTTTTGAATCATTTTTATTACTATTTTTATTACCATCAATCAAACATGACTTAATAGTTGACAAATATGTTTATGTAAGAAAATAAAGATTTTTTTTTTCAAAATAAATATTTTAGTTACATAATTTAAAAATTGGATATTATTATTCATATGTAAAGTAAATAATTTTAATATATTAAATATTAAGATAAATATTTTTAATTCATTATAAGTATTAAAACCAACACTAATGGTCCTACAAAGAAAACTAGTTTTTACATTATAACATCTAACAAATAAACAATGAGACTAGAGGTGTTAAACTTAAAAATTATAAAATAAAAATAATTATTTGTACTTAATAATGGTACTATTATAATTTTTTTTATAAATATATTAAAAATATTTTTTTTACAAAAATAATTTATGTTTTTAACTACTTTTATTTAAGGGATTTGTCTATAAAGGGTAAATATATTATTATAGTTTAGAAATAAGTTTAAGTGAATTTTTATTTAGAAATAGGCATATTATAACTTATTTGTCGGTCAAATTTTTTCTTTACTCTTTCCTTCCTTAATTTTTTTTCTTTTCTTCTACCGATCAAATTCTTTCTTCTTTTCTCTCTTATCCTAATTTTACTTCTCTAATTACCAACCACCTCTTTCACCAAATTTTAATAAATAATAATTTTTTTTATTATAAATAAAAAATAATAAAAATAATTTATATTTATATAATAAAAAATATATAATTTTTCATAACAAATAACTTATCAAAATTTTATTATAAAATAATAATAATAAATAGTTACAATAATTTTATAAAAAAAATATTAACACTTTATAAATTTATAATTAATTTTAAATACGCAAATCTCTTTTATCATATTATATATTAAAATTTTATTTTAAAAAATAAAAAATAATTTAATTTATAATAAAATAAATATAAATTTATACGAAAATAATATGCTAAACATTTTGATAATTCATAAATAATATAATATTAATTATAATTATGATATAAAAATAATATTCATAAAAATAATTAAATTATTAAAAAAAATTGTGAAGCCTCTCTATCCAACTTTTTACAAGATACAATACAAACATAAAATAGTATATTGCAAATTTTGTGTGAAAATATTATTTAATATAATATTATTATAATTATTTTTATTATTAATATAATAAAATATATAAATTATATCTAATTAATTATATTTTAATACTTAAATAAAATTATTATTAACAAATATTTGTTATCTTAGTAATAATTAAAATTATAATAATATTAGAGATATATGTTACAATGTAATCTATTTTTTAATTTTTTTAATCTTAAATAATTTATTTTTTTAAAATATCAAAAAATTTGCATAAAATTATTGTAACTATTTATTATTATTATTTTATAATAAAATTTTGATAAGTTATTTGTTATAAAAAATTATATATTTTTTATTATATAAATATAAATTATTTTTATTTTTTTTTATTTATAATAAAAATAAATTATTATTTATTAAAAGTTGATAAAAAATTGGTAAAAGAGATCGCCCGTAATTAGAGAAGTAAATTTAAGATAGGAGAGAGAAAAGAAAATTGGTAGAAGAAATGACGGTAATTAGAGAAGTAAAGTTAGGATAAGAGAGAGAAAAGAAAGAATTTGAATCGCATAGAAGAAAAGAAAGAAAAATTAGGAAAGAAGAGAGAAGAAAAAAAAAATTGACCGATTAATAGTTAAAGAAATTATAATATATTTATTTTTAAATAAAAATTCACTTAAAACTATTTCTAAATTATAATAATATAGACAAATCTCCTTTTATTTATGTATTTTTTTGTAAATTAGTGAAACATACAATGTCACATCAAAAGTAGAGGTTGGGATCAAATATGAAACATATTTAGTAGCACCATTACACAACCCAATATGAAACATATTTAGTAGCACCATTACACAACCCAATACTATTTACTTAGAATGTCGATGAAATAAAACGTGATTAGGGTGCTTTACCCGAAATTGAAACGAAAAATGATATACGTAAGTTTGAAGAATCACCGTTGGATAATAATATATTTTAAATTGAAAATAGTTTCAAAATATTAAACTTAATTAATAGAATTTTTATAAATTAAAAATAATAATATGTTATGTATTTTTAATAGTATTTTTTCTTCATAATATTAGATTATAAATATTTTTATTTTTACATATATATATATATATATATATATAATATAATATTTAATGACATATAAAATTTTGTATTGAGATCGGAGTTCACACCCATAAATCGAATTTGAAACCAAAATTTTAAATAAAACAATAATCGAACTCAAAAATCAATTTAAATTATACCACTCAAAATTAAATCTATTAAATTATTACCTATCATTATCCCAATATGTATAGAATCTTAATATTACTACTACTTACCTATCAAAAATTTAACATTTTTTTATATTTTATTGAAATTCAATCTATTCCAGAAAGGTTATCTACTTAATTAATATTATTAAATAGCAAAAACAAAAAAATAATATATAAAACTACTTGTAAATGTATTACTTAAATAAAACTAATGTCGTCGTATTACAAAAATATCAAAATTCCACACAAATATGCATATATTAGTCAAGATGTATTATTCATAAGCATCGGATGCACATATTCCGGGCGTTGTCGATTTTTTTTAAAATATATAAATTTGTTTTATTTTTAAAGTTGTTTTAATATATAATTATTAAAAAAATATTAACACTTTAGTAAAATACTTTAAATTTTTTTTCATTTTGATTTTTTTTAAATTGTCAATTTAGTCATAAAATTATTATTTTAATTTTAATTATTAAATTGGTCTGATTAAATCACATAATTTAATAAAAATAAATAAATTAAGTCAATTAACATAATTTTAAAATTTCTTATAAATCATTTTTTAATTTAAACATTGTATATAAATAAAAATGTATTTTATAAACTAATAACTTATTAAGTAACTCTAATATATTAATTACACAAGACACCCCATTTATTATTATATAAAACAATACATAGTATATTATTTAATATTAAGATTGGTCATGCCACCTAATTTATTTTTGTTAATTTTATGAATAATTTAACGATGATATTATATTGGTAACAACAATAGAATATAATATTGGTTTTTAATAATTTAAAGTTAGATAATATTTTTGTAACAATTGTTACAATTTGTTGACATAATTAAATAATTATTATATTAAATATTTTTATTTTAATAATTGATTAAGTTTATGACCTAAATTATTTTTAATTATTTTAAATAATAAATCAACAAGGACATATACATTATTGAAGATAAAGTAAATTTTTAATAATTTAAAGTTGGTTAGTATTTTTGTAACAATCACTACAAGACGGTGAAAAAATATATTTACTCATAATTAAATAATTATTGAATTAAATATTTTTATTTTAATAATTGATTAAGTTTATCACTTAGATTATTTTTAATTTTTTTAAATAATAAATCAATAATCTCGTCTACGATATATTATAATAAATTAATTTAAATATGTATTATATGTATAAATAAATATTTAATTTAAACAATAACAATATGATTAAATAAATAATTATATGATTTAAGCTTTTTTTATGCCGTTATTACTAATCCAACACATACATTTCACCATTCTCTTATATTTTTCTAGTTTGATTTTTGTTTTTGAAATGTAATAAATGGAGAGAGAACCCTCCTCTAATAGGGATGTTTTCTATGGGATAAGTTTATTTAATTTTCTTTACTTTTTTATAAGGGTGAATAAAATCATCATATTTTTGCTTAAATTTTCATTTATATTGATTTATTTATTGCATATATTTGTTATAGTGCGATTTTTAGCTTCTTTTTTTTTACTAGTTTTTGGCACGTTTTCAATCTAAACATAGATTAATATTTGTTAGTTTTCTTATAGGAGTTGTCATCATCTTAAAGGTTGAAACCATTGATGCAATTGAGATAACAAATGATAGCTAATCAATAAAATATACTGCTATTGTCAATATACTATCACCGTAACAATTGAAATGGATATTTGTATGTTAATAATTTTCTCAATTTTCATTTATTTTTGTCTTATTATTGAATTTTACAATGTAATTTAATTTCAATAAATTAATGCAATTTTTTTTTTAAAAAAATAAAAATATAATCCATCTATTTTTAAGTCAATACTTTCAAATTTACTTAAATTTTTATTATTAAAATTATAATAAAATTTAAAAATAAAATAATAATTGATTTTTAATTTCAATAATAGAACTAATTCATTTGAGATAAATTTTAAGATTTTTAGAATCAATCTAATTCAATAAAAAAAAATATCAAACAATAAGAATCAGATTGATTAAGATTAAATGTATTAAGATTTGTTTTTATTAAAAAGTAATATATTATTAAAAGTTTTTTAATAATTTCAACATTTTATGTATTGTTTTAGTAAGCCTGACAATCCGATTAAAATAAACAATATATTAGAATGAAAAGAAAAAGTAAATTTATTTCTCAAGGAATGTATTTTATTTGTACATGCATCATCCGTGGTAGATTTGGTCTCTGCAAAGATTTTGATGTAAGTAAAAATTATAAATATATTAGTTAATTTTATTAAATAATAAAATAATAAGTAAATATTATTAATAGTATAAAATTATTATTATTAAGATATATCTATCATTAATTTTTTTATTATTTATACGAATTTATTAACAAATTTTTAATTAATAGCAAAAATTTATCATTAAATATTTTTACTAATTCAATAATTCTATCCCTTAATAAAATTAAATAATATATTTATAATTTTTATAATATTTTAATAATATATTTGTCAATTTACGGAAAAAAAAGTAATTAGGACTTTTATCCGTATATCACAATATTCTTTGTTGTCAATTTATTTAACATATAAAAAGTCTTATCCATCAAATAGTACAAGATAGACCATGCGTACAAATTATATATTAAAAAAAAAGTTGTCAAATTTATCATAAATTTTTTATCAGTTTTATTTAAAATAATTAAATACAGGAATAACAAATATGGTATTTTATTTTTTAAATACTGTTTATAAACAGAATAAAAAATTTAAACAACAGAAGACAAATATTAGAAGATAATAAAACTAACATTTTAAAATTTATAATAAAAAAATATATTTTATATTTATCTTATATATCTTTATTATTAAAAAAAATTTAAATTATTTTATTTTCAATATCAATCATTTTAAATCAAATCGTAATAATTTAATTATGTTTAATATGAAACGTTATTTAATTAAATATTATTAATATTATTAAAATATTATTTTTATTATTATAAATTTTATAAATATCAATTTCTTTTTTAATTTTTCAAATATATTTCACGCAACAATAATTCTCAAAAATAAACATAGAAAGTACTTTTTTCAAAAATATATATCGTCAGTTTGAAAAACGATACAAAGGTAACAGACCCTACAAGTCTACTACTATGTAAAGTCGTAATTATCTCCAAAAATAAGCTCTCTTCCTTAAATTCATCGGCCATCACTATATAAACTGATATCCCTCCTTTCGAAGTCCCTCAACTTCTCCCTCATCTCCTCTTTCCTTCTATTGCCAAAGCAAATCCAGAAAAACACACACGTATATTTTCCTTAACTTTCTCGAGAAAATGTCAGTTGGACTTGGAAGGTGCTGCAAGATCCGCCACATTGTAAGGGTCCAACAAATGCTTCGAAGGTGGCGCAACAAGGTCCACATCTCATCCGTTCGCATACCGTCAGATGTGCCCGCCGGACACTTGGCTGTCTGTGTGGGAAGCAGTTGCAGGAGATTCGTTGTTCGTGCGACGTACCTGAACCATCCCTTTTTCAAGAAGCTTTTAGTCCAAGCTGAAGAAGAGTATGGTTATACAAATCAAGGTCCATTAGCGATCCCTTGCGACGAGTCGTTGTTTGAAGAACTCCTTCGATACATTTCCCGATCTGAGTATGGTAACTCGACCCGGTTCGTTAATTTGGATGACTTTCAAAAACGCTGTCACGTCGTGTTAAGGAACAACCTCGACTTCTGGCCCGACTCTCGGCCATTGCTCCACGGCGTCGCAGAGAAGACTATTTCATAAAGAATTAAATAAAATTAAATTAAAAAAAAAACTGGTTTGGTTCAGACAGGGTGTGACTCAGTTCGAGTTCAAAGGAAGGCATGTTGAAGGGAAAGAAATATATAAATTAAAAGAGGTGAGTTCGCATTTGACTCGGCTGAGTCAACCGAGTGTGGAATACGAATTAATGGCGGAGAATTCTTTTGACTTTTTGTTGACAAATTAGTTAGTGGTGGTGGGTTATTAGATACTGAGCAGACTAATTGAGTTGCATGCAAGTAGAGACTCGAAGAATGATAAGGAGATGGCCAATGTGTGGGCGAGTTACCACCGGGTCATCCCGGGTTCTGAATCGGAGTTGAAGCAAAGATAATTATTCCTTAGAATTGAGATAAGAAAAAAGATACATAAAATTTGATGGTTCCTGTCTTACTGATTTGGGACATTTGAGTTAGTTGTTTCAATTTTTGTAAATTGTAATAAATTGATTGATAAACGGAAAATTATAGGGAAATTCCATTTTAATATATTTTTTTTGGGGATAAAGTGTTGAATATGTGGATTTGTTATTATGAATATGTATTTTAGTACTTTTGTTATTGAAAAGAGTTATTGAAAATAGCTGTAGAAGTTCATTTATTATTCTAAATTATTATTATTAAGTCAAAAATGTCAAAAACAAAAATTGACCAAATAATGTCAATGATTTGATCATTCAATGAGGGCCAAAATAATCCAAATCTAACCCAGAAACAACCGATTTAATCTCAACTATCAACCAAGACGTTGGCCTTACACAATGGTCTCTAAGCTTATTAATTACTGGTCTTTGGCTTGAGGATTTTATTAGGAAGATATTCATTTTTATGGATCTTGAGACTATTCTGAAAACTCCTCTTTATAGGCTTCATTATGATGATAAGCTGATTTGCGATAGAAATGACAATGGTTGGCTTTCGGTTAAGAGTTTCTATTGGTTAGGTGAATAACAATGATAATACCAACAACAATCTTACCAATAAATAACTAAGGGAGGGTCAAGGAAAGTTGAAGTATTTGGGAGAGAGAACTCAATGTACATCAAGAAAAAAACTAAAAACAAACATAAAAGTCAAGGGAGGATCACACTAATAATACATAGTCCAATATTGAACAATTGATCACTAACAAAGTTATCCATATGCAGATCATTCATAAATTGAATAATAATGTATAAACATTTCACAACCCCAAAAAACATACTTTATTGTATAATATTACTTCGAATGAAAGTATAATGTAGATCAATAGGTAGAAATAAATCAAAATAAGTCAAAACAAGTGGTTTGTTGATCCACAAATGCAGTTATAATGAAAACCTCAAATGAAGACTAAAATAGTAGAATATATAACATAAGCTGAAACCTAGCAAGAAGAAAACCACAACCCTTTTGTTATAAAATAAAAGACATGAGTACAATTACCAGAGACACACAAGAAGCAATAAGCATCGATTTTGTGCACTGGTGTAGCTCATCAAAGACCACAAGAATGGCCAAGATAGAACCAATAGCGTAGCACCAGTAGCAGGGAGATTTAAATCAATTTAACAACAATAGTACCAACAACAATCAAGTGTTTTAATGCTTACCAGTAAATAACTAGGAAAGGGTCAAGGAAATTTGAAGTATTTGGGAGAGATAACCCACTGCACATCAAGGAAAAAACTAAAAACAAACATAAAAGCTAAGGAAGAGTCACACCAATAATACATAGTCCAATATTGAACAATTGATCACTAACAAAGTTATCCATACGCAGATCATTCAGAAAATTGAATAACAATGTATAAGCATTTCACAACCCCAAAGAACATACCTTATTGTACAATATTACTCCGGATGAAAGTATAATGTAGATCAATAGGTAGAAATAAGTCAAAACAAGTGGTTTGTTGATCCACAAATGCAGTTATAATGAAAACCTCAAATGAAGACTAAAATAGCAAAATATATAACAAAAGTTGAAACCTAGCAAGAAGAAAACCACAACACTTTTGTTATAAAATAAAAGACATGAGTACAATTACCAAAGATGCACAAGAAGCAATATGCACCAGCACCTGCACGGTGCACTAGCACTAGTGCACCACACCAGCACCAACACCAGTACCAACGTAGCACACTAGTACCAACGCATCGCACCAGCACCAGCATCAGCACCAGCACCAGCATAACGCACCAACACGAGCACCAGGGTAGAGCACCAGCGCCAGCACAGTGCACCAGTACCAGTACCAGTAACCAGCGTCCAATGACTAACAACCAGCATCCAACGTCCAGCAACCAGCATCCAGCGACCAACGACCAACGCCTAGTGACCAGCGAAAAACAACCCAATGGACAGCGAACCAACAAACAACGACCCATCCAGCGTCCATCGACCAGCGAACAATGAACAACGACCTAGTGGCCAGCAAAACAACAAACAATGACCCATCGAAAAAAACCACCAAACCAGTGTGCTGGGAAGAGGAATAAGAGACGAGAATAGGAGGAAGAATCATGAGAGGGGAAGAGGAAGAATCAGATGTAAAAAAATGAAACTTCAGATCTAGGAGAAGAATGAAGAAGGAAGAAAGAAAAAAAGAAACAATAAAGAGAGAGTGGTGGGCGTGGGATTAGAAGGAAAAAAAAGAAAAAGAGACAGAGAGAGAAGGAAAGAAAAAAAAAAGAAAAAACGAAAAAACATGAAAAAAATAATATAACTTATGGCCACGGTTATTAATAAAAATCGAGGCCATAAGCATATCCTATACCTCGGTTTTTATTAAACCATGACCAAAACCCTATGTCCATGGTTTTTATAGGTCTGAAACCATATGTCAATTTTTTAGTAGTGAGGTGACAATCGAGCCAACTCTATCTCTTTCTTTAGACAATATTGGTCGAGGAAGATTTGGTACCTAAATATTTATAATAAGATAAAAGTATTTATATGAAAAGCCTATAGTAATAATTTACATGTATAAACCAATATGTTTCTATGTCAAGTGTAATGGACATGCTTATAGTGTCACACATGAGCTTTGGGAATGTAATGGTACTAAAGAGATATGAAAATTGTCTATTTTTGTGTCTTTGTTCTATAAATTGAGCTCTATGTTGTTTGTAGACATATGTAATTATATCTAGCAAACATGTATTGAATTTGAACTGAATTAATTTAGTTATATTAGTTAGGCTGTTTGACATTGTAGAACTCAAATAATTCATTGAAAGGCTAGTAGAGATTTAATCGTGTATGGGTCAATATGCTACATGAAGAATTTTTCAACGCTTGAGTAAGTCTTCTAAATGTTCCCCAAGTGAAGTAATTGATTGTGGGATTAAACTGAGAGAAACACTAACGTGGTTTTGTGAAAACTGATACGGATGCAAGTTTAAATTATAAAGGAAAGAATGGTAAGGGTATGATTGTGAGAGCTGACCTAGGGATACTAGATTTTGTGTCATTAGTAAAATCCGTACATAATGTTTAGAGTGAAATAATAATCCAAGCACTAAAGTACATCAATATAGAGCATGATGAAGCTCAAAAGGCCAATGTTTCCCGAGGTATACCACAATAGACGTCCATTCTACAATCTCAAGAAACCAAGGTTTCCACATAATCCTTAATTGTAGAGAGAAAATAAACCCTTATTGGAAAAGAAGAGAACCACATATGAATACATGTGAATTGATGAGACACAAGACCGATATCGAGTTAGTAATACTGATCTTGAGAATGTTTTGGTTTTATATTTGTAAAACTCTCACAAGTACATGAATCATTTTATAAAAAATGATAAGTATACTCATAAAGTCGATCTAAGGAGGGAATATATGTGGTTTTTTAATTTATTATTCAAACTTTTAAAAACTAAATTAGAACATAAACATCCTGTCACGATATTTTGATTTTTGTTTCCTAATCTAAAGACATAAAAAATATATATATAAATTCAATAAATAAAATAGTAGAGTATTTCTGGATATAATAATTAAGTTAATTATGATTGTTTATATAATTTAGGTTATTGAGAAATTAGTTAGTGATGGTGGGTTGTTAGATACTGAGCAGACGAATTGAGTTGCATGCAAGTAGAGATTCGAAGAATGATAAAGAGATGGCCAATGTGTGGGCGAGTTACACTTGGTCATCCCGGGTTCTGAATCGGAGTTGAAGCAAAGATAATTATTCCTATTTCATAAGGAAGGCATGTTATATATGTATTTGTTATTATAAATATGTATTTTAGTACTTTTTTATTGAAAAGAGTAGTAGAAGTTCATTTGTTATTCTAAATTATTATTTAGTCAAAACTTTCAAAAAATTGATCAAATATTGTGAATGATTTGCATGTGATTATTTAACGAGGGACAAAATAGTTTAAATCTAACCTAGAAACATCCAACTTAATCTCAACTATCAATAAGACACATCTTGTTATGATATTTTGATTTTTATTTTCTAATCTAAAAACATAAAAAAAAATAAACATAGATATAAATTCAATAAACAATAATACAAATTTTTATTATTCATAATAGTGTAGTATTTATAGATATAATAATTAAGTTAATTATAATTGTTCATATTATTTAGGTTATTAAAGATATAAATTGATATTTGTTGATTTTCTCTCTTTGTTATAAAAGTGTCCTTAGGTGAGGCTCAAATTCTTTTGTTTCATATTGATTAACTAATGTTCTTAAACATGACCTATTAATTAATTAAGTATTAAATTTCAGTTTTATTTCTAAAAAAACAGCAAACCATCTAATTACAACTTTAGGCAGAATGAGTTAAATAAACTTTATTCAAGGTGTTCAAATTAAACCTAAGAATTCAATTATCTGAGTATTAAATTTTAAGTTTTAAAACCATTATTGAAAATATATTGTTAATATATTTTCACTAATAATTCTTATAAAAAAACTTTTGAAATAGAACTTTACTCTAACTATCAAACTATATTGTACCAACAAATAAAAGAACACTACTCTAAATTAGATAGGATAATTAAACCTTATAATCTAATTTTCAGATTTAAGTTTGTAATGAAAAATAATATATTTTTCTCTAACATCCTTAATAAAAAATCTTGAAAAAAACAAAATTTTATAGAAATGTTTTACCTATTTAATATTTCGCAAACGTAACAACGTTATTATTATATTATATTTACAAACAACAAGTCATGTTAAATTTAATCACAAACAAATTAAACATAACATATAAAAATAAAATATAAAAAATAACTATAAAGAATTCATTTTAAAATTATACTTAAAAAGAATCCTTACAAAATTTTGATGTTAATTCTGTTGTTGGAAAACCTCCAAACGGATTCATATTTTTGTTTATTGAATCAAAAACTAGGAATCTATAAAATCATAATTATTTCTTCTCAAAAAGAGAATAGCTTTAAACTAAAAAAACTAAGAACTAAAGAGAGAGAAGTTTGTGATCTTTGGGATTTTGAGGGATGATTTTTACAATGGGGGAGAAGATTCTTTTATAAATGAGAAAAAAGCCAAAAAAAAGTGGAAAAATATCTCAAAAATTGATTTTGTACGCATTTTGACAGGCTGGCACACGTGTGGGAGACGAGATTTGTGGACAACGAGCATTGGCACACACAAGTGCACACAGGACAGGCGTGGTCATGTGCTGGGCTTGTGGTGGCTATGCGCATGACTCAACATTTTGACATTTTTGACCATTTTGAACCATTTTTTTTACTTTTTTGTATTTTTTGCTCAACATATTTTTGATGTATTGCCTCTAGTATTTTTCTTCTAATGCTTAACTTATTTTTGAACATAAATACCTATAAAAGAATGAAAATACCCGTGATTTTGAAAAGATAAATTTATATAAGAATATGTCATACAAATATAAATCTATTTAATCAATTAAAATACATTAAATCATGGTAATTTTAGTGCTTTTAAGAACTCATCACACCACCCAACCAACTTCTTGTTAGTCTCTTAGCAAAAGAAGCGGTAAAAATTAAAAATTAAACTATCCTAAATCGCTACCGTGGATTGACACGGTTGCATTTAGCATATATAGCAAGCCGTTAAAACCCTAAGTTGCCCTAGTGCACGAGTTTAAGTCTCATGAGGGTTTTCAGTAATGATATTCCCAAACATTAACAAAAAAAAAATAAAACAAAAAAAAGAAGTTAGCTAAAATTTAAAATAAAGTAAAAAGACTAAAATAAAATAAAGAAATGAAATACAAAAATATATCATGCTTATAATCTCTTTTAAATTTCACAATTAAAATCCTAAGCATAGATTATTTTAACTTTCTAAACATTCATGATTTATTATAATAATTAGTTGAAAATCATTTTCATATTTCATATAAAAATGTATCACTTTAATTTCACCCAAACTTAGTGTGAGGAAACCGAATTCGTTTCGACTCTATTTTTCACAAGTTAATACTCTCAAAAACACTAAATCCTATAGGTTCAAACACTCATACTAATTTATATGCAAGAGTTCCACTTCAATAGGAGACCGAACAAAGCTTCTTTCGATTCATCCAATTTTTCATGTGAGTCGCCGTAAACATCACGAGGGATTTGAGATATAAAGAGATAGCAAGCCAGAAGGACGACACAACATTCTCGTTTAAATATAGGCCAGTTTGGATAACATACTTTTTCGATTGGTTATGGCTTCGACCATACCTGAAGCGTTGACCGTTTGCTTTCTCAGTAGCACGAGATGAACCTTGGTTTGGTGAATTAAAGTTGGCCTTCCTACATAGCATCTCTCCAGAAAGAATGATTTTTGAGCCCCAACGACAAAGGGCATTTTTGGGGACGATAGTCGATACTCAGGATTTCATTTCACTAAGTGATGTATAGAAATAAACTAATATGTTTGCATATGTGTAAATAAGAAATGCTCAAAGTGTTATTTAACGTTAATCTCATTAAATGAATCAAATGTAAGGATTTATAAAATATTATATATTACTTTCATGCATCAATCAAATTCATCAAATAAAAATATCAAGTAATATGTCTTTTAGAAAATGTAGTAAAATGCAATAACTTCTTAAAGAATTACTTCCTATATTTTCTTTTGTATTAAACAATTTTTCACAATTGTTTAGGATTTTTGAGTCATAGTATATAGATTATACTATTACTTTTCCTATCTTTCTTTCTATTTTTTTTCTTTCTCTTATATTCTTTTTTTATATAAGAGAATCTATTTTTTTAGAGAGTGGACTGATGTACATATTGTACATTTTTTATATGGTAAGGTGAGTAGGTAATATTTGGTTTTTCTATTTGTATTTGTATAGGTAACCCTAAATATATCTCTTTTTTAATAGAAATCATGCATGAATGAAAAAATGCATATACTATTAATTTATACATAAATCATTTAATCTAATAAATGAAAAATAAATATATAACACTTCATTAAGATATAAAAATCCAAACATTTAATACTAAGTCCTATAAAGATCATCTAATAATGCTAAAAAAATAAGAAAAGTGTTTAGAGTAGAAAAATTAATATTTATCGCTCAGAATAAAGGATAACGGACTCAAAATATTTCTCACAAAGGTAGTCTCCACTATTTGATTCCTAAACATCGATTTTGAATTTAATACAATTAGAACATCTTATCAAGAAATACTAATTATGACAAAAATAACTAATTACCATATGCTCCATGATATGTTTTCAAAAATTAATCTAACAATGCAAAAGATTTAACTATTTACTTAAATTTGATTTTAAAAAAATGATAAATTTTTGTGAGAATTTTTTTAAAATTAATCCTAAAATTTTTAAAATTACTAAACCACACAAAGAAAATAAAATCAAACACAATAAAAAAAAATTTAAATTGTTAAATTTTTTGAAATTAAGTATGGTAACTTTCATTTCCCCAACCTAGAACATATATTGTCCTCAATGTAACAATTGTAAATTAAAGATAAAGAGAAAAGAGAATAAAAGTTACTTATTTCTCGAAAATGTGCAAATAGTGATGAAGAAATATAGGTGCATCCATCATGTTCATCATTAAAGTTCACACGGATAGATTGTTGTGAACTTCTAATATTTCAAAAAATATTTTTAGTTTTAATAATTCTAAAACTATTCAAATGAAATGTGCTCACATCATTGAGTCAATAAAACCTATAGGTAGGACAAATTTGTCATTAAATACTTTTTAAATCATGTCGTATGAATTTTCAAAATTTTATTTACTTAAAACTAGGGACATGATTGTTAGTTTTAGATAAATTACTACTAACTGTAAATCAAATAACTAAGGCATCAAAACATATTTGTACCTAGATCTAATAAAGCAAATACCTTCTTTTATCATATATTGTAATTAAAAACTTTTAAATTTTGGAGATAGTTTCAAAAATAATTTTGTTTATCTTTTTTTTTAAACTAATCTAACATTAAGTATTAAAATAACTACTAAACTATAAAACTAAAAATTAAGTAGAAGAAACAAATAATAGAAAATAATAAAAGAAAAATAAACAAATAAAAGAAAAAAAAATAAAGTTAGTAAAATAAAGAAAATAAAATAAAATAAAATAGTTATACATATTTTACAATATATATATATATATATATATAATACAAACAATTTTGATACAAATTTTGATACATATAATTATACATATTTAAATTATACATATTTATAATACACTACATCTATCATATAATATAAACACATTTTTTTCAAATAAATATACATGATTAAATTATACATAATAAATATTTATAATACACTCTATAATATATAATACAAACATATTTTTATACAAATAAATATATATGATTAAACTGTATGGAATATAACACACTCTATTTAATATATAATACAAACACATTTTTATACATGTTATATCATACAATATTTATAAGTTAGTTCACAGATATACTATTTAATAAATAAAATGAATAAGCTAAAATTAATACAATCTAAAGGAGTTCATCATTGTTGAGTTAATAATTAAAATATTAATATTTTTTTAAATTAAAATTAAAAGTAAAAGTTTAAAATTAATTAATTTTTTCATTAATAATATAATAAGTATTAACCAATAGTGCTTCTAGTAAAAGATGATGGGATAAAGTCTCCTTAAAAACCATCTTTCTAAATAAAACAATGTTAAAAAAAAAAGACTAATTGTACAAAGTTTTCCAAGAATTAATCTCCTAGAAAGAACTTTCTTATATCTTTACTTTTCATACTATTACACATTTAGTTTTTTTTTTATTTTAATTTAGAATTTAAATTTAAATTTAAAATTTAAATATCAATTTTAGATTTTAAATTTTGAATTTTTGGATATACTGTTTACAGAACAGTATCCGGAACAATAGCTCTTGATTTTTGATTTTTTTGATTTATTGTTTATAAAGATTTTTTTATAAATTTTAAATTTTTTTATTTAACATATGTTTTGATTTTTATAAAAAAAATTAATTTTTGATTTATTATTTATTAAGATTTTTTAATTTAATAGTTAAATTAAACCTAAGAGTTTCATTATTTGACGTGTGCGTGTGTTGGGAGTGTGGTGGGTGCGCGCGCATGTGTAACTCTTTATTTTTAACTGTTTTGATCTATTTTGTCCAATTTTTTATTTTTTGATTTTCTTTTTTTCTCTCAACATATTTGTGATATATTGCCTCCAATATAAATTTATACTGTAAATATGTAACCAACATATTTGAACGAAAATGATTGAAAAATAATAAAAATATCCATGATTCTGAAAAGATAAATTTATATAAAATTATTATAAAATCATATAAATATACAATTATTTAATTAATTAAAATACATTAAAACATGATAATTTTAGTGTTTTTTAAGCACTCATCATGAATATTAAAGGTATAAAATTTATTTGACTACTTTCATAAGTATTTGTTTACTTACATGTAGTACAAATAATAAGTCATGTATAATTTTTAATGGGTGAGAGATGAAGGTCGCCAAGGTTTTACAAAATGATCATTTTAGTTTTATTGTTTTCAAATTAAGCGTTTTCATTCAATAACTTTTAATAAAATTGTACTTTAGTCTTAAAAATTCAAAGCTATGTGATTTATATGAACATTGTTTTAGATTAAAGTGCACTTTCTTTAAAAAAATGTTACGGGATTAAAATATTCTAGTTGAAAATTACGAAACTAAAACACTCATTTACTTAAAATTAAGGCACTACTTAAACCTTTCTCATATTTTTAATTTAACAAAATTTATAAATTGATACTTCTATATGGATATTTTTCTAATTTTTGATAATTTTAAGAATAAAAAATGGAAAATTATTGCATTATGGACTGAAATGATTTTTTTTTTATTTTTTATATCAAATTTTCGTGATAGTTTTGGATACTTCGGAAGATATTTTAAAGACTTAATTTCCATATTGATGCTTTCATTTTACAAAATGTTTGATGGGAATATGTTGATATTTTCACGGGATTCTACTTCATAGATTCTTTGGTGGCAAATCTCATTTTAAGACTCCAAATTTTTTTTCCCCCTTAATTTAAGACCTCTGTCAAATTATACAGTCTGGGAGGAATAAATTAAAGGTAACTACAGTAAGAATTTTTTTATGAATAAGTTGCATAAATATTTTCATGTATCTTGATAATTTTAAGAAAATATTATTAATATTTATATAAAATGTGTTTCTACGTATACAAATAAATATATCTATATAAAACAATCAATGAATATATTCTTTACGTTATCTATAAGACCGAATGATGTAAAAAGCCTTGATCTTAAAAATGTCAAATGTAGTCCCAAAAGGTCAATGATATACTTCATGTATGTAACCAAGATAAAAACCCTATCATGAAAATATGCATTGAATGGTTGCTGGGAGATACCGTGGTTGAAGTGAGTGAGTTATAGAAGCAAGAGTTGAAAAAGAGATAACAAGGAAGAAGTCTACAATTTATTATTGAAAAAATATTAATATTAAATATATTTGTGCCTGTTTTTAATTTGCACTCACACTTTTATCTTATTTCATGTATTGTAATATATATAAGGAGTGCAAAAATTGTACGTCTTTTAATATTTCTCATTCATTATTCGGTGTTGATGATGTGATTCCAGAGAAAGCGTGCATTAGGCTTATCTTTTGCATATCATTAATGTTTCTAAGGTTTTGAAACTTACAAATTCCAAATATGCAGAAATGCATATGATTTCAATATTAATATACCAAAAAGGTAAAACAACAATGGTATATAACGACCATTACAAGACTATTTGTTGAAATTTTCTGTATCACTTAAATGGGTTCCAAAGTAAAATTAATAAATTTACAATATTTGTAAGGAATAATTGCATAATATATCTTTTGTTTTGTTTGTTGTTTTTTTAGGTAGAGTTTTATTTTAAGACATTAAGAAAATATTTTTAACATTAAAAAAGTCTAAATAATCGTAGTTCAATTTGTTTGGAAGACACTTAGTGTGAAATTACATATTAGATTTGTTTATAATAGTAAAAATGTATGAGCTTGGTATATGATGTATTATTTTTGCAATTATAAGTTGAAAATTTCATACATAGAAACAATTACACGAAGATCAATTATTTTTTTGACTTAAATAGATAACCGTGACATAGATAAGAGGTGGAGAAGCTAACCTATGAAATCTTTTCGGGAACTCTATACCAATTTGAACAAGCCGGTCTCACAAACATGAATTAACCAAATAACACAGTGAAAATACAAAATAACATACTCAATTTAACACACAACTACTAAGGAAGAATATATTGTAATTCAGGCTAGCAGCATATATAAACATAACAAACATTACACAACATGTGAAATAGTCATATATACTGAAAGCTATAAAGGATTTTCAATCACTTTAAGGCCTCATATGTGAGAAAATATTTGATAAATGATGATTATACTCTCACACCATGTAATCAAACAAAAACACAACTTATCAAGAAAAAGAGCTAATAGTTGGTACACAACTAGTGTAAGGAGATATTGACTCAGAAACTCACACTAAACTCACTTGTAGTGAAAAGGTAGAGGAAATTATTTCCTCAAAAAGCAAGTAGATTAATTTAATACAACAAAAGCAATATATAGAAAGCTATAAGCATGCAACACAAAACGAAAAAGAAAGCAATGTATGCATTACTCACAGGCAGCCAGAAATAAGTAGCAAATAAATTATATGCAATTTAGAAAGCAAGCAATTAATCACAAAAATTTAGAAATAAGCAAAAAATAAATTATACGTAATTTAGAAAGCAAGCAATAAACGATAAAAACTTTCTAATCATAGTTTAAACTTTTGTATTTAGAGACATACACAATTTAAGCTTTGAATGTATTTTCCAAATATTAGAGCATGCATAACATCAGTTATAATAAAGGTAAATCAATATAGAACTCCTATCTATGTGATAACATCCTCGGGTTTCTTATGACAACAAGTTGGTAACATAAAAATCCATTAAGTAATAAAAAAATTACAAGCCTAACAAAAATAAAACCCCTCATTACCTCTATCAGTTAGGACCTCTATTAGAACTGTCTACTGTTGCCCTTATATGATGCCACCACAATAACTTGATTCCTCACACAAACTTGACTATTCTCCAAAGCTAACACTACTCGATGTTATGTTATCAGTAACCTTAGATTAGTAATGTGAATTGAAGAATCAAACGTGATGATAACCCTCAATCATAAACACCGAACAACCATTGTGAAAACCACTTTAAACCATGAATCACAAATCTTCTATGTGGGACACAGTCAACCACGTACCATACACAACTAACGATTTGTAAACATTGATATGATATCTCAAAATTTAGCTTAACTTACTCTCACATAGGAAAAAGTTACATCATAGTAACTACTAGCTGACACATGGCTCACAACCATACAAGCTCCTTACATAAATTAATTGCAAACATTGCCTCGAGTACTTACCACTCAAGATTACGATTTTGCTCACACAATTATGAATCACTAATACTAAACAACACTTAAGGTAATAGTGATCCTAAAATAAAAAAATAAGATATCAATTTGACAAAGCTTCAATACATTTTTATGGATGAAAAACACCAACAAAAGGGGATATTTATAGAAGTCACCCAAGCTTATGGTCACCCTCATTGAAGGTCTCATCGATGTGCCAAAAATCTCATTTTTCTTTTCCAAAATTACCGAGTATTTTTCATAAATACCCGCATCTGAAATGAAACAAAAGCACAATTGATAACGTTAGCGAGCGAGTGTTACTTAGCATGTACACTATGAAAACCAATCACATGGTGTGTGTAAACATACTTACATATAAAATATACCTAACTATATATGTGTGTATTATTGATCGTGAGTAACTAACTTTGTACAAAGGAATATAAATACACTAATTAAATAAAATAAATTTTATATTTTACACGGAAATCTAACAATGACACAAAGGATTATAGAACTTACGTAAGTTTCAAGAGTGTTATTTTTATTTTTATTTTTAACCCCATCTCATATACTAAATTTATATTTATATTTAACACATCTTTATAAATGAGTTAAAAATATATTTTTATCATAATAAATATGTTTCTAGGGATAAAAATAAAACAAGTTAAAAGATTGAATCATACAAAGATTAAAGTGTTGATAATCTCAATTACTTTATATTAGATTCATTTTGGATAATCTCAATTACTTTATATTATATTCATTTTGGATAGAGTAAGATATTAAAAAATATAATAATAAAAATAATATTTTAAAAATATTAACTGATATAATTAGACGAGTATAATATTGATTTGTTTTCAACTTCTACGAGGTTAAATGAGTCGTCATTCATTATAGAGTATCTGTGTATATGCTATTTTCAATTTTAAGAAAATGGGTGGTGATCTTGTGACAGCTAGATTTTTTATTACGACAATAATTTTCATTAAAAATAATTTTAATCAATAATAATAATATTAAAATATAAATAATAGTAGAGTTTTGATAGATAAATTATATATTTTTATTATTATAACAATAAAAATTACTTTAGTAATATGAAGAGTTATAAATGTTAATTTTCTCTTTTATATTTTCGTTTTTTTTTTCCTTTGGGTAATTTCTTTAATTTAATAGTTTCAACTTTCAGTAACAGCCATACTTGTTACGTATCCTTTTATCTTCAATCGGATAGACTTAGTAAAATGATAACAATTAATCAAAGCGTGACCTAACAGAGAAGTTTAACCAAAGCAAAACAAAAAATGCTGGAAAATACTTTATCAATATGGCACCATTATATCACACTCTCTCTTTTCTTTTCTTTTTTTAAAAAAAAAAATGATATAATGAGCCATTGATTGTGCCAGACCTGTATTTTGATTATTTATTGCACTTTGATTATAATTAAACTTTTACTTATAATACTAATCCTTGTGATACAAATAGTTTATTAAAATATTGAAAATAATTATTATCAAACTTTTATTATTGCTATCATTATTAAAAAAATTAGGTATACAATTAATACTTAAATAAATTCTAAATAATATTCGATACTTCGAATATCAAATGATTATTTTATTGATAAAAAGTTAAGAGTTTATAAATTAATTATATAATATATATGGAATTAATGATAATAATAAATATTACTTTAAATATGTAGATGATTTTTAAAAAATATTATAAACTGTGATTAATTTAAATTTTATTTATAACATATACCAACGTATCGAGGACTTCAATTTAGAAAGGAGCACCAATTAATATTAATAATAAAAGTTTTACAAAACAATTTATAAGTTAAAAAATAAAATAAATTTTAAATTTTAAATATTACTGATTTTGTTTTGGGTATGTTATAATTTTATTAAATTTAGTTAAAAAAATAATCAACTTATCCATAAAATTTAAACTTAATAACTTTTAATTCATCATCAGAGTGGAGTTTAAAAGGTAAATTAATATAGATTTAAATTTAAACTAAAAGGAGGTGTTATATGTTAAATATGAAGTAATTTTCATAAAAATTATAAAATTATAAAATTATACGTATATATTAATCATATTTTTTTATTATCAAATAAAGATGAATACGTGCTATGCATTTGCCCCTATTTGCATATTAAGTGTGAAGAGTATAGAGAGATAAAAAAAGAATGATTTAATATTATATTGGTATATTTTAAAATGTACATAAAGAATCTTATTTATGAGGTTGTAACAAGTGTAGTACAAGTGAAATAATAAGTGTAGTACAAGTGAAATAGTAGAAGTGTAGTACAAGTGAAATAATAGAAGTGTAGTACAAGTAAAATAGTAGAAGTGTAGTACAAGTGAATTACAATATCAAATATAACTTAACACCCCATCTTCAAACTCAAAGAAACAATCAACTTGAGTTTGGAAACTAATTCTTGAAATCTGCCTGGTAGATGAGATTTGGTGAAGATGTCAGCTGTTTGATCTGTAGAAGATATTAATTTGAGACAAACACTGTCTTGAAGAATATGTTGACGAACAAAATGACAATCAATCTCGATATGTTTTGTTCATTCATGAAATACATTATCGTGAGCAATCTGAATAACACTCTGATTGTCATAATATAGGACAATTATAGTTGATTAGAGAACACCCATATCAGCAAGTAACTAACAGAGCCAAAAAAGTTCTTAAGTGGTGTCAACAAGAGCACAATATTCAGCTTCAGTGCTGGATCGAGAAGTAAGGGATTGGTTCTTGATTCGCCAAGATATGAGAGAGTTTAAAAGAAAGAAACAATATCCAGTGGTAGAACGACGATCAGTTGGGTCACCTGTCCAATCAACATCAGAGTAGGCGGAAAGAAGAAGATTAGACTTGTTGGAGAAGTGAAGACCGTGAAACATGGTGCCTTTGATGTAACGGAGAATGCGAAGAACCGCAGCATAATGGGTAGACCGTGGAGCATACATGAATTGACTAACCAGATGAACAACATAGGCAATGTCAGGACGAGTAACTGTGAGATAAACAAGACTGCCTACTAGTTGTCTGTATAATGTGGCATATGAGAGAATAGTACCATCTAATGGAGTAAGTTTGACATTGGTTTCTAGAGGTGTTGATGCAGTTTTGCAATGAGTAAGGCCAGCTCGATTAAGAATATCATAAGAGTACTTTGCTTGAGAGAGATAATATCCTTGAGAATCAGATGAAATTTCTAGGCCCAAGAAGTAGTGGAGATGACTAAGGTCTTTCATTTCAAATTGATGGCTCAGAAACTGCTTAAGATCAATAATGCCAATAGAGTCATTCCCTGTTATGATCATATCATCTACATAAAAGAGTAGAAGTGTTACACCAGTGGGAGTCTTCCGAATAAAGAGAACAGAGTCATAAGAACTGGAAGTGAAGCCAAAGTTAGTAAGTGTAGAGCTGAATTTGGAAAACCAAGCCTAAGGAGCTTGTTTGAGGCCATAGAGAGCACGATGAAGTCTGCATACTTGATGAGGTGAATGAGTGTATCCAGGAGGAGGTTTCATATAAACTTCATCGGTAATGTCTCCATTGAGAAAAGAATTTTTGACATCCATTTGAAACATGTTCCAATTTCGGGTAGTAGTAACAGCAATGATACTTCGAACAGAGGTGAGGCGAGCTATAGGTGCAAAAGTTTCTTTATAGTCGATTCCATATTCCTGTGAAAACCCCTTTGTAACCAGACGAGCTTTATATTGTTCCACAAACCCATCTGAATGAGTTTTGATTTTGAAAATCCACTTACAACCAATCAGAGATTTATTAGATGGAAGATCAACAAGATCCCATGTATGTGCTTTTGTTAATGCCTATAATTCATCTGTCATAGTTTGCTGCCAATGAGGGTTAGAACTAGCTTATCTATAGTTTTGGGGTTCATGATGAGACAAAATAATAGAGAAACATTGGTAATCATAAAGATGAAAAGGAAGACTACTTACACGAGTAGAACAACGAAGTGATGACTCTGGATAATCAGGTAGTTGGTCTTTAGAAGATGTTGTTATAGTAGGTTCAGTAGAAGGAGAAAACACATAAGGAGAAGCCATAGTAGACGATGGTGAGGTTAATGGAGAAATGTTAGGAGCAAATAAATCAATAGTTGGGTCATTAAAAAATGAGAGTGAGGTAGAAGATGAGACATGAAATGAGGAAATAGAAGAAAACATTTTATGTTCCCCAAAGATGACATGACGAGAGATGTGTAATCGTTTAGAGATAGGGTCCCAACAATGATAACATTTATGTTCTATTCCATACCCTAAGAAATAACAAAGACGAGCACGAGGTTCCAATTTATTGCGTTCATGAGGGTGGAGAAGAACAAAACAGGCACAACCAAACACTTTAAGCAGTTCATAAGATGGAGAAGTACTATAGAGACGCTCATAAGGGGATTGATTGTGAATAATAGGCATGTGAACACGATTGATGGTATAAATAGTTGTAAGAGCTGCTTCACCTGATCGGGGTAGAACCGACGTCGCCGATCCTGCCCGTTCATTTGGTTTTATGTATTTATAAAACTCTCGCAAGTGCACGAATCATTTCGTAGAAAATGATAAGTATACTCCCAAGGTCGATCTAAGGAAGGAATGTATGTGGTTTTTAATTTATTATTCAAACTTTTAAAAACGAAATTAAATCCTAAACATCCTGTCACGATATTTTGGGTTTTGTGTTTTTAATCTATTAACATAAAAATAAACAAAGATTCAATAAATATTTATGCAAATTTTATCATTTAAAATAGTGGAGTATTTATGGATATAATAACTAAGTTAATTATGCTTGCTCATATTATTTAGGTTATTAAAGATATGAATTGATATTTATTGATTCTCTCTTTTTTATATGAATACCACCTTTGGTGGGGTTAGATATTCTTTGTTAACTAAACAAATCAATTAACACCTACGCCTGGGGTTGATAACTAATTTGGTTAATTAAATTAATTTCTTTTCTAAGAGATTGAAAATGAACCATTTAAATTCCACCTTGGGGTTGGGATAGTTTAAACTTTATTCAAGGTGTCCAAATTAAACCTAAGAATTTAGTTATCCGAGTACTAACTTTCAAGTTTTAAAACCACTACCGAAAACACATGTTGTCAATACATTTTCGCATAATAATTCTTGTAAAAACTTTTGAAATAGAGCTTCACTCTAACTACCTAAGCGATTGTACCAACAAATAAAAGAAAGCACTACTCTAAATTAGACCGATAACTAAACCTTAAAATCTAATTTTCAGATTTAAGTTTGTAATGAAAAATAATATATTTCTCTCTAACATTCTTAATATAAAATCTTGAATAAAAATAAAATCAATTCATTTTAGAGATTTTTACCTATTTAATATTTCAAGCATAACAACGTTATTATTACATCATGTTTACTAAACAGTACCAAAGACAGCTTAAATTTAATCACGCATAAATTAAATATAACATGTAAGAATAAAGTAAAAAATAACCCGTAAAGAAAATAAAATCCTTATAACTTCGATGCTATTCCCGCTTTGAAAAACCTCCAAGCGGAATTTGCACTTCCATTTATTGAATCAAAAAGCTAGAAAAAATTACAAAAACATAACTAGTTCTTCCCAAAAGGGAAGAACTCTAAAACTAAGAGAAATTAACTAAAAACTAAGAAAAACTAAAAACCTAAAAATCTAAGAAAAGTGAGAAAGAAAGGCTATAGGCTTGTTTTGAAGGTGTGTTTTGAAGTGAAGGGAAGGGGTATTTATAGGTGAGGATGGAGAGAAAAATGAGTAAAAAATGTTAAAAAAATATTAAAAAATGTAAAAACGCGTATTGGAATTGCCTGATGTCATTAATGACGATGACGCCACCAGGCGGCCGCACGCGGAAAAACGGGGCGAAAAGGCTGGCGGAGTGGGCTGTCGGCCGCCGCTGGCGGGTTTGCTGCCTTCGCGCGCGTTGTACAAAGGCGCGCATGAACGCGCGCTCCGCGCGGGCTGGCGCGAGGAGGCAGAGGCGCGCGGAAGAGCGCAAAGGGCGCGCGGCGGCGCGCGCGACCGGGAGCAGCCGGCGCGCGGGACCGGCACGCCGCGCGCGCTTCCGGGCGTGTCGCGCGCGCGGTCCGGGCGTGCATAAGGCGGCGGGCGCGGCCGGTACGCTGGGCGGTGCGATTTTTCTCCTTTTTGACATTTTTGACCCTTTTGACCCATTTTGTCCAATTTTTTCCATATTTGTTGCCCTTTCCCAATTTATTTATTAATATATTTCTGATATAGTGCTTCGAATACTCCTCTTTGTGTGTTTGAGTTGCGTTTTTAAGCCAAAATACCCGAAAAACAATAAAAATACCCGTGATTCGAAAAAGACAAATATATATAAATATATGATAAAACATATAAATATATATATATATTAATCAATTAATGTGTATAAAATCATGGTTATTTTAGTGCTTTTTGAGCACTCATCACAACTCCCTCAACTGCCTTTCGCTAGTCCCTTAGCAAGAGAAGCGATAAAAACTAAAAATTAAACTATCCTAAATCACTTCCGTAGATTGACACGGTTGCATTTAGCCTATGCAACAAGCCTTTAAACCCCTAGGTTGCCTTCAAAGGGACGAGTTTGAGTCTCGTGAGGGTTTTCGTAATGATACCCACAAACATTGAACTAAATGTAAAAATTAAAAGAAATAATAACAACAATCAACTTAAAAACTAAAATTACAACAAAATCAAAAATTAACGTTTAAGAATAAAAGAAACAACATATCACAAAAATGTCTCATACTTTTTAATCTCCTTTTAAGATCATAATTAAAATCTCAAGCATAAGTTATATTAATCTTTTTAAACAATCATGATTTATTATAATAATTAGTCGGAAATCATTTTCATATTTCATATCAAAAATGTATCAATTTAATTTCACCCAATTTCGTGTTATAAATCCGAATTCGCTCGACTCTATTCCTCACAAGTCAATACTCTCAAACACTGAATCCTACGGGTTCAAACACTCATACTAATTTATATGCGAAAGAGTTGATGTATAGAAATGAACTAATATGTTCGCATATGTATAAAGAAGAAAGGCTCAAAGTGTTATTTTGACGTTGATCTCATGGAAGGAATCAAATGTATAAATTATAAAGATATCATATATAAAAATTATTTTCCCCGCATAAATCAAACTCATTAAGAAAAAATTTCAAGATATATGCCTTTACAACTGAAGAAAGTGCAATGACTTTTTAGTGGAATTACTTTCTATATCTTTCTTTTTGTAATTAGCCTTACTCACAACTTTGAGGCAATGTGGGTCATAGTATGTAGATTATACTATATATTCTTTCTCTCTATATTTTTCCAAGATATTTTTCAATATATATCATTTTTTAGAGAGTCAACCCATGTACAGATTGTACATTTTTTTGTTTTTGGATTTTGGGTAATGCGGGTCATAGTATGTAGATTATACTATATATTCTTTATCTCTATTTTTTCCCGAAGATACTTTTCAATATATATCATTTTTTAGAGAGTCAACCCATGTATGCATTGTACATTTTTTTTTTTTTTAGGATTTTAAGTGGTTAATTTTCAGTGGTTTTTTTTGTTTGATCTTGGTTTAGGTAACCCCGTATATGTCTCTTTTTTTTTGTAACACTCATGCACGAATGAGATAAAAGCATATACTATCAATTTCTACTCAAATCATTTAATCTAAGCAAAAATAATAATAAAAATATACGATACTCTATTAAGATGAGAAAAAAATTCATACATTCAATATTAATGCCTATGAGATCATCTAAGAATTTGAAGAAATAAGAAATGTGTTTCGGAGTAGAAAAAATATATATTTCACTCAATAAAGGAAATTAGGCTCAAATTATATCTCACAAAGGTAGTCTCCACTAAAACAAATTCATAAAAACTGATTTTGGGTTTAATATAATTTCTACATCTTATCAAGAAATACTAGTTATGACAAAAATTAACTAATTATCAAAAATAATTACATAATATTTCATGATATGTTTTCAAAAATTAATCTAACAAGACAAAAAGACTTAACTATTTACTTAAATTTGATTTAAAGAAATGATAAATTTTTGTGAATTTTTTTTTTTTTTTTAATTCCAAAAATTACTAAATCACACAAGGAAAATAAAACCAAACACAAAAAATGAAGATGTGAACATAAAAAAGAAAAAAAATTAATAATTGTTGTTTTTTTTTTTGAATTTTTAAATTGTTAAATCTTTTTTTTTTTCTTTTCTAATTAAGCATGGTAACTTTTCACCACCCCCAACCTAGAACTTACATTGTCCTCAATGTAACAATTGTAAATTAAAGATAAAGAGAAAAGAGAAGAAAGATTACCTATTTGCTCGTAATGTAAGTAGTAATGGAGAAATGCAGGTGCATTCATCATATTCATCATTAAAGTGTATACAGACAGATTGTTGTGAACTTCTAACAACTCAACAAATATTTTTAGTTTTAACAATTTAAAAAATTATTCACATATGATTAAACTAAAATAAACAATAAAATTAAGTATATAAAACAAATAACAAAAAATTACCTAAAATGATGGGTTGCCTCCCATCCAAATAAGCTTAGTTTAACGCCTTAGCAAGACGTAACTTGGGATTTCATTTTAAGTAAACTCAATGCCCCCTCATCAACGAAGTCAATCAAACCTACAAGTAAGACAAGGTTGTCTACCTATACTTTTTCACCATGTCCTATGGATTTTTAAATTTTTCCGTACTTAAAACTAGTGACACGCCATGGAGTTTTAGATAATCCATGCCTAGGTACAAATCAAATAATTAAAGGCATCAAAACACAATTGTACTCTTAGATCAAAACAAAACAACTAACTCCTTAGATTGTAATTAAAGCTTTAAAATTTTGGAGATAGTTTCAGATTTTTTTTTTTTTTTTAATTTTTTAAGTTAAAATAACATAATCAAGATAACCAAGAAGGTTCTGTGAAAGAATGGCAAAGGCTCCTTAAAAACCATCCTCCTAGACAGCAACGCTCCTGTGAAAGACTAGTGGCACAAAGGCTTTCCAGAACTAGTCTCCTGCATTTAACTCCCTTAGATCTTTACTTTTCACGCTTATTAAAATTAAGTTAATTAAGTTAAGTTAAGTTAAAATTTAAGTTAATTAAGTTAATAAAAAGGTAGGTTAATTAAGTTAATGAAAATCTAAGTTGATTAGGTTAGTAAATTAAATTAATATAAGTTAGTAAATTAAGTTACTAAAAACCTAAGTTAATTAACTTAAACTTAAAAATTAAAAAAAGTAGTTAAAAAAAATTTGAAAAAAAAAAAAAATTAAACCAAAAATAAAATAAATTGAAAAAGTAAAAGAAAAATAAAAAAAATAAAAAGAGAAAAAATAAAAATTAAGCCAAGAAAAAAAATAAAATAAAAAATAAAATAAAATAAATTGAAAAAAATAATTGAAAAGGTAAAAGAAAAAAAAGAAAATAAAAACAACAAAAATAAAATAATAATAAATAATAAAAAATTGAAAATAAAGTTTTTGATTTTTTTTTGATTTTTTGATTTTTTTGATTTTTTTGATTTTTTTGATTTTTTTGATTTTTTTATTTTTTATTATTATTTTTTATTATTTATTATTATTTTTTATTATTTTTTATTTTTTATTTTTTTTATTTTTATTTATTTTTTATTTTTTATTTTTTATTTTTTTTTATTTTTTTTATTCTTATTTATTTATTAATTTAATTTAAAATTTACTTACTTTTTTTTTTTTTTACTTCAAATTTCAAAATGCAAAATTATTTTATTATTCATGCTATATTTTTTTTTATTTATTACGAAATTGAAATTTGAATTTTTTTTTTTTACTTTACACAAACAACAAAATTTTTTATTTTTTTTTTAATTTTTTAATAAAAAAAAATCACAATTATTTACAACACAAAAAGTTTTTAAAATTTTGATAAATAATTTAAAAACGCTATTCCTTCCCCGGCAACGGCGCCAAAAACTTGATCGGGGCAGAACCGACATCGCCGATCCCGCCCGTTCATTTGGTTTTATGTATTTATAAAACTCTCGCAAGTGCACGAATCATTTCGTAGAAAATGATAAGTATACTCCCAAGGTCGATCTAAGGAAGGAATGTATGTGGTTTTTAATTTATTATTCAAACTTTTAAAAACGAAATTAAATCCTAAACATCCTGTCACGATATTTTGGGTTTTGTGTTTTTAATCTATTAACATAAAAATAAACAAAGATTCAATAAATATTTATGCAAATTTTATCATTTAAAAATAATGGAGTATTTATGGATATAATAACTAAGTTAATTATGCTTGCCGTCATATTATTTAGGTTATTAAAGATATGAATTGATATTTATTGATTCTCTTTTTTTATATGAATACCACCTTAAGCGGGTTAGATATTCTTTGTTAACTAAACAAATCAATTAACACCTACAAGGGTTGATAACTAATTTGGTTAATTAAATTAATTTCTTTTTCTAAGAGATTGAAAATGAACTATTTAAATGCCACCTTTCATTTGGAGGTTGCATGCTTAAACTTTATTCAAGGTGTCCAAATTAAACCTAAGAATTTAGTTATCCGAGTACTAACTTTCAAGTTTTAAAACCACTACCGAAAAACATGTTGTCATTAATACATTTTCTAGATAATAATTCTTGTAAAACTTTTGAAATAGAGCTTCACTCTCTAACTACCTAGCGATTGTACCAACAAATAAAAGAGCACTACTCTAAATCAGACCGGATAACTAAACCTTAAAATCTAATTTTCAGATTTAAGTTTGTAATGAAAAATAATATATTTCTCTCTAACATTCTTAATATAAAATCTTGAATAAAAATAAAATCAATTCATTTTAGAGATTTTTACCTATTTAATATTTCGCAAGCATAACAACGTTATTATTACATCATGTTTACTAAATACCAAAGACGCTTAAATTTAATCACAGACAAATTAAATATAACATGTAAGAATAAAGCATAAAAAATAACTGTAAAGAAAATAAAATCCTTACAGAACTTCGATGCTATTCCCGTTGCTGGAAAACCTCCAAGCGGAATTTGCACTTCCATTTATTGAATCAAAAAGCTAGAAAAATTACAAAAACATAACTAGTTCTTCCCCAAAAGGGAAGAACTCTAAAACTAAGAGAAATTAACTAAAAACTAAGAAAAACTAAAAAAACCTAAAAATCTAAGAAAAGAGAGAAACAAAGAAGAGAGAATTGTGTTTTGAAGGTGTGTTTTAAAGTGAAGGGAAGGGGGGAAATTATGGGTGAGGAGGGAGAGAAAAAATGAGTAAACAAATGTTAAAAAAATATTAAAAAATGTAAAACGCGTATTGGAATTGGCTGATGTCATTAATGACGCCGATGACGTCAGGGCTGGGCCGCACGTGAAAAATGGGGCGAAAGGCGTTGGGCGCCATGCTATGGCGGGCCGCTACGCACAAGGCTGGGTCGCTGCCGTCGCCAGCTCGGCGCGCATGAACGTGCCCGCGCGATGGGCGCGCGCGTGAGGTGAGCGCGCAGAGGCGCGCGTGGAAAGAGGCGGTTAGCGGCGGGCGCGCGCGAATTGGGAGCAGCCGATGCGCGCGGACCGGGGCACGCCGCGCGCGCGACCGGGGCGTTGCCGCGCGCGCGGCTCGGGCGTGCCGCGGCGGGCTCAAGGCTACTGGCCGGGTCATGCTAGCGGCGCGATTTTCTCCTTTTTGACATTTTTGACCCTTTTGACCCATTTTGTCCAATTTTTCCATATTTGTTGACCTTTCCCCATTTATTTATTAATATATTTGTGATGTATTGCTTCCAGTATTCCTCTTTGTGTATTTAAGTTGCGTTTTTAAGCCAAAATACCTGAAAAACAATAAAAATACCCGTGATTCCGAAAAAGACAAATATATATAAATATATGATAAAACATATAAATATATATATATATTAATCAATTAATGTGCATAAAATCATGGTTATTTTAGTGCTTTTTGAGCACTCATCATCACCCCAAAAGCGTTCAAGACAAGAACTAGAAATGAGGAGAGTGTGAACAGTATTAAGAATATGTCTGTATTTTCGCTCAACTCTTTTATTTTGTTGAGATGTACCAAGACAAGAATATTGAGAAAGAGTCCCATTTTGTCGAAGAAAATTTAAAATTGTTTCTTTATATTCTATAGCATTATCAGCTCTAAGTACTTTGATATTTTGAGAAAATTGAGTTTTAACCATTTGGGCAAAATCATAATAAATTTTGGGTAATTCAGATCTATGTTTCATGAGAAAAATCCATGTGAATCTTGAATAATCATAAATAAAAATGACAAAGTAAACACATCCCCCATAGTAAGATGTGGGGATGGACCCCAAACATCAGAATGAATTAAGTCAAAAGGGGAGACAGATGTAGAATCACTTTTATTAAAACATAAAGCAGGTTGTTGTCCCAATTGACAAGGCAAACAATTTACATTATCAGAAATAGAAACAAATCCTAATTTACCAGAAGATGCTAAAGGATGAAGATGTCCTATAGACGTATGGCCTAGACGAGCATGCCATAGGTTGATAGGAGTAGTAGAAGCAGCAACATAAGTATGAGGAAAATTGGGTAGATGAAGGTTGATAAGTTCAAATAATCATCCAACCTTACGGCCTATCCCAAGGATCTATCCTGTCTGTGGATCCTGTACATGAGAACCAAAAGAGGAAAAAGTAATAGTAAGACCAAGTTCACATAATTGACCAACAGAGATAAGATTTAGAGTAAGGGTGAGAATATGAAAGGTGTCAGAAAGTGATATAGAAGATGTGGAAACTTGTCTTACAGCATTAACATGCATATGTGAACTATTGGCAGTTTGAATTAAAGGTTTGGAGATGGAAGATTGTGTGGGAGAGGATGTGAGTATCATGAGTCATATGGTTACAACAAGAAGAATAAAAATACCATAAAGATTTACCTGATGTGAGAGACAAGGTAGTAGGAGGAGGATTACTAGATTGTGAGAGAACATGTTTAAGAAGACCTTCAAGTTCTTGAGTAGAGAAGGTAAATTTGTCATGATTATCTTCAGAAACAACAACAGTGATAGATGAGTTACTATTTTTACCTGAAGCATGTTGAGAGGGATTCTGAAAGCAATCTCTGTGAAACTGTCCTGCACCCTTATTGTGACAATATATACATACCTGAATGGGACATGTAAGAATCTCATGATTGGGGTTGTGACAGTAGGTGTAACCTTGATGTTTGATGCCCTCTTTAGAACCTTATTTAGGGTGATAAGAGGGGGTGGTAAGAACATAATATGTATGATGAACTTTGCAAACCCTCATCCGAGTTTGTTCAGAGTGAAGCTCGATCACAGCAGTATCTAAGGATGGAAAAGGACTTCGATGGAGTAAGGAAGCACGAACAGGTTCAAATCGATCATGGAGAGCCATGGGAAAAATAACAAGATGCTAGTGATTATGGTAAGTTGCAAACATCTTAGTATCAATTTTGTTCGTCCAAGTTGGTTCAGAAAGAGCGGGTTGATCCCAAATAGTATGCATTTCAGAGAGAAATTGGTTAATGGTTTGATCAATCCTTTGGCGTTTGGTATGAAGAGTTGTTAGAAGTTTATATTGGTTAGCCAAATCTGTTGTAATGAAGCGAGCCTAAAGAAATGCTCAAATTTCTTTGGTAGTGTCAAAACGCCCAAATTCACCATGGATGGAGGGTAAGGTGGTGTTACGGAAATAGGTAATAATTTGATACTCTTCTAGTTTTCAAGGCGGTCAGCAAATAAGGAGTTATTTTTAGTGGTTTCTTGGATGGGTATAGAGATATCACTAGTTATGAAATGCCATAGCTTGTGTCATTTTAAGAAACTTTTCATTGCTTGTGCCCAGGCTAGGTAGTTAGTATCATCAAAGGGGTAAAGATTGGTTTTGGGACATCATTTCGATCCATTTTAATGAAATAATGGAGGAAATATAAAGCAAATTTATAGAAAAAGTATAAAGGAGATATCCTTAAAAATGAAAATAGGAGTTGAAAACAAGCCTGGAGCCGGGTTGAGGTGACTCGGGTTGGAGTGAGCCGGGTTGAGGTGAGTTGGGTTGGGGTGAATCGGGTTGAGAGTGAATCGAGCTGGGGTGAGCAGGGTTGGCTATGATGAAGAGAAGCGAATTTTTGATAGAAATTCTAGAGGTATATGAGAGGCTCTAATACCATGTGAAGAGTATAGAGAGATAAGAAAAAATAATGATTTAATGTTGTATTGGTGTGTTTTAGAATGTACATAGAGAACCCTATTTATAGGGTTGTAACAAGTGTAGTACAAGTGAAATAATAAGTGTAGTACAAGTGAAATAGTAGAAGTGTAGTACAAGTGAAATAGTGGAAGTGTAGTACAAGTGAAGTATAAGTGAATTATAATATCAAATATAACTTAACACCCCCTCCTCAAACTCAAGGAGGAAGAGAAACAATCAACTTGAGTTTGGAAACTAATTCTTGAAATCTGCCTGGTAGATGAGATTTGGTGAAGATGTCAGCTGTTTGATCTGTGGAAGATATTAATTTGAGACAAACAGTGTCTTGAAGAATATGTTGACGAACAAAATGACAATCAATCTCGATATGTTTTGTTTATTCATGAAATACATTATCGTGAGCAATCTGAATAACACTCTGATTGTCATAATATAGGACAGTTATAGTTGATTGGAGAACACCCATATCAGCAAGTAACCAACAGAGCCAAAGAAGTTCTTAAGTGGTGTCAACAAGAGCACGATATTTAGCTTCAGTGCTAGATCGAGAAGTGAGGGATTGTTTATTGATTCGCCAAGATATGGTAGAGTTTTCAAGAAAGAAATAATATCCAGTGATAGAATGACGATCAGTTGGGTCACCTGCCCAATTAGCATCAGAGTAGGCAGAAAGAAGAAGATTAGACTTGTTGGAGAAGTGAAGACCATGAAACATGGTGCCTTTGATGTAGCGGACCTTCTCAATTAAATGGTTGTTTTTATTTTTATTAGAGATCTCAAATATGTTCTTATTTGAGATCATCAAATAATGATGTTTGGTCCCTGATTAAGAATGGTTAGAAGTGCCCTACGTACATCTGTAAATCATGTGTTGCCACCCAATTACTCGTTGCTTTCCACCTCTACTAGTAATTCTGATGTTATTTCCAATCTAAAGAAATATTTTTATATCTTGGAAGATGAAAAGGCTATTTTTAAGTCTCCATTAGATGATTAGGAAACAGAACTTAATGAACTTGAAGTTCATGCTAATAATGATACTACCAAATTCAAGTTTCTTGAATCTAGTTTGTTGGAAAAACATGAAATGATCGAGTCATTCCAACTTCGATAGTACGTTACTAAGAGAAAAATTAATTAATCTCGATACGTTAGTCAAAAACAATCTCTTGGAAATACTTGTTTCGACAAGTTGTTGAAGTTTAATGATACTTATGCTCATTTCTCCTCTACTATTGTTGTTGTTTAGTATGATGCTCCTTATGTTGAGGATTATGGTAATGATTGCATGGTCGATGTGTTAAGTGCAAAAAGTATTTCTCTTTCTCTATCTCTATCTCGTTTTAGAAATCTTTGGTTTCTCTCATACCTCCAACACTCTAAAAAAAGTCTCATGATTACTCTAGTTGCCTATCTAGAGTCTATAAGATTACTCATTCATCTAGCTTTATACTTTAGGTTTAATTTATATTAGATGGATGTGAAGAGTTCATTCCTCAATGGGGTTATCAAAGAGAAAATCTTTGTTGAATAACCAAAAGGTTTTAGAGACCCTTACTTTTTAATCATGTCATTAGATTGAAGAAAGGCTTGTATGTGTTACTGCAAGCTCTATGAGCTTGGTATGAGCAACTCACTACATTTCTCCTTCATAATGGTTTTTCGAGAAGAGGTGGTGACAAAACCTTGTTTGTTTCAAGAAACCAAGGTAAAGTTCTCGTCGATCAAGTGTATATTGATGACACTGTTATTTGATTCTACAAAGGATTCCCTTGTTTAATAGTTTACTGCCACTATGTAGAATGAATTTGAGATGAGTTTAGTTGGCGAATTAAAATTTTTCCTTGGTTTTCAAGTTAAACAAATGAAAGATGGGATCTTTCTTTCTCAGACAAAGTATGCTAAGGAGCTTTTCAAGAAGTTTGGGTGAGAAAATGCAAAAGCTGCTCGCACTACCATAAGTACCACAGTTAGGCTCCATAAAGATCCTTCTAGAAAAGAAGTGAAACATACTTTATACATAAGCATGATTGGTAGTCTTCTCTACTTAACTACTAGATTTTTGGCTAGTCCTAAAGAATCTCATCTTATGACTATTAAATGGACTATCAAGTATATCTAGAATTTGGTATTTGGTATCCTTGGGACCTTATTACAGAATTAGTTGAGTACTTTCAAATTGATTTGAAATTGATTGGGTTGGGTGTAATAACAATAGAAAGAGTACATCAGGCAGGTGTTTCTACTTGAATAATTCTTTGATATCTTGGCATAGTAAAAAGGAAAGTTAAGTATATTTCTACTCCTGAGGATGAATACAATGCTATGGGTTTATGTTGTTCACAATTGCTATGGATGAAGTAGATGTTGTCTGACTATGGTATCACGGTAAGAAACCTTATTTTACTTTGTGACAACACCAGTGTAATTTCTATATCAAAAAATTTGGGCCAACATTGAAGGACCAAAATATTTATATTCAAAATCACTTCTTAATAAACCTAGTGGAATTAAACACATTTTCATTGTAGCATATTAGCATTGACCCTTAGCTTGTTGATATGTTTACTAAATTTTTTCATTGTCTCATGTTTGAGTCCTTGAGAAAAGCTATTGGTGTTTTCATCTCTCCATAAGAAACTCTTGTATGTGTTCTTTAGATTCTTGTGAGCTTAAAGAAGCTTGTGTTTCCTTATTTGCCTTTATGTTTTATATTATACATTTGCTACTTCTTGTTTTGTTTGATTTAATATTCTATACTTTGTTTCTTGAATGATAGGACTATTGTATTCTTGTTTACTTTCTCTCCCTCGTATAGAGGTATTCCTTTGACTTTCAATCTCAAAAAGGGTGAGAATTTTGTGTGCACAACTATGAGTTTGTTTCCATTCTATGTGTTACATAGGATATGAATGTATGATAGTACTATATTTTGTTGCTTGACTTGCATGCACTTAGGGGGAGTGTTGCATGAAATCAGGAGGAGTTGTACAAAACTTTGATTTTGTTTCTACTATATGTCTATGTGTGTTTGTCTTATTAGTGTATACCTATATAGGGGTTATACGATAGTACCTGGATAGACTACACGTTGTTTCTAGATGATACGTTCAATAGGTATGTGTTTGTTTTGTGTATGCAAGTTACATATGTGGATCGAAGCCATCGAGCTTCAGACTTGCAGTTGTGGATGTGTTAAGACCATCGTGTTTCAGTTTGATAAAGTGTTGATGATTTAATGCAAGAAGATAAATGGAGCGCACAAAATGGATGTAATTGGAATAAGTGTTTTTTTCAGTTATTAGATGTGTGACGATGCTTTGTTCTTAAGAACAAACATCTTTAGGTCATCTTTATGATCTTCTCATGTTTGATGTGCATCTGTTCTTAGTTATGTATTGTTTTACCATAAAAGGCCAAAAGGGAGCAGTACGTCCTATAATCCTTTCTGTCTTTCTCTGTGTAAGGTTGGTTATTGTTGATCAATTATGCACACACACACATATAGTTAATCACAATTTGTATGCGAGCATGTTATACACACACCACAATGTTGAGTTCTTAGTATGGATGCTAGATTATGCGTTACAATTTTTGTTTAGTTTCGTTTGTGGATATTTATGAAAATTCTCAATTTTTGAATAAAAAATGAAACTTTTTGGCACCTTGATGGACCATTTGTTTGGCCAGTCGTCAGACCAGTTGTTGGACCTATCGTCAAACCTCAACAAGGTGGTGAACGAAAACCCCTAATAAGGCCTTGACAAAGGTAAGTGTGAGCTTGTGTGTTGTCTATAAATATCCTATCTCAAATGCTTTTTTAATTAGAAAAATACTAGCAAATGACAATATAACTTATGTATTAGGTATTAGATTCTTTTAAATTTAAACAATAATCAATTAAATGAATGATAATATGATTTATATGTATTTATGTATATGTTATATCTAAGTTAATATAATGTCTCATATAAATATCGATATTTTTAATTTTTTGAGTTTTTATATAATAAATTTATAATATAAAATTTAAAATAAAATAAGAAAATATTACTTATGAGTTTGGATCGGTTATTATGAAATTTTTAATATTAAGAACTAATTTATTTATATTAGATTAGTTTTAAAATTCGTAAAAACAATTTAATCCAATAAAAAAAATGAACAATTTAAGTTGAATTGAGTTGACTTATATCACATTGATTAATTTAAATCAAGTAAATTTTGAGCACTCGTACTAATAATCAAAAACAGTTATTATTTTGAAGTAATGTTAATATCAACAAGTAAAATGCCTCTTTTTTTCTTTTTAAATAGATAGTTGAGAATTTTATTAATAATATAATAAGCATATAATAAAAATTAACTTTCAATTTTCCAGGTACATCAAGTGATTAAATTAAAAATTAAAAATAATTATCTCAATAAATCTACGAAAATTTTTTAAAATTCATCGTTCGTTTTATATTATTCTTTACATCAATGTTTAATTAAATGATTTGACACAATGATATATTTTCATAAAATATGAAACCTTGATACATGTTTGATGCTATTTATGTAGAAAATTTAAAATCTTTTACCAAAATGCTTTTTATGGCTTGTGATTGCTTGAATAGATATCTTGATGAATCTTTATATCAAATTAAAAATTTATATTTTCGTAAAATTTTACAGATTTAAGGGTTAAAAAAGTACTTAAAATTATTTATAATAAACAATCTAATCTTTATAAGATTAGATATGGAAAAATAAAACTTTAGAATCATAAATAATTTATTATTTATTAACATAAATATATAAAAAGATATTAGAGAGTTTTTAGAGGAGGTAATCCCTTCTTAAAAGAGGAAACTCAAAAGCAAAAAACAATAAGAAAAAGCGGGAAAAAAAGGTAGAAAACAAGGAGAAAATTTATAAAGAAAAGTCACTCTCAAGGTTCATAATATTAGAACAAAGTAAAGGATAATAATTGATACTCGTAATTTTTGTTTTTGTTTTTGTTTTAGTTTCAATGATAAATACTGATTTTAAATATAAGATGTTAGTGTTTCTTTCTTTCTTTCTTCTTTTTTTCAAATAGGATGATGCAAAGGTTGGAATCAAAGGCATCGCAACTTAACAACTTGACAAGGAAGGTGTGAAATTTTTTATCCTTATTCTGCCCTAAAATTAAATGTATAAATTGAGATAAAATATAATAAAATTTATGAAATTATTTATTAATTTTTAAAATCAATATTATTATTTTTATTTAATTTTTAACGAGATAAAATAGTAATAAAATAATATTAATTAAACTGTCTTATTTATTTTAAATATATCTAAATAAGATAAATAAAAATACAAAAATATTAATAAATAATAAATAATAATTAATAACGTAAATTTAATTCTATTGACCTATCAAGTATGCACTATAAATGTTTCATTTTCCAAAGCTTATCGACGAAAAAAAAAGAAACAATCAATACCAAAACATTCACATATATAAGACCCTATTTATATGGCGAAACGCATAAGATTTTTTTTAAAATAAGTGGTAAAGGTTAGTATTGAATATTACTCTAAATCGTTTTCCAAAACATTTTTTGCATTTTTTAAAGCCCATCCATCCGTTAGAGACCTTGAGAATCGAGCTCGTTTAAATGCAAAGCATTTTTATAAAATTGGCTAAAAATAGTTTATTATTATTATTATTTTTATTAAGTAGGGAGACTTATGAATAAACACTCAATAGTGTTTTAAATATATTCCCATATATATTAATAAAATTACTCTTTATTTTAATGCTAAGCAAATAAAAAACACTTGTCTCTCTACAAGTACTTTCTAGTAGCATCCAAACACTTGCTACATCGAGTCTATGCTATTCTTATTCCGACTAAGCAAGAAATTTTAATTTAGAAACATCTCAACTTATATGTTACAATTTTTTTCTTTATCTTAGATACATAGTTTTTTTTACACTAAAATCTCATTTTTAATTAAATATAATAGACGAACGAGATTCAAACTTGAGTTTAAGATGACGAAGATTAAAATTTATAACAATCAAACCTCAAAAAGTGATTCTATGATCTTAGATATATAGATTTACATATATATAAACTTAATACATAATTTATTGAAAAAATTATCAAAACTTCAAAATCTTTCAAATAAGGACAGATCACAATGAATAAGGGTGATAATTTGTGCTATAACTTGACCGATCAAGAACTCGAATAAAAAGTTCAAATCAAATACGAATCAAATTAAATTTGAATCATATTAGTATTAACTCAAATAGTTAAAACAAATCTAAATGGGTTTGAATTAGTCTATTAATCCGAAATCAAATTGAAAATGTTATAATTTTGTGATATATATATAATATTGTAGATCATATAATGACTTGAAATTGATGAAGTCTGAATTGTAGTATAAATTATTTTGATTTTAATTTTTAATTTTTAAATGATGATATGATAGAATGTAGTTAATGTGTATTTTTTTGTAATTAATTAGTTATTATAACATTAGTTCTCTATTTTTATTATTTTATGTATTGATATTTATAGCCAATGGCCTTGTAACCTAACGCTTATGCCACCACGGTATAAGGTGAAAGTCTTGACTTCGAGACTTGTAAAATATGGATGTTAAAATTCACTAGAAAAAAAAATGGAATGATGTTTGTAGTAATAAAATTTAATATTATTATAATATTTTTTGATTACATAAAAAAATATAATTAACTAAAAAATATGTAATTAATAATTCAAGTTAGTTTGTATCAATTAGGACAAGTTTGTTTGTATTTAGTTTGAATTCGGACTCATCTTTATTAGTTCGAATTAAATTCGATTTAAATTAGGATATAATCGATTTGAGTTAAATTAATTCAGCCCAGTACACGAATTGTCATCCCTGTGTTAAGATAAATTGAAACCAAGTTCAATTTTTAAACAATTTTTATATATTATATTTATAAACATATTATTTTTAAGCCAATTAAAAATTAAACTTAACAACTTACCCACTATTTTAACATGAAGAATATTTAAGATTCGAGCATCAATTACATATGCAACAATAATGTAATTATTTCTAAAAAAATATTAAATTAAAATATTAAAATAAAGTATTTAAAAATATAAATAAAAAACTCTATCTTATCTTTTCCCATCATACTATGTTTACTTTTTTTATTCTTCTCTTTTTCTTATTTATTTTATTAATTTTTTTTATATTTTTTTTATTTAAGTTAAAAAGGTTAACTTATTTTCCATACCTTATTACTATTTTTTCTCTATCATTAATTTCTTAGCTCTTGTTAGCATGTGTACTCTTTATCTCTATAATTGATTAGTATATAACTTTATTAGTACTATCATAATAGATGAGTTTTATGTTTTGAAACATAGTATAATAAACTTTGGTAGTATTTAATTGTACTTGTAATATTTTTATAATTTTAACATAACATATTTTGTGCCATAAGAATTATGATATCCATTAATTATTTTGTGTACACTTGAAAAACATTTATCGTATAATTGAGCATTTTTGTAAAATAATATGTTAAGCTATACAAAAATAACCAGGCTCCGCCATTGTTTTCAAACATGGTTTAATTACTACATGGCTCCAAACTCTAATATACAATAATACAAGGGTATTAGTACTTCTAAACACTACAACAAAATGGTTAAACGACTTATTAACTGTCACAATAGGCCTAATGTGATGGTTAATATTGTGACAATTAATACTTCACCCAACATTAGTCACTTATCGATTATCTGACTGTTTAGAAATTTTTTACCTATTGTGACTAAAGAGTTTCATTAATTTTCAAGCAATTTTTTTAAATTTCTCGAAACCATCGTAATATCTTGAAAAAAATAATATAATTTATGTTAATCTTATATATTTTCATTATTAATAAAAATTTATTACATTATTTTATTTTGAACTTTATCCAATTAGATGTCATTTAAATTGAACTTGGATCATGTAGATCCATTCATTATTGAATGTCATCCAGTTAAATCTCGTTCAATTATTGAAACTCTATTTTTATTGTTATAAGTTTTGAAAGTGTTATGTTTTTTGTAATTTCTTTAATATCTTTTAGTAACCATCATAATAGGTTTTTATTATAGATTACACCGATATCTTTTATTGTTATAAGTTTTAAGTGTCGTAATAGATTTTTATTTAAATATAACGCTTAAATATTAAAAAAATATGTAAGAGTAATATCCGCAATAGATCCTTTTAAAAAATATGATTTTTGTATTTGGAAATATCTTGAAATTCTATAAGAATTAGTTGATAAAACATGTTGAAAAAGAAAGAAAATCAATTAATAATTAGTTGATAAAACATGTAAAAGAGGACTTCTGCATCTATAAATTGAGCACCATAATAGGTACTTTAAATAATCTAATTGGGAGAAAAGCTTAGAGAAAAATGAGAGAAATTCTCTTGGGTGTAATTAGTTGTGAGTTGTGAGTTTTGTAAACATTTTGTATAATTTTTTCTTTTTAGTAAAAAGATCTGCAGTAAGACCAAAGATGTTGAAAAAATTGGTCGAACTTCGTTATCAAATTTGTGTGTTATTTTGTTTATTTTTTCTTTCTCATAAATCTGACTTATCGAGAATTTGCTTAATTTTCCAAAAACTGGTATTAGAGCATTTTGTGGTGATATTTATTTCTCGACAGAGGTGTTCTAATACATAGTGGTTCACATGAATAGTCAAAAACAATCTAGAGGAGGTCATATTTGAGTCAAAGTAATGCAAATTTTGGGTTTTGGAAAAATGCAAATAGATGATTATCTGTATCAAAGAGTCTGTATCAATCTTTCTCAGGAGAGAAGCTAGAGGCTATGAATGAAGAAAATTGGAATCTTTTAGATAGATAAGCCATCAGAGTTATTCGATTGACACTATCCCGCAATGTTGCTTTCAACATAGTAAAGGAAAAGACCACGATGGGTCTAATGGTAGCTCTCTCCAATATGTATGAGAAGCCATCAGACTCAAACAATGTGCACCTAATGAGGCGTTTGTTCAATTTTTTGATGACAGAAGGCACATCAGTAGCTCAACATATCAATGAACTCAACAGAGTCACAACCTAGTTTAATTCAGTTAGAAGTGAACTCGATGAATAAGTACGAGCATTCATACTTTTGTCTTCTCTACCAGAAAGCTAGAATGCTACTATCACGACTGTGAGTAGCTCTTTAGAAAGCAATAAGTTGAATTTTGACAATTAAAAGTTTGTAAAATATGGACCTGATTAACTTAGAGTGAATAGATTATTTTTAATGTTTACTAGTTTATAATTTAATAACCTAAACAAAGAAACCAGATATGCAATCGTGTGTAAAAATAAGTGCAGAAATAAAATAATAACACACGATATTTTTAGGTGGAAACAACTTAGGCCACAACCATGACCTAAGAGGAAAACCACCGGTCCACCGGACCACCTAACTTTCCACTATGAAAATCAAATGTTCAAGTACAAACTCGGTCTTATGCTACCCTCCCTAGGATACTACTCCAATGTACTTTACTTACGAGCCCCTAATCTGTTTTCATAATTTCCAATATTAGCGTGAGCGGTTTGCAGACCAACATTCCAATAAGCTCCCCACAAATCAGATCGTTTACAAATCAACTGCAAAATAGTTAGCACAAAAACACAAGTACTCGTGTGTGTTCTAGAACGGATTTAACAATGAATAATTTTAACTAGATGATTCAAAATATATGTCATTTAAATCAAATCAACTAGAAAATTCTAGAACAAAAAGATTAAGCCCAAATTTACTAAAAATAGCTTCTTTAATATTTAATAATTAAATCAAATAATCATGATCACTCATATAATTATTAGATTTAAATATCCAAGATTCTAATCATAAAAATAAGTTATATGAATATAAAAAATGAATAGATTAAAACATATAAAAATTTAGTTACTAAAATATTATAAAAAGAAATATCATCGATTTATGATTATCTTAATTAATATCTCTTCTTTAAAAACAATATATATATATATATATATATATATATATATATATATATATATATATATATATATAAATTTATGATTATATTAGTTTAGCTGCAGAGAATATGTATATATATTATGTATATATATTAACTTTATGATTCATAGCCGAATATATATATATATATATATATATATACTTTATAACTTGCCTTGCATTCTTCGGCTGGGGAGGATGATAATTTTTTTTTTCTTCTCCACTAGTTCGGCGGCCCCTCTTGTTTTCTTTTTCCAAAGCACTCCAAAAACCCTTTTAACCGTGTATATATATATATATATATATATATATATATATAATAATAATAATAACCTAATAATATTAGTGTTAAAATATTTTAGACTTCATTATTCCAAGCCCATTCAGAGTTTAAAAAAATATATTTTTTAAATCACATCTTAAAAATATTAAGACACATAAAAAAAATATTTAAGCACAAAAAATGAACATGTACTATTAAATACATAAATGTAATCCTATGTGTTGTAGTTATCAAGGATATACATGAAGTATGATTATTTGAAACTCGAGCATTTGTTCGGCTTTTCTTGATAGACTTGATAGTAGGCCTACAAACTAGTTTACTAGTAAATATTTTGTCCACGAAAATAGCCAACACTCATAGTCCTTACAAACTTCCCTTTTGACATTTTCGTGTGAAGAAACCTCTCTCTCACTACATGACACTTATAGAAATAAGATAAAAATACAATGATGTCCCAGACTCTATAGTGGAACTATCCTATGGTCCAGTAGATCCATCTTCGTTGCAACTTGACAAACTTGTGAGTAACTGAAATGACATTGACAAAGCATAGGACAACTTGGCATAAAAGCCTCATTGTATATTAATTCAGTTTACATAGAAATAAGCGAAGTGTAAAGAATAGTCATGTAGGATGCATTCATATCAATTAAGCTTAATTAAATATGTTCTCCCCCTATATGCATAACAAAATAAACACATGGAAGTAAAACACATTATTTCTCTCCCGCTTTTTGACATACGAGAAAGACAAAGTATTAGACAAAGCAAAGAAGCTAGAATCCTCCTAAAGATATAGCAATGTAAAAGTAGAGTAATACATAAATGCAATATGTTTTAAACTCCTCCTAAGTTCCATGACTCTCTAACTTAGAAACAAATTAAAAAAATAATAAATAAAAATGAATAAAAATTTGATTTTTTTTTGTTTTTTTTTTGTTTTTTTGTAATTTACATAACTATCCACATAAGATATTACACTCATTTAATTACAAACAAGCACACAACCAATTGAGAACACATCATTTTTTTAACTTCAAATTTGATTATATAAATAAATAAGTAGAATAGAAAAAGTGCACACGCACATTTTGCACATATAATGACATATTGACATTTACTTAAAGTAGTATATATGTTTAAACTCCACAAATATGTCAATTAATTCATTTATGACCTATCAAGAAAGACTCAAATGAAAAAAAATATCACCTATCATGTAAAACCATAATCGAGTCTTCAATCTCATAAAATAAAATATATCTACGAAAAGAGGACTTAATTTTTTTTTAATATATATGAGGTAAATGATATATATATATATTATAACCTCTATTGGCTCTTTCTTTTTGTGCATACAATGTATAAGATTTATAAATAGTCACTTTTTGCATAATCTTTTCCCTTTTTTTTTGCACGAACCATAAACCTAGCATGATAACTTTCACACTAGTTGTGAGGTAGCCTTCTCCGTTCATTGCGGTAGCTTCACACATCACAGTAGGTAGCCCTCTCAATACTAGGTGCCTCCATACGGTAAAGTTTTAACAAGTAAGAAATATAACTCAACACAATTTTATAGTCAAGATTAGTTGAAGTCCTAAAGTCTTTCAAGAAATTTCATAAACTTAAATCATAACATATATGTGTGTTCATGAGTGTGTGAATAAGTTTATGTCAACATCGATCATCATATGTATAAGAATATGTGTGTGCATAAGTAAAAATTGTAGAATCATTTATATAATAAATGTCAAAATTAGTTACATCATTAAAAGTAAGGTTATATGTCTTTAAGTGTTAAATGGGTCCAATACCATGTTGGCCAAATAAGGATTCTACATTTTTTTTAAGTTTAACTAATAAATAAAATAAAGACAATAAAGATTACTCACTTAGGGTCATTTAAGCACTCTAATAAAAGATGATTAGGTGACCGGGAAAAACACCCTTTTCTAACCCACATTTTCTTGAATTTTGATTTCTCTATATCATTAGGTTGGGATTCAACAAGCTTATGTTTCATAGTCGTGTTTTTCGACTTAGTTATACTTTTCTCATTCATCCTAAATGAAGATGTAGTATGCATAATATGATGATGATAATGAGTCCTAGTATTAAAAGTACTTAATTTTTCTTGCCTCTTTGAACTTAAGACTTCATACTTCCTAGTAGAATTTATGAACAAGTTATTATAATTTCCATTCTTCCTTGAATATGATGTAGCATGCGTAGATGAATGATGCTTATGAGTCCTACTATGTGAAGCATGGAGGGAATGATTAAGTTTAGGAGCATTCATCAAATATCTACAATTTGGTCTTATATGACCTTTTTTACCACAATGATGACATATAGGCACAAATTTAACAACTTTTTCTACTACAGGTGCAATAGTTCTTTGTGCATAAGTAGTAATAGTAGGAGTAGAGTTTAAGGACCTTACAAATGTGGTTTTTGATGTTGAAGGTGTTGACTATTCATCTATGTATTCAAGACCTCTCTTATCTCCATGTAGCTTTCCATAGTCTAGGACTTTGGTCAATTTTTCAACACCTATGGTCAAATTCTTCACCGTATCTTTAGCAATACTAAGTTCTTGCCTAAGCTTTTTTGTTTTCCTCAGTGGTTTCTACAAGTCTCAGATTCATAGCATTAATATTTTCAGACAATTCCTTTTTATCTTTCTCTAGGCTAGAGGAATTTGTTTTGTGAATATTGATGATATCATTAAGTTTAGTTACTTCCACAAGCAATTTATCTCTCTCTTCCCTGGCATCTAGACAATCCATGAATAGTTCCTTATAATTCGATACATTAAACTTAGACAGTAAGAGAGAAGAGTTTATTTCCTCATTTTCTTCATCCGAGCTAAGGTCAGAGTCATTGTGATGTGCATTGGCAGTTGTAGTAAAGGCACAATAATTAGTGTCATCATCCTCTGAGTTACTAGCATTGTCCTGCTCACTTTCTGTGTCACTGAGTGTAGCATTAAATGTTTTTCCAAATTTATTTTTATTGTTTGCACAATCTATATAAATATGACCAAAACCCCCACATGTATAGCATCGAGGACTAGTGAGCTTAGTTTTCTTACCATTAGAGCTAGGAGGCTTGATTTCCCTTGACTTTCGGTCCTTCTAACAACTAGATTGTCCCTTTTTAGATTGATTATTTTGTTGACCCTTCATTTTCAGGAACTTCTTCAATTTTTGTGCTAGCGAGACTAATGACTCATCATTTATATCCTCATCACTATCAGAGATATCCAGTTTGGAGCTTTTGAATGCCACATCCTTGATTTTCTTGGGACAATCAAGAGAAAGCTCATAGGTTTGGATTGACCCGACAAGTTCATCAATATTTAGTGTGTCCACATTCTTGCTTTCCTCTATCGCTGTTACTTTCATCTTGTAGTCAGCTGTTAAGGAGCTTAGGAGTTGCGTACTTGTATTGGTTGTGGAATTTTCTCACCAAGGTTAGAGTAAGCATTAGTGATATCACAAAAACGAGCATAGAATTGACCAAAAGTTTCTTTGTTGCTCATTTTAATGGAATCAAACTCAGATGTTAGCAATCTCAATTTTGTTTGTTTTACTTGGGAAGTTTCTTCATGAGCAAGAGCAAGTACATTCCATGCATCTTTAGCAGTCTCACAGTCGGAGATGCGACGAAACTCATCCATCGACACTACAGCAAATATTGAGCTTAAACCTTTTTGGTTTGCCCCACTAAGGGTGCGTTCTTTAGTGGTCCAGTCTCTTCTTGGCTTTATGATTATTACACCATCTTTTGATACTGAAGGTGGTTCCCAACCATCAAGAATAGCATCCCAGACTTTTTCATCTTATTTGAGAAAGGCTTACATGCGAGCCTTCCAGTAAGGGTAATTAAACCCATCAAAGAGTGGGGGTCTAACAGATGACCCACCTTCTTTCAATTGGTCCCTAAGTAAGTATGTGTGTCCCTAAGGATCAATCTCACTAAGTGTGTCTAGTGTCAGCTTTGATACCAATTGAAAGTTTGTAAAATATGGACCTAATTAACCTAGAGGGGGGTAAATAGGTTATTTTTAATTTTTACCAGTTTATAATTTAATAACCTAAACAAAGAAACCAGATATGCAATCGTGTGTAAAAATAAGTGCGGAAATAAAATAATAACACACGATATTTTTAGGTGGAAACAACCTAGGCCACAACCATGACCTAAGAGGAAAACCACCGGTCTACCGGACCACCTAACTTTCCACTATGAAAATCAAATGTTCAAGTACAAACTCGGTCTTATGCTACCCTCCCTAGGATACTACCCCAATGTACTTTACTTACGAGCCCCTACTCTATTTTCACAATTTCCAATATTAGCGTGAGCAGTTTCCAGACCAACATTCCAATAAGCTCCCCGCAAATCAGATTGTTCACAAATCAACTGCAAAATAGTTAGCACAAAAACACAAGTACCCGTGTGTGTTCTAGAACGGATTTAACAATGAATAATCTTAACTAGATGATTCAAAATATATGTCATTTAAATCAAATCAACTAGAAAATTCTAGAACAAAAAGATTAAGCCTAAATTCACTAAAAATAGCTTCTTTAATATTTAATAATTAAATCAAATAATCATGATCACTCATATAATTATTAGATTTAAATATCAAAGATTCTAATCATAAAAATAAGTTATATGAATAAAAAAATGAATAGATTAAAACATATAAAAATTTAGCTACTAAAATATTATAAAAAGAAAGATCAACTGTGTGTTATTATTGGAAAAGGTGTAGTGAAGATTAAGTTGAATGAATCTGTTTAGGAGCTAAAGGATGTTAAGAATAGTTCCAACCTAAGAAAGAACTTAATTTGAGTAGGGCAGTTGGCTAGTGAAGGCTACACTATGATCTTATATGGTGATGATTGGAAGATTTCAAAGGGTGCAATGATGGTTGCTCAAGGCAAGAAGAGTGGCACTCTTTATATAATAGCAAATGTCGTTATTTGATCATAGTTGTAGTAGATAATGAAACACTAAATCTATGGCACCAGGGATTAGGCCACATGAGTGAGAAGGGGATGAAAATTATGCACTCAGGGGGAAAAATTCTAGGTCTACAATCAACAGATATAACATGTGTAAAGATTGCATACTTGGAAAGAAAAAGAGAGTCATCTTTCAGATAAGTGGCAAACCCCCAACGAATGAAAGGCTAAAGCTTATTCACTCATATGTTTGGGGACCAACGACTATCTCATCTATTGGTGGGAAATACTACTTTGTGACTTTCATCAATTATCACTCTCGGAAGGTATGAGTTTACTTTCTAAAGCATAAGTCTAAAGTATTTGAGGTTTTCAGAAGATGGAAAACTATTGTTGAAAATAAGACAGGTTTGAAGATCAAAAGCTCAGAACTGACAATGGTGGTGAATATAAAGACACCAGGTTCAAAAAATTCTATGAGCACGGGATCATAATACAGAGAACTATGACAGGCACGTCTCAACACATTGTTGTAGCTAAATGTATGAACCAAATATTGACAGAAAAAGTCAGAAGCATTCGTATACAGTTAAGTATATGATTAGTAGAACCGACAATGCCGATCTTGCAAATACTTTGGTTTTATATTTGTAAAACTCTCCCAAATGCACGAATCATTTTATAGAAAATGACAAGTATACTCGTAATGTTGATTTAAGGAAGAAATATATATGATTTCTAATTTATTATTCAAACTCTGAAAAAAGAAATTAAATCCAAAATATCCTGTCACGATATGTTGGTTTTTGTGTTTCCTAATCTAATAACATAAAAGAATAAACATAGATATGGATTCAATAAACAATAATTCAAATTTTTATCATTCATAATAGTGGAGTATTTATGGATATAATAATTAATTTAATTATTCTTGCTCATATTATTTAGGTTATTAAAGATATAAATTGATATTTATTGATTATCTCTTTTTTATATGAATACCACCTTTGATAGGGTTAGATATTCTTTGTTAATTAAACAAATCAATTAACACATAAGGGTTTGGTTAATTAAATTAATTCTTTTTTTTATAAGAGATTAAAAATGAACCATTTAAATTCCACCTTCGTGGGGTTAGACATTTTAAACTTTATTCAAGATATCCAAATTAAACCTAAGAATTTAATTATCCGAGTACTAAGTTTCAAGTTTTAAAACTATTATTGAAAATATGTTGTCAATACATTTTTGAATAATATTTCTTATAAAACTTTTGAATTAGAGTTTTCTCTAACTACCATGCGATTGTACCCACATATAAAAGAGAACTATTCTAAATCAGATCGGATAATTAAACCTTAAAATCTAATTTTTAGATTTAAGTTTGTAATAAAAAATAATATATTTCTATGTAACATCCTTAATATAAAATCTTGAATAAAAAATTTAATTTATTTTATAGAAATATTTTATCTATTTAATATTTTGCAAGTATAATAACGTTATTATTATATCATATTTACAAACAGCCAGTCATGTTAAATTTAATCACAGACAAATTAAATATAACATATAAAAATAAAACATAAAAATAACTATAAAGAATTCATTTTAAAATTATACCTGAAAAGAATCCTTACAAAATTTTGATACTAATTCTGTTTCTAGAAAACCTCTAAACGAATTTGCATTTCTGCTAATTGAATCAAGAACTAGAAATCTACAAAAACATAACTAGTTTTTCTCAAAAAGAAAAGAACTTTAAAACTAAAAATGCAAGAAAAACTAAAAAAGTTTTCTAGAGTCTAGCACCCAAGATTCCAGTATTATTCTTCTCAAAATTGTGAGTATTGCTTTCAGTATTATTTTTCGAGTCTTTATATTATTTTTGAAGAAAAATACATAAAAAAACAATAAAAATACCCATAATTTTGAAAATATAAATTTATATAAAAATATGATAAAATCATATAAATATAAATATTTTTTAATCAATTAAAGTATATTAAATCATGTTAATTTTAATGCTTTTTAAGTACTTATTAGTCTACCGAAGTAGTTCTTAGAAGAAGTGGTCAACATATTAGCTAATGTAGTCAATCGAGGCCTATCTATTCCATTGGAGTATATAATACTATAGGAGATATGGAGCAGAAAAGAGGTAAAACTATCACATCTAAAAGTTTTCGGTTGTGTAGCATTTGTGCATATCAGTGATCAAGGTAGGAATAAGCTTGATCCTAAATCCTAGAAATGCACCTTCATCAGCTATGGTGAGGATGAGTTTGGATACCGCCTTTGGGATTACGAAAACAAGAAAGTGATCCGTAGTAGAGATGTGATTTTCAACGAAAGGGTGATGTATAAGGATAGGCATAAAATAGACGCCAACAACTCATAGTATAATGAGTTTATATTTGTAGATGAAAATGATGTCCTCAATAGTCCCGTGATAGAACTAATTGTAACAAGTCCTCAACCAGAGGAACTCGTTGGACAGAGCAATACATAGCAGTCCGACACACCACATCTTCCTACTCTAGCTCCTGTATTGAGAAGGTCTTCTTGACCTTATGTGCCTAATAGGAGATACATGAACTATATGTTGCTGACTGATGAAAAGGAGCCTGAATGATATGATGAAGCTTGTCAGACTCAAGATGCCAACAAGTGGGAGCTTACTATGAAAGAAGAAATGAAATCTCTCATCTCTAACTAGTCATGAGATTCAATTGAGTTACCCATGGGGAAGAAGACATTTCACAACAAATGGGTGTACCAGGTGAAAGAGGAGCATGATGGTTCTAAGAGATACAAAGCACGACTTGTTGTCAAAGGATTTTAGTAGAAGGAAGAATTGACTACACCAATATTTTTGCTCCCATTATAAAGTTCAATACTATCAGATCAGTGTTGAGTATTATATCTATTGAAGATCTTCATCTTGAACAATTGGATGTGAATACTACATTCCTTCATAGATACTTAGATGAGGAGATATACATGTACCAGCTAGAAGGTTTCTCAGAAAGAGGGAAGAAGAACATGATGTGCAAACTTAAGAAGAGTTTTTATTTCTTGAAACAAGCCCTATGATAGTGGCACATAAGGTTTGACAGCTTCATGCACAAGGAAAGTTTCCAAAAGTGCAACACCAACCACTGTTGCTACTTAAAGAGATATAGGTCTAGTTCTATCATTTTACTAATTTATATTGATGATACATTAGTAGCAGCTTCAGATATGGATGACATTAGAAGGTTGAAGCAACAATTGTCAAAGGAGTTTGACATGAAAGACTTGGGTCCAGCAAATAAGATTCTTGGAATGCAAATCATAAGAGATAAGAAAAGAGGATCCTTTCAGTTATCTCAGGCAGAGTACATCAATCGTGTTTTGTAGAGATTCAACATGAGCGATGCCAAGCCAATTAGCATACCCTTTTCCACTCACTTTCGTCTATCCAAGGATTAATCCCCTGAGATGGAGGAAGAGAGATAATTCATGGCTAATGTTCTTTATGCCTCAACCATTGTAAGTTTGATGTACGCAATGGTCAATAGTCACTAGACATTAGACATACAGTGGAGTTGTTAGCAAGTTTATGTCAAAAACTGGGAAAACTCATTGGGAAGAAGTCAAGTGAATTTTGAGGTATCTATAAGGCACCATAGATAAGTATTTGTACTTTAGTAAAGGAGAATTAAAAGTACAAGGTTATGTAGATGCAAAATTTATAGGTGAAGTTGATCACCGAATAAGCACCACCGGTTATATATTTACTATTGGAACTGTAGCTATTAGTTGGATGTCATAGATACAAAAGATTGTTACTCTATCCACTACAAAGGCTGAGTATGTAGCAGTGAATGAATCTAGTAAAGAGATGATATAACTTCAAGGATTGTTAACTGAGTTAGGATTCAAACAAAAGAAGAATGTTTTGAAAAATGATAGTTAAAGTGTGATACACTTAGTGAAGAATTCAGCATTTCATTCTAGAACCAAGAATATTGGGCTTTGTTATCACTTGATCATATCTCGATTGGAAGATGATGTGTTAATATTGAAGAAGATTCAAGGAATAAAAAATCCAGCAAATATGTTGACAAAGATGGTGACTATTGACAAACTGAAGTTGTGTTCAACTTCAGTTGGTTTGCTAGAGTAACAAGACTAGAAAATTTGTTGCATTGATCAAGGTGTGAATACAGATTGAAATCAGTCTTCAAGTGGGAGATTATTGGTCAAACTTACATACACCAAATGGTGCAATAAATGACAATAAAACAAAAGAGTGGTTGTCAAGCCAACAACCCAAAGGAGTTTGACATGAAAGACTTGGGTCCAATAAAGAAGTTTCTTAGAATGAAAATTAGAAAAGATAAGAAAATAGGATCCTTGCAGTTATCTCAGGAAAAATACATCAATTGTGTTTTGCAGACATTAAACATAGGTGATTCCAAGCCAGTTAGCACACCCTTGGCCAGTCACTTTTGCCTATCCAAGGATCAATCCTCTCAAACGGAGGACGAGAGAGAATTCATGATATAAGGTTCCTTATGCCTCAACCATTGGAAGTATAATGTACCCGATGGTCTGTATGAGACCAAACATTGGCCATGTAGTGAGAGTTGTTAGCAAGTTTATGTCAAATCCAAGGAAAGCTCAATGGGAAGAAGTCAAGTGGATTTTGAGGTATCTACGAGGCATCGTAGAAAATTTTGTGTACTTTAGTAAAGGAGAGTTAAAAGTACAAGGCTACGTAGGCGCAGACTTTAGGGGTGAATTTGATCATTGAAGAAGCACCACTAGTTATATGTTTACTATTAGAACTATAACTGTTAGTTGGATGTCACAAATATAGAAGATTGTCACTCTATTCACTATAGAGGCTGAGTATGTAGGAGTGACTGAAGCTAGTAAAGAGATGATATGGCTTGAAGGTTTGTTAATTAAGTTGTTATTCAAACTGGAGAAGAATTTTCTACACAGCGGTAGTCAAAGTGTGATACACTTGGTAAAGAATTCAACATTTCATTCCAGAACCAAGCATATTGAGTTTCGTTATCACTTCATCATATCTCTATTGGAAGATGATGTGTTAATACTGGAGAAGATTCAAGGAAGCAAGAATCTAGCGGATATGTTGACAAAGGCGGTGACTATTGACAAACTAAAGTTGTGTTCAACTTCAATTGGTCTACTAGAGTACTAAGACTAAAAAAGTTGTTGCATTGATCGAGGCATGAAGACAGATTAAAATCATTTTTCAAGTGGGAGATTGTTTGTCAAACTTATATGCACTAAATGGTGAAATAAATAACAATAAAAAAAAAAGTGGTTGTTAAGCCAACAACCTAAGAAAATTAAATGGATGGTGCATCCTTTTGTTGAAAAAGAAGGAAAGCCAATTAAGAATTAATTGAAAAAATATGTAGAATAGGGGCTTCTGCATCTATAAACTGAGCACCCCAATAGGTATTTTAAATTATCCAATTTAGAGAAAAGCTTAGAGAAAAAAGGGTTTAGTAAGAAAAAATTGAGAGTAATTTTCTTGGGTGTAATTGAATTGTAAGTTGTGAGTATTGTAAACATTTTATATAATTTCTCCTTTTTTAGTAAAAAAATCTACAGTAGATTTGGAGACGTGGACAAAAAATGTAAGAAAAATTGGTCAAACTCTGTTAACAAATTTGTGTGCTATTTTGTATATTTTTGCTTTCTCATTAATATGTCTTATCAAAAATTTACGTAATTTTTCAACAAATACCATGTAATACGACTTTTGAAGTAATATTTTATGTAATTGTTTTATAATAATCATTAATTTTAATATTTAATTTATTTTTATTATTCTTTATCATAATTATAATAGTTTTCATGCTCTAAAATCATGCTCCTCACATTACTTATTTAAAATGTCTACGCTTTATCGTTAACCCTTTAATTTCTCCCCCATTCGCTTTAATGGGTCGTAGTACAACCAATGGGCTTTGCTTCTTTTGCAAGGTGAATTATAGCAATTGTTTACCTAAGAATTGATTTGTTAAAAAATATAAATTTTACCTACAACAAAAATAAAGCATAAAAACCAAAGTTTAATATACTATATCTATTAAAAAGATTAAATTATCCCTAATCTTTTATCATAAAATTATATGAATATAACTCTAATAAAAATGGTTAGTGATCTCAACGGAAATCCATCAACTTCCGTAGGTGACCTTTGCCGGATCTCCAACAACTGCTACAAAAAATATGTAAGACCTATATTTCTGTTAAAAGAGTATATAAGGATTACATTTCTTTTGAAATAGCTATATATATATACTGCATTTTTTTTTTAAATAAAGCTTATATATTTTTTAAAACAATATGGAAGACATTACCTATAATATTTTAAAAAAATATTTAATCTCTTACATATTTTTTAATCATAATATTTAAGTGAAACTTGATTCACAAAGTTATATATTATTAATCAAAAATTCATATAATATTTTCGATACATAAAAAAACCTAAAAAATTAAATAATATCTTGATTTCAACGTACAACCATGACAAGTTACCATAGAACATATAATACCTTATTGAAATATGTAAGAAATACATATATATTTTTGAAAAAATATTTAAACATTACATATAAATTTTTTAAAACAAAATATGTAATAAATATATACCTATTTAACTCGTATCCTTTCCCATACATAAATGGTACGTCGAGAATAACAAATAAGGAAACTTTATCAATAGTCTCATACTCTAGGAAACGCACAAGCAAGATAGATATACAAACAACATTGTTGAAAAAATTGGGTATATTTTTCTTATTTTAAGTAATTATTATTCACTTATGATTTAAATGAATAGAACTCAAACTAACCCGACAAAATAATACTATTGGAAATATAATACTAAAATAAACTAAAGTAGATATTGAAATAGAAATATTAAAGCAGAAAAATAATAACACCAGAAATTTAATGAGATTCAATATTAAATGTTACCTAGGTCCTCGGGCGTCGTTGACCACTTTTACTATCGCCAAATGGATGAACTCTAAATTACAACTAATTGGGCAAAATTGAGCTAATCAATTACCCTTACAAAAGATAGGAAGATTTACAAATTTTGGGATGGATTACAAATGGTGAATGAGGGCTTTATTTATAGCCCTAAATCCAATACTCATCTTTATTCCTAACCAATGTGGGACTTTTCTAATTTGCTCACTAAGGAGCTATATAACAAATCTCCACCTTAGCGACTTAGTGGTTCTTAAATGATTTCTTCAATCACTAGATCAGCGACGCTAGTGCCAATTCAGATTTGCAAGATGTTAATCAAGTTCAAATAATGTTTGAACTTGATTGCCGTTATCACCTTGGTCATCATATCTACAGGATTCTCTGTAGTACTGATCTTCTAAACTAGTACTCCACCTTCTTCAATAATCTCTCGCACGAAATGATAACAAACGTCAATGTGCTTTGTACGTGCATGGTAGACTTGGTTCTTTGCTAAATGAATAGCACTTTGACTATCACAAAACACCTTAATATGTTTTTGACCAACTCCCAAGTCTTCAAGCAAACCTCGTAACCAAATAGCTTCCTTCATAGCCTCTGTAACTACCAAATACTCTACCTCTGTAGTAGACAAAGCAATTGTGGACTGTAAGGTAGACTTCCAACTGACTGGTGCTCTAGCAAGAATAAACACATAATCAGTAGTTGACTGACGCTTATCTAAATCTCCTGTATAGTCGGAATCACAATATCCGGCTGCACATTGACCAACGGTATTATCCTATTGAAATACTAAACCAACATCTACAGTATTTATAATATACCGTAAAATCCATTTCACAGCCAACCAATGTCCTTTACCAGGATCATGCATGTACCTGCTTACAGCACCAACCACATGTGAAATGTCAGGTCTTGTACACACCATTGCATACATCAAGCTACCAACCGCATTTGCATATGGTACCTTTGTCATATATTCTCGTTCTGTATCATTCTTAGGAGATAATTGAGCACTAAGCTTGAATTGAGAAACTAGCAAAATAGTACAAGTTTTGTCTGATCATTCATACCAAAACGTTGTAGTACCCTCTTCAACTATTAACTCTCGGTCAAACTAAGCTTCCCCTTTCTTCCTGTCTCTGCTTATCTCCTTCATGAACGTGTACTTTTGTTCTCTTGAGAGACACGAACAGATTATACCATATGTCAATCAGTTGATATTTTTTCACTCTACTTCATCTACTCCATCTGGTTTCTCTTCTTCAATGGCGATGTCTAGACCTTGTTGAAATAGAGCATCTAGAAATTTGCCTTACCACATTCCGAAATGACTGGTTCCATCAAACTTTTCCACCTCGAACCTTGTGTTCATTACCATAGTTCTACCTAATGTGGATGATTGGCCTTTGTTTGAAAGAAAATTTTCTTCTACCATTTCTTCAAATTATAACAACTAGCAACTATATTCCAATATCAAACAAACAGAATGCAAACAAATGCCTAGGTAGAAACCTTCGACTATGATACCAATTGTTAGAAAAATCGGGTATATTTTCCTTATTCTAAGTAGTTACTATTCACTTATGATTTAAATAAATAGAACTCAAAGTAACCCGACAAAATAATGCTATTAGAAATATAATGCTAAAATAAACTAAAACAGATAATAAAATAGAAATACTAAAGCAAAAAATAATAGCATCAAAAATTTAACGAGATTCAGTATAAATGTTACCTAGGTCCTTGGGGGTCGTTTACCACTTTCACTATCTTCAAATGGATGAACTCCAAATTACAATTGGGAAAATTGAATTAATCAATTACCCTTACAAAAGAGAAGAATATTTACAAATTTTAAGATAGATTTCAAATGGTGAAGGAGGATTTTATTTATAATCCTAAATCCAACACTCATCTTCATTCCTAACCAATATGAAACTTTTCTAATTTAATCACTAAAGAGTTATATAACAAACATAAATGATAATTCACAACCATGTTAACTGGAATAAATATATAGCATAAGCCTTTTGCTCCTCACCTCCAGCACCAACTCATGTAGACGATGTATCTGATACACTGGCAAATTGAACAAGTAATAATAATAAAACCCTATAATAAAAGAGGATAAACTTAAAAATAGAGGTAAGAAAAGAAAATTGAACAAGTAAGAAATTCTCTAGCAAACAAGAAAGAGACAGAGATGATAACAGGTTCTTATTTTCTCACTCATTTACCTGGCAATCAAACAGAGGAGATCAAGAAAGAAAGAAAGAGAGAGTTGATGTAGTGAGACATATAATCAATAAAAGTCAGGAAAAAAAAAACTCTGGAACATGAACAAGACTCACTTAAACCAGTAAATAATTAGAGAGAGATAATCAATTTTATTCACCAGAATTAGAAGCAAAGTGATACAATAGCAAGATTTATCATCATGATTACAATCTTACGCCTGTAATGCTAGAAAGGCTGTGGAGAAGAATATAGGCGATCACGATAAGGTAGAGGAGAGCTAGTGCTGCAGCTTGCAAGGTCACAGTTTTTCGATATGGCTAGGGCGGCAACAGGTTGTCGTAATGTATAGTTCATCTTACTCAGTATCGAGGCAAGGTGCATGGAGATGTGAAGTTAAAAATTGTACCATTTTTTACTTATTAAATTTTAAACATAATAAAATATTAATTTTTTATTAATAACTTTAAATCACCACGTAATAATGTATGTAAAATGAAAAAGTATTAAGGTTTAAAAATAAATATGAAATCTTAAACCGTAAAGATTACTAACAAGTAAATGATCATAGTTCATAAAATTACAACTATGCAGTGATTAATTAGAAAAATAAAGGGCAAAAAAGCAATATGTTATTCCTAAAATGCAGTCTTGAATTTAGGTAAAAATGATCGTAATGCTAAACTAATTCCATCTCAATATATAGTCTTCTTTGGATTGAAAAAATCTAGGTTTTTACTTAAAGTGAAAAGAGATGAGGATATAAAAAGAAGGAAAAAAAAACAAGTATTGCTCGCCCGTGAACCTTACATAAACCGAAGTCTCCTTAATAGGTTGGATTGAGGTTAAATAGGTTAAGTATGTTATAATGGATTGTAGCAAGTGTTGTTTTAAATGAGTGGATCCATATAGGATCCAACTATATATGATATATTTTACTATCTAAACTCTTAAAGTATATATAGAGATTAAAGTGTAATCTTTTTTTTTAGAAAAGCAAGGATTTAATTGTACCTCTTAATAAGGATCTATTTTATCATACTATAAAGTTTCTCAAGAACATAAATTTAGTAAATTGAGTACACCCTTCCACAATTATTAAGGAACAAGACAACCTCTAATACAATGATAAAGACTTGATACTCACCATCCTTATTAAATCCCCACCCCATTATTGGTTGAAAAATATCATCGAGGACATTTCATTTAGTGTGCATATATATATAGCATGATTTGCATGATTTTCTTAAGAGGCATAGTATGATTTTTCAATGATTTGGTGGTTAGTGGAGTTTTCGTGACTTTTTTTGCTTTTGAATGCATACACAAAAATATATATTTCTGAACAAATTGGAAAGTAATGAAAGGGTTAAAAATTAGAAACACACCTTACAGGTGTCATGTTATGTAATATTCTTAGCTATATATAGTATATTTAAAAAAAAACATTCTTAGGCAACCAATTTAAAACTAAGCATTAATAGCCCAAAAAAAAAAATTTAAAACTAAGCACAACCTTATAATTTACTAAAAGAATACCTAAAAAGAAGAGTTACTTCAGTCCACAGATGACTTACCTCATGGCCCGTTTTGAAGTTTTTATCTAACCAACCAATGCTTGGTTTGATAGTTCATAAATCAAAAAGCCGAAGGCCCAATGTTAATTTAATTTGTGCATTTACACTTGTTTCATTTTAGTTTTTAAATATTGTTGAATTTTATTTCTTTCTTTTTCACACCAAGATTTATTTAACTTATTTTTGTATAATTGCATTTTATTGAATAAAAATTTCATTTAATTGCTTCTTAAAATGGAAGATGTATGTGTATAAAAATAGAGATTGAACAAATTTGTGGTTACCTGTCAAAATCATCGAAGTCTGAGGCATTAATGTATCAACAATGATACCAATTAATACTAGCTGAAGAGAGATAGTTTTTCAGTACATTATTTGTTAATTTGTGAATAAAATCGTCTTGTTTCCTATTTTAAAAAAATGAAAAATTAAGTCCATGTCGTGTAGACCATAGTCAGTAATTTTGAAACATTATGTGAAAAACTGTTTTTGGTTTTGGAAGTATATGATTTGATGTGATTGAAACAACACGCAGATGATATAGAGGGGGACATTATTAATAACGTTGTTGGTTGGTGAATATCTAAGATCCTAATATCTCTCAAAAAAACAAATTTAGTTTTAGTTTTAGTTCTATTTATTTATTTATTTTTTATGACAAGTCCTAAATTAATATTGAACATGGAGTTCGTTTGATTGAAAGAACTAATTATGATTCATTACGAGGGGTGAATTTGTTCACCATTTACCTCCTTAAGTGTGTTTGATTTGTTAATTTTTTTTTTAATATTTAATATGTGTTGTAATATTGAATTTTTTTTATCTCATATACGTTGGAATTAAGTATTAATGACATTAATTTTTATTTAAAAAAATCATAACTTTACTAGTGTTAATCTTACTAGTCAGATCATGCATCATAGATACATATTCCATTTTTTTTACCATTAAACTACATGATACATGACTTAATTATTGAAGTAAATTACTAATTCCAAAAATTAACTGAATAACATTATGCTGCAAAATTTACCATTAAACTACATGATACATAACTTTAATTAATTAAGTAAATAACTTTAATTATTAACTGAATAGCAAAGCCTTTCAAACAATTAAAATGACGGATAATTATAAAAAATATATATAAATTAAAAGGACAGATAGACAAGAACAAAACCATTAAAATAATGTTTTATTAATATAAAAAAAATAATAATGTTACGTATGTAATTTTTTTTTGTTTAAAAAATAAAGAGATAAACGCAAGCATCAATACAATTTTAGATTATTGGTTTAGGTTGACATGTTACGCTAGCATTACGACAACTCACCGTGACTAACGCGGAGCCAAGATATAAAAACTCAAGGCATGATTCACCAAGACTTATACTTGCACCCTTTATGATTTTTCGATCTTGGTTAGGCACATATAAAAGGACTTATCCCATAAATAAGTTATTATCCAATCATACAATGAAAAAGAGAACTAAATGAAAAACAATAATTAACAACAATTATAAATACAACCACACTAATATATCGACAAAGAATAATAATGAACAAAAAAACAATAAATTAACAAATAAGATTTAACGTGATTATTTTTTAAAATAATATAACTCCCATCTACAACCTAAACACTCAATCAATATTTCATTATGAATTACAGAGCATTACAACCTATACTACTTAATAATATTATAATCATTTGCTTTTTTCTTTATACAACTATCAGATGATTATAATGTTATTAAGTAGTATAGGTTGTAATGCTCTGTAATTCATAATGAAATATTAATTGAGTGTTTAGGTTATGGATGAGAGTTCAATTATTTTAGAGAATAGGAGAGAACAATATATGTTAGAAGCTTAAATCCAAAGAGTTGCATAAGAACACCAACCTTACTTCACCACCTTCAATGAAGAAAAGCATTATTCCCCCTTACTTTTCTTTCTTACTAAGCTCTACAACGATCATTTTCTCTCATAAATGATTATAGGGCATAAATTTGCGTTTATACACCCCCTAGGTCATTTACCAAAATATTCATTTAATTCTAAGTTCCCATGTGTAAATTCCCATGCTAATTCTCATCTTTTCTTAAGAAAATTTATCTATTGGATCGATTGACCCCTTACTCGATCGATTGATCTATTAAATCTGGGAATGAAAAACTGGACATAAACTAGTAGATCGAAGAACGATCGATTCCCAATCGATCAACCATACTCGATCATTTGATTGATGACTCGAGCGATCGAATTACTCAGAATTCATTCAAATATTCATATGCAATGCTCATAGTCTAACATTTGATGCTTAATCACAACGGTAATCAAACATCTTCTACAAATTTGCATCACATATTAAAATTCTCCACCATGATAACAATCCTTGAAAATAACCATTGTTTGGGTACTCCACCACCTTTCAACTACCATGAATAGGTGGTCAACTTCACCTCAATGTAATCAATAGCCTTCCAAATTAACCATATCGACCATGAAACTTCATTCACATCCATCAAACCGGTAACACATCTTGCCACGATAGAATTTCAAGCCTTAATTGGTTGCACCTTGATCTTATAGCTCATTGAATCAAATACACCATGAAGTTCAAAACCACACAACCCAACATATCAAACTTTACATAAACAAGTTGACCACACACATAACCAATTCCAACCATACATTTAAGGTACATCAATACTATATTTATTGCATATCCTAAGTTTCTCACATCAAGTGAATCCATAAACTTTACCATTTTCACATCCATATCAATAGTAAAAAGAGATAATGCAATAAACAAGGTAAAGTGTTGAATCATGATACTTTTTTGTTGTACAAACTCCATTAAACTAACATTGGCCTCGTATCTCACCAAATTAAGCTCAAGTACACCATTTTCCAATGTGATCTCCATATAGTCTTCATAATTACTCGCATGTCTAAGAACAAGTACTTGTGCTTTGTTATCATATAGAGAACTATTTTTATCATATATGACCTCATGCCATATGTGGGTATCCTTTCTACTATTAACATCTTTATAAATCACTACCTTTACACATAATACATAGGCAAGGTCTAACCTCCCAAGAGCCTCTTTGTTGCGATGATCTTGATTTCAAGCTATATAACAATCACTAACTAGCCTAGATGGCTTGACTGACATAGTGTCAATCACATTCTCTATATTCTTTTGAGAATGCTCTTCATTATCAATAAGGCATCTTCACCAAAAACATTTATGCACATTCCAATTGCTTCACCTAACTACAAATTCCCCTAACTAACTTGGTGAGCTAATGGAATCCTCAAAATTTACTTTCGAAACATCACATCTTTTTCAAATGTTACATCTCTACTAATGATGTACTTCTTTTTATCATCACACTAGAGCATGTAACCATCAATACCACTTGGATAAGAGAATACAAAGCATTTCAATACCCTATTCTCTAACTTTTCATACCCAATCCATACAAAAGCAACGCAACCTAAAACTCTTATATGTCGTATTTCACTATATGTCTAATCCATACTTCTTCGGGTGCCTTAAAGTCAAGAGGCACTAATGAGCACCTATTAGTAAGATATCCAATTGTAGAAATAACTTAACCCCAAAACCTTAGGAGTAAGTTGGCACTAGAAAACATACACTTATCTTTCTTTAGAAGAGTCATCCTTAACCTTCCTGCCAACACAAACTACTGTGGAATCCCAAGAACAAACTTATGCTTAATAATACCATTTTTTCTTCCCAAATTAGCAAAGGTTGTACTGTAAAACTCCAAACCATATTTTGTCATAACGCTCTTCACCTTCATCCCAATTTGGATCTCAACAAGAAATTTCCACTCTACAAACTTCTCCAAAGCTTCATCTCTACTTTTCAGTTAATATACCCAAAGCTTCCTAGAATTGTCATTATTAATAGAAAGAATATACCTAGTACCACCTATTGACGGTATCTCTTCTGGCCCAAGAAATCTATATGGACATACTCCAATATGTTATCTCCCTTGCACCTTGCTAAAGAGAATGCCACTTTTCTATCATTGCTAATATTACAACGATCACAAAAAGTCATCCCATTGACCAATCTAACACCAAGAGATTCCCTCTTGTCTACTTCCTTTAAGCCTTGAGCACTAGCGTGGCCTAACATCTTGTGCCACTAGTTCATATACACTTTAGTATGGGTACCATAACATCTTCAATTTTCGAATCACCATTATGAATATATAACCCATTTCTCTACTTATCACCAAAAAGCACCAACGAGCTCCTGCACATTTTAATTTCACCTTGTTCACATTGGTTACTAAAATTCATCCTATCTAACATGCCCAAGGAGATAAATTTATCCTCCAACTTTGGAACATGTAACACAATCTTAAGAATGAACATCGAACCATCATTCAGTCGAAGATGTACTATCCAATGCCTATAGTTTCACACGGATTATTATCCAACAAATTTGTATTACTACCCTTTAGTGATTTATACTCAACAAACCAACTCCAATAAGGTGTAAAATGGTATATGCACCCTGAGTTCAAAACAATGTGCCATAGTTTCCACCATTCACCAAAATTACTAGTGCTTTAGCATATTCACAACCTGTCTCCTCATCCACCACTAAATTTCTTCCACTACTTAGCACTTCCATCTTATGTCTTACCCTTTTCGGGATATCTCTTCTAATGTAACCATATTTTTACAATGATAATACCTTACATTTCTCTTTGCTTCTTACGACTTAGATCGAGAGCGAATCTTATCATTCAACTATTCAGTTCTATCACCTTCTTAACCACAGGTAAACAATACATTACCTCTACCATTACCACTTAGATGTAGACCTTCCATCTTCAACTCCAACTCTCGTGTTCTCAAGTGAAAGAGCACTTGCTCCAAAGATATTTTATCTCTTCCATACTTTAGCCCTATCTTTACTTTATGATACGACTCTGATAGATTATGTAACAAGAGATGTGCAAGATCCTCCTCACCAAGACCTGCTTCAATATTAGGAAAGTCACTAACAATCCTCTAAAACTCTAAAAGATTAGACTCCAAGCCATTTGACATATCCATCTTGAAATCATTCAATTGTTCTTTCAAATGAAATTTTCTAGATAAAGTCTATTATGTATAGATCTCATCCAAACTCTTCAATATACCCTTTACGGTCACTTCACCTTACATCTCACGAATCAAATCATCATGCTAGTGTAAATATATGGAGGTAAAAGTGGTTGCTTCCAATTCCTTCTTTTGAAAATTGGTCAACCCATGTGGAAACTCCGGATCACTTTCTATGGATTACGCTATCTTCTATTGAACCAAGATGCTATTCATCTTTGTCTTTCATATGTAGAAGTCATATGAACCATCTTATTTCTCTATCTCAACTTTACTCACAATTGATTACACCAAAAATTATCTTCAAACAAATTTCCAACAACCTTCACAATACTCCTACCAAACAAGACTCCACAACAAAACCACAAAATTTAATAATACACAAACCAACCCAAAGTTGAAACCATGGGCTCTGATACCACTCTATTGTGATTTTCTCGAGTCTTGTTCAAGTGCACATAAACAAAGTTATCTTGTGAAGCCGTTGTTATCAATCAAACAATGAGCAAAAAAAAGAACCAAATGAAACCAATAGTAAACAACAATTTCAAAACGTAGCCTCACTAATATAAGGACAAGGAATAACAAGAGATAAGAAAACAATAAATCAACACACAAGATTTAACGTGATTCTTCTCCAAAATAATGGAGCTTACGTCCACAATCTAAGCACCCAAATAGTATTCTATTATGAATCAAAGAGGATTATAACATGTGTTATTCAATAATATTACAATCATCTACTATCTTCTTTATACAAACATCACCTAATCCCATTTAAGTTCCAAGAATACCCCCAAGTCTCACACTTCTCTAATGGAGAAATAGTTAGATTCTAATGCTTAGAATGGATTGAGTAAGAGAGAAAAATACCTTAGAGGTGCTTAAACCCAAAGACTTATACAAGAACACCAAGCTTCCTTCTCCACATTTAATGGAGAAAAACATTATTTCCTCTTGTCTCTCTTTTTCTTTCTAACCTCTTTGATGCTCATTTTCTCCACACAAATGATTCTAGGGTATAAATGTGTACTTATAAACGCCCCTTGGTCATTTACCAAAATGTTCATTTAGTTCTAAGTCCCATATGCAGATTCTCGTGTCTATTCTCGTCTTTTTTTGAGAAAAAATTTAGCTCGATCGATCGACCTATTTAAATTGGGAATCAAAAACTAGACAGAAACTAGTAAATCGAAACATGATCGATTCTCGATCGATCGACTCCTGTTTCGAATAATCAAGTTACCCAGAATTCATTCAAATCTTCATATGTAATACTCTTAGTTCAATTTTTGATGTTTGATCACCCACAATGGTAATCAAACATCATTCATAAATTTGCATCACATATTACACACCCTTGCGTATAATTAGTTGAGCTACAGCACACTTAACTAACCTAAGGTTATATATGTAAAGTTGGGACGGATATTTCTCAATTAAGATCATAAAATGAGCGCAATTAGAGATTTTAAAAGTTTTTCTACGTATAATGTATAGCATTTTCCTTTAAAAAGTGTGAAAAACTTATTAATACCTAACATTGTGTTAAGTTACTGCATGTGAGTCAGTTCCACATGGAGCACACGTGAACCCCAAAACACAAAACTTGCAGAACTAGCAAAGAGTACCCCATATATGGTTGCTGCTGGTGATGATCTCAGGTCAGGATCTCAGAACTTCCATCATCGATCCAAAATACAAATGCTAAAAACCAAGTAACAAGCTGACAATTATTAGACCATGCTTACTCTTTTGTTTATTTGCTTCTTCTTCTTCTGCTGGACCAGCTCTATGTTTCTACGTCTTGTAGTACATTACTCCTTAACTTCCATAATGTTTGTATCTTTTACCACTTTTATTTTTCTCAGCTTTTATTCCTTGCACTTCAGCTAGCATTTTAGTTATGAAGGGCTTTAGAAGATCATTTCTTTTTAAGTGTTGTAATGCAAGTCAATTTTTTTTAGTTGGAACTCTATGGTAGATTTGCTTTTAAGAGGGGTATCGAATGTCAATTAACTTTTTAGAAGTAACTAAAGCTTTCTTCTTAAAATATTAATAGATTTTTTTGTGCTTTTTTATTTCAAAAAATTAAGTGACTTATATTATGTAATTTAAATAAGAAAAATAACTGAAGACTATCGTTATTTAACTAAAATGCCCGATTTTAAAAGCAAAATGAACTTACAAAGTCTTTTTTTTTTTTGTAATCTCAATTTTTTGTGCTATTCAATTTTTGACAAGTTAATAACAAATAAAAGAGTAAATTAAGAAATATGACAAAACTATAAAAATAATACTTAATTATTATTAATTGTACAAATCAAACATTAAATTATTTATTATTGATACAAATTTATTACTAAATTTGTTACCACTTATACAAATTTATAACTAAATTTTTTATTAAATGTAAAATCTATCGTCAAAAATATAATGTAATTAAATAAAAACAAAATATTAATACATTTATACCATTAATTATAATTAATTGTTATTTTTATCATTTAATTGTTATTATATATTTATAATCATTAATTATAAGGTTTCATTAATAATTATCGTTAATGTACGAGTAGTGATAATTTATCTAATAATCATTATATTTTGTTTTATTTATTTTTCTCTCTTTTCGGTTTTGGATTGTTGCGAGGCTTAATTTTGATAAGTTAATATTTGTTATCATCACTAAGATCTACATCATTAGAAACAATGAAATTCACTTTAAACACCTTTTGAATCAAAAGCCATTATTCATGCTCAAGTAATCAACCATTAAATTAAATAGAGGGGATAAAGAGTTTACAATTACTCTTTTGTCTTTTGCCCAAGTGGCCAAGTTGGTAAAATTGAGATAACAAATGATTCGTTTAATCATATTTTAAAAGCTGATGAATTTGTTTTAATGATAAAGTTATTAAGATATTCTAAGAAATATATATATGTTATCAACTGCTAGACTCTCATGTACTAGAACATTAAGTAGCAAGATCCATCATAAAAGACAAAAATTATTACAATTAAAAAAAACCAAAAATATTTTGAGAAAATAATAAAAATATTACCCTTAAAATTAATAATCATAAAAATAACACTTCTTTATATTCGGTGCATATGTTTTCATTATTAAAAATAATCTGAAACATTATTTCAAGTTATACGTTGTTCAATTAAACACCATTTAAATTCAAACTACGATCATTTAGATTCGTTAAATATTAAACTACGTTCAAGTAAACCACGTTTAAAAATATTGTGAGTGTTGTTTTGTTATTATAAATTTTAGATATTCTATTTTTTTTTATAATTAATATTTGCTCTGCACTTAATAATATTATTTAATTTTAACTTCTTAGAAAAAATTTAAAATTTTGACTTTTTTGCATTTTTATTTTTGTGAAAAAAAAATTGCATTAGTATTGCGTGGAAACTATTTCTGCAAATAATAATAATAATAAATAAAAATAACTATACATGCATTTTCTATAACAAAATATCTCAAATTGAAAAGTAATACAATACAATAATTTAGATATATCATAATTTTACTAATATCAAAGTTCTATAATATCCATATATATTTGTTAAAAAAAACCTTATTGGGGTAAACAACTATAAGTACTATTTTAAATCATCAGCATTATAGTATAATTTTTCATTCATCTATCAAAACTTCTACTTCATAATTGCACAAAAGGCAAAATAGAAATGCTATTATACAATACCTAGTCCCAAGATTTAAACCTTAATCACTCCTAATGTAACAATCGAACTTACATACTCTTCTATCAATCAAATTATATAATATATTTGTAACAAAGAAAAATAATATAGGTGATATTTATATTTGGAAAAGAAGGGAAAAAAAAAGATAACTTAATAAATGGAAAGGAAAAGACTAAAGGAAAACAAAAGTGAAGAAACTTGCATATAAAATGTGCAAGTCTTATCATTTTAGTATTGTATTCTCGTGTGTAAAATATGGTGTTTATATTTTATTTGATGTTCATCTCTCCTTCGTAAGATTATTATTGGTGGCTCAATATTACTTACAATACAGTTTCATTTTTTTCCAATTACACACACTAACTTTCTTACTTTACATATATTTTGTTTTGTTTGGTGTTTGTTGTCGTGGTGTCCCGTTGGATACTTTGTTCGTGTTAGGTTGTCACATTGGGACTAGGCATTTCTCCGTATCGGAAACACCAGAGGTTGTCGTCATTGATTTTTGGCATCTTTGCCACGGTGCTTGACACACCTTCATCGACATTGGTTTGCAAGTGTGTAACGACTAGTTACCTCGTCAACCTTGGGCGATGAAAGGTCAGTGAGGGTCTAACAGATTAGATTTTTTTCTATAAATTTTCCTCTATTCTTTCTTGTTTTATTGGCCAGAATATAGAGGAAGCTCTATCCATTTGACACATTACTTCCCCGACCCTTTCATGTTTTTTTTTCTTTTTGAGTGCATGTTAAAAAAATAGTGTAACATCTATGTGATGTAGGACATCAGAGATGAGTCTCTCTTATATTTCTCAAATACTGAGTTTAGTGTAAAAAATGTAAGATTGATTGAGGTTTTGATAAGAGGTAAACTGTATGGTTGGCAAGTGGAGAGCCACATCATTTTGAAGAGTTACTCCCAATGTTAAGTTGTTATGTGTCAACTGATAGTTGTAAGTGTGCAATAGTTCACGTAAGAAAGGTGCATAGATGATGGTGTGTCATGTGTCGGCAGATAGTTACAAATATATAATAGTTCCTAAAGGTGAAGAGCTAATGGATGCTTGAAAAGCATCAATATTATGTTATTGACTTACATTTAAATGTAATAAATAGATATAGATTTAAATTTATATGATTTTTTTATTAATTAAGCAAATCTATGTTCTCAAAATCACAAGCAAGTTTTATTATATTTCAAGTATTATTGGCTTTAAATTAATTCAAAAGATAAACACTTGAAGAAATCATGCCTAAAGCACTCATTTGGAATTTAGAAAAATAAAAGAATAACACATGTAAACCTTGCATGTGTTCCAACCACTTTGTTAGAAGTGAAACAAGAAAAGAAAGTGAAGAAAAATGGTTCAAAGTAGGCCACGATGGGGGAGATATTGTGCCGCAGTGTGACTTTCTTGGGATGTGATTTCTCGCATACAAAAAGTGACATGGGTTCACGGCATGGATAAAAATGGATTGCGATGTGTGGTAATTTTTTACTTATGATCCATTTTTCTCTCCTTTCCTTCGGCACAACAATTCAGAGCTTGAATTCAGAATTTTAAAAAAAATCTATCTCAGAATTTATAGTAGCCTAGGAATTTTTTTTTTTTGTTTTATGTAGTAGTTTTGATTCAGTAACTAGTATAGACAGATCCTTATGGAGGTTTTTCAGATCATAGATTAGTACTAAAGTTCTATAAACTAAAGAATACATTTGAAATATTAATTTTAATTGTATTTGATTTATTTACAAATTCAATTTTATGTATCTTTCTTATTGTTATTTTTAATATGCTAGTCATTTATTACATATGAGCATATCTTGTTGAATAATACTATAAGATATTAGCTATTTTGTTATGTTTATGAAATATTAATTTACGTAAAAACTTTTATAAAGTAAATTAAATTTATTTCTTTATTCAAGATTTCTATAAAATTTATTACTGATAAATATATTGATAATATATTTTTCATAATAGATTTAAAATCTAAAAGTGAAATTTTATGATCTAATTTTGATACTATAAATAAATATTTAAATTGATAGTCCCATAAAAAGCATCAATTTAAATGGTTTATTAATTTCTTGGAAACAGAACACAATTTAATCTTATCAGTTACTAATCCATACCAAAAGACTTAATTGATTTGATTAACAATAAAACTGATCTAAACTAAAATACTTTTTCATACAAAAAAAAGATAATCAATAATCTTAATTTATATTTTTAATAACCTAATTAATTTTAAACAAATATGGTTAACTAACTAATATACTCCATAAATTTTCCATTATATGTTAATTGTTTAATTGTCTAATATTTTTTGAATAAATTCTATTCTTATTTTTTGAATCAATTTTATTCTTATCCTTTAATTTTATGCCAATAAATTAGATTTTTCAAAATACAAACTATTGTGACAGAATGTTTAGGTTTACTTTTCATTATTTTTTTAAGAGTTTTGTTGGATTATTTGAAATCAAGTAGTTTCTATTTAGATCAACCTTGAAAATATGTTTATCACCCTGTACAACATGATTCATGTAATTACAAGTGTATTATAAATTTTACAAAATTTAACTACCAATTTTTTGTACATCAGGAGCTTATGTGATGGTGTGCCATTTACTAGTTAATAGTTGCAAGGATGCAACAATTCTTATAAGTGAGGAACTTATATGATAATATGATGTGTGTTAGCTGGGTTTTGTAAGGTTTGCAACATAATGCATAGATTAGGAACCTATGTTTTTGTGTGTTGTGTGTCAGCTAGTTGTTACAATGTGTATGCATATTAGGAATGTGTGCCATCAATTATCGAACACATTACGTGGTAATGGAGCTTCAATTGTGAGTTTGGTTCTACTTGGATTAGGTGTAGTGTTGGCAACAAATGACAGTAGTATAAGTAGTTAGGGCAAGTGTCCTGACTAATAAGATATTTGTGTTTATATTGTCTATCGAGTTGTATACTATTTATTATGTTAAGTGGATTATTTTTTTGTTGACTAGTTACCACAAGCAATCCAAGGATGTTACCACATAAGCAAGAATTCTTATATGGATTGACCCATTTTCATGTTATATTATGTATGATTATATGCTGTGAGAGTACAATTATTACTTTTCAAATAGGTTCCCACATATGAGGTCTTAAAGTGTGTTTAGGGTAGATTGTTCTTTCTTATCTGTTGGTTATTTTTGTGGTATGTTGAATCAATCATGTTGTTTTTATTGTACTTTCACTTTTTTATCCACTTAATTCACGTTGTGTGGTATGCTTGATCGAGTTGAAAAAGAGCTCGAGAAAGGATTCTATAGGTTGATATTTTCACCTCTCATCTAGGTCACAAATGCCTATTTGAATATGAATTTCAATTAACTTAAGTGTAATTTTTTCGACATATGAAACTTTCAAAATGAAAGAAAGCAACGTCAATAGTGTACCCTTTATTATCTTTGTAAAATCCTAGTGATATGGTTACAATTAAAATTTTGTTATAGCCCTAATAACATTTTATTAATGATAATTTTATGCAACATTAAAAAATATAATAGATAATTCATTCACTTTTGTTGTGGTAATAAAAAAAATTATTGTGACAATATAATTACACGTTCTTCATATTGGGATGTCAATAGAACATATCAATTACAATGTGAGATTCTTTATCGAATGTTCAAAAACTTTATAGGAATGGGAGATTTTCATTAATAAAAGACTTAAATTGTATCTTAAATAACTCAAAATTATATTTGCTTACTTTGTAATTAAATATAATTAATTTAAAATTTTAGGTACAATTGTACAAATAATAGTTGTCAACAAATTTTTTTTATTAAAATATTTATTTTTTCATACATCATAATCCACTATTTTTATAATTCAAGTATTTTATTGATAATTTTTTTATTTTTAATCAAAAGTAATTAATTTTAACTATATATTTATCCAAATATATAAAATTATGAATTGTAATTATAAAAAAATAGAGATTGAAAAATATATATTTTATCATGGTTTTTCCATGTGTTCAACCTCCTACTTAATAAATTGACATCCATTCAAATGAAGATGGCTTCATATGGATTCAATGGGATGAATTCGACTTCATTTAGATTCATTTTTAATTTAATGAAGTCGATTTCACATGGATTCAGTAACTTATTGGATTAATTTCAACCTAATGAAGTCAATAATGTTGAGTTTAATTGAATTAATTTTTTCATTTAGCCTTCATGTAGTGATCAATGTGTTATCAATGGTTAATTAACCTTAATCAATCTTAATCAATGGGTTAGATGTCATTTAATGTAGGTGACAACTTGTCATCGACTACAAGACAAAGTCAACTTTGAGTGAAATCAAGGTTTGATTTTCATTCATCATAGGAATTATCCTCCTAATCCTATCTATTCTTCGATTTATATTTTTTAATAATTTTTATAATATAAATTATAGATTTGTAAAATATTATAGTTAAATAAAATAATTTTTATCAACGATAATAAAAATATAATATTATAATATATGAAAAAATATTTTAATCATTATTAAATTATGACTATATGAAAATAAAATTATTAGTGTACTTTTTTACTTAATATTTACTTGTTTTATTTAATAAATAGTATTTTTAAGACTAAAAATATTAAAATATAAACTTTTTAGTGAAAAGGGATGAAAATATAATTTTTGAAATTTTTTATGAATTTTTAACATAGAACCAATCAAGAGTTGCAATGTGGAATACCATGCAAGCATAAGAGATGACTGGGCAACCACATGAATGCCATGTAAGCATAGAGAGAGAATCACGCTATGTTGCGTGTGAGGAGGAGAAACGCATGTCACAGGTCAACAAGGCATTCAATCCGAGTTCGAGCTTGGTCAAACCGCGTTGCCAAATGTTGATATTACATTACTTTGCACATTCCACATGTATGCCACGCCATCCATTTCTGCCAAACACGTTGCGTCACGTGGCGCTGACTCAACGAGCATTGATTCTTATCGTTCTCCCCTGCCATATGTCGCGATGTGATTGGCTGATGCTACCAATTTTGCTTGTTTTGATCGTAGTCCTTGATCTAAAACTAATCTGACGATCCAGATTGCACTTGAGTAATATTTAAGCCCCTAATCACTTCATAAACCCTAAGTAGCTTCCATTAGTATAATTTTGGTCAATTTTTGGAGCTAAAAGAAGAGAAAAATAAAAATTCAAGAGGAGATACAATTTTGGTGGAGATTCAAGAGGAGATTAATTCTACAATTCAAGAGATTGATTATATTTCTTCTACTACTCTTTTCTTTATCAATTTTTATGGCTTCTTTTATGAAAAATATGAGTTTTATGAACACAATTATGTGTTATTAATTTATTAATCTAGGGATCTTATGAACCCAATTTTCACCATGTGATGCTCTAATATTTTACCTCTATTATAATTATAATTATAATTTAATTATATTATTTAATTTGATTTGTATGTTATTAATTTTTTGGCCAATAATTTATCTCTAGAGGCAATTAAATAGATTTGAAAGAATTATTTAATTGTTTGTTTTGATTAAATAACATGAATAGTTTCTAAACAGAGATGTATGATTCTTATGTATGTAATCTATAATTGATGAACTTAATGAGTAGTATGCAATTTAATTGGTATTAGAGTGTAATTAAATTAATTACTATATGATGTAGTATATTTGAGAGAGGAATACATGCTAGATTAGACTCAATTAATCATTTAATTAATTGATAATTATATTTGAAGGATTTTAGCGATTCGTATGTTTAGAAAATTAGAGGATTATGTATTCCTAGATATTTTTTCATATATATTTTTAGTTAACAAAATCAGATTTAATTAATTATTGTTATTTACTTTTAGTTATTTTAATTTTGTTTTCTTAAAATATAAAAATACAAAAAAATTAAATTAATTTATTTTAATTTATTTTTTTTATTATATTACTTGTTATGATACATATACTTACGTGTTCATTGTACATACTTCGTGTGTGACAATCATTATACAAAATAAAGAATTTAATTATAATTATAATTTATATTCTACATTTAAATTTATAAGATTTAATTACCTAACAAATAAATATACTTAACATTACGAGTAATTAGATTATCAAATCATATTTTAATTTATTTACTTTTGACAAATCCCCAAACTCCCTAAAATACCTGAACATCCATTAATGGTGAATCACTACTCCATCCCCCCAATATTTTAATTTGAAATAAGGATAGCCTTTAGTTGACATCCCTAGCCACAACTAATTGGCAGAGTTAACATGTACGTTAACGTTGAGGAGATACTATTTCATCACCATTTTATGATAATTTTAGTAAGATGAACTAAAAAAAGTGGTATTTCCAAGGAAAAGTGAAAAGAGAGAGAGATAGAGACAATTTATGCTATTTTTGTATCAATATGATCAAATTTTGAAAAAGATAATAAAATAAATGGATCAAATTCAAATATTAATATTTTGGACAGAACACATTAAATGCAAAAATTATGGCATAAATCAATTCAAACTGAAAATGTAAATAAAAAATTTAGTGCTTTAGCCTTTATTTATTTTATAGGTATTTTTACATATTTTATATTAAAGTTATATCCATCAAATATTACGTGTGAATATTCCTTTAGATGTAAAATTAATATAAGATATTGAAGTAATTATCAGAGAAATTAAAAAAAAAATTATTGGTTATTCGTAGATAAGTTGGCATGTTTATCTAAAAAGCTAATTAACATGAGAAAGACGGTATTGAGAGAGAAAAAAAAAACTTAACACGTTATTTTTTCTCTCCTTTATATATTTCACTATTGATCTTGATTACCATGTAAACTTGATTTAAAAGCAAACAACAATTTCTGTGAATTTTGGTGAGCAATTATTGTAGATGCATGTGCCAATTGCATTGAGATAATTAAGATATAAATCATTTTTCCATATTTTGTAATATAAAATTTATTAGCTTAGAAAAAGGGCAAAAGGATGAGAACCCAAAAAGAAGATAAAAATGATGATGATGTTCATGATCAATGTGGAGATCGAAAAGCAGAAAAGAAAAGTGCAGAAAAGGAGGAGTATTGGCAAAGGCAAATAAACCGAATATATGGAAGAAAATTCTCATGCTTCGCAATATAGAAACAAAAGTACGAGGAGTTATGGGGAGGTGGACTTATAGCTGTCATGTGTAAAGAATATTTTTTATTTTAATATTTCTTTAAAAAATTAAAAAAAAAGATAAAATTAATTTTTAAATATTTTTAATTAAATCTATATAATTTATTTTTTACATAATTTTATTAATAATATATATATATATAGAATAGTACTTTTAATTATTATTATTTAATAATAATTTTAACATTTTAATGTGTTATTATCTCTTTGTTTTATTCGTGTTTTAGTTTTAATTTTTTTATTTTATTCTCGTTTAAATAATAATATTTTAATTATATACATCAAATTATAATATTTTATAATATAAATTTTATTTTATTTTCTTATATGAGCTCTTTTACAATAACAAGAGAAAAAAAAACTTTTATATTTTAAATAGCACATTCATTTGAAATCTAAATTATAGTAATTTAATGATAATTTTTAGTATTTTTAATTGAAACATTAAAAGCAATTTCATTTTTCAAAAAAAAAAATACAAAATGAAACAAAGGTTTCAAAAAACAACATTGAGGTATCAATTGCCTTGTACTCTATCTCTTTCTCTCTCTTAGTTATTATAGGAACGTGAATTCAAACCTCATTAATACATACAAATAAAGATATATGAGTTTGTAATTATTATTTTAAAAAATGAAACAAAGATTGAGTTCCAAAAAAAAAAAAAGAGGAACAATCAAACAACAACAGACGTTTGAATCCTTTGGAAAAAAAAAAAGCAAAGCATTGTATCCTTCGTGCAAAAAAAAATAAATAAAAGGTTGGGTTATTAGAATTTCCTAAAGATACTATTATAAAGTCAATAAATTTAGGCTACCATAATAATTCTAATTTCCCCTAACATCAGCCTCTAGTCCTCTTAGGCTATCTCTGTCAGGTAAGGTGATGGTCTAGCTACTTAACATGAGTACGACATCATAGTTGCATTATAATAGAGAGATCTTAGTTTTCTAGGCAACTGGTATCCTTGTCTCTATGTATAGTTGCATTCTTGGTATCTTGTTTTTCGTTCGTATCATTTTTCCTTATTAAATCCCCAATTTAATCAAATAAAAAAAATCACTTACCTCTTCCTCGTTGATTTTTCACAACATAAGTACAAGTATTGTCCCTTATTTATGTAGATTGTTCTCTTTCGAAAGTTTATAAAATACTTACCAAATTAACTTATATGTTATTTTTAATTTTTATCAATTTATAATTTAATAACTTAAACAAAATAGACAGACATGTAATTCCGTATAAGAATAAAATAAAATAAAAATAAAAAAATAACATTCGATATTTTTAGGTGAAAATAACCTAACCATAACTATGACTTAAGAGAAAAAAACATCTATCCACCAAACCACCTAACGCTCCACTATGAAAAATAAATATTCAAGTACAAACTCGGTCTTATGTTATTCTCCTTGGGATATTGCCTCAATGTACCTTACTTACGAGTCTCTTATCTTTTTTCACAGTTTTCAATATTAGCGTGAACAGTTTCCAAACCAACGTTCTAATAAGCTTCCCACCAACACAAATCACAAGTGTCTGTGTGTGTTCTAGAATGTATTTAATGATGAATAATCATATCTAGATGATTCAAAATATATGTTACTTAAATTAAATCAACTATCAAATCCTAGAACAAAAAGATCAAAAACATGTTCAATAAAAATAACTTCTTTAAAGGTTAATAATCAAATTAAATAATTATGATATGACAAACACAATTATTTTATCTAAAAATTCAAGAACAAAAATAAAGAATAAGCTATAAGAACATATTATCAAAATATCATAAACTAATTAAGCTTATTAATCAATCAAACATAACCACCAATATTTGATAGATTAATTAAATAAAGAAGCCTAAAGAATTATGATATTATATTTGTAAAACAAGAATGAGAAATTAAGAACACGTTCAATAAAAATAGCTTCTTTAAATATTAATAATCAAATTAAATAATTATGATATGATAAACACAATTATTTTATCTAAAAATTCAAGAACAAAAATAAAGAATAAGCTATAAGAACATATGATCAAAATATCATAAACTAATTAGGTTTATTAATCAATCAAACATAACCACCAATATTTGATAGATTAATTAAATAAAGAATCTAGCCTAAATAATTATGATATTATATTTGTAAAACAAGAATGAGAAATTAAGAAGAAGAGAATAATTTTCTTGTGTGATTGATTGAAATAATGAGCAATTGATTTTATTTATAGGAAAAATTAAAACTCTTAATTCTATATAATTGATGAATGTATTTTTTATTACAAATATGGTTAGTAACACTCAATAATTAGGAAGACTCCTAAGTAATTAATAAATATATTTTCTATTACAAATAGGATTAGTAATACACACTAATTAATAAGACTCTTATTTAAAAAAGAGTTCTTTTAAAATAGACTCATTTATCATAAAGACTTTAATTTAAAGAAGAGTTCTTATAAAGTAGGCTCATTAATCAAGAAGATTTCTATTAAAAAAAAGTTCTTTTAAAATATATTTTATGCTATCTTTTAGGCTAAAATTTAACCTATAATTTAGGATATATCTTATATAATATTTTAGTATATATCTTATTCTATATTTTAGCAAAAAAAAATTAGATTTATGAATAAGTACTATTAAATGTATGCATGCAATCCTATGTGTCATAGTTATAAAATATATACTTAAAATACGATTATTTAGAACTTAACATTTGTTTGGTTTTTCTTGATAGACTTGATAATAGGCCTAAAAAAATTTACCATTAAATATTTTGTTCACAAAAATAGCTAATATTCATAGTTCTTACATCTTTAAACTTATTTGACTGTACAGGTCAATATTTCAATTATTCTCTGTTAAAATTTGTGTATTCTTATTATTTGAACGAACCTATTTTGTAGTGTTCTATTTATACTCTTATTGTTCTAGTTCTTTATTCATGTTTGTAATTATTTAAATTTTATCCAACCTTATCATGTTCATGTATTATCTAATCTTGTTTTATTAATCCTCATTTTATTTTCCTAATCATGTCCTTAGATTTTTGGGACGTGATAATTTAGTATTAGAGCCTAGTTATGATCTCACGAGAGCTAGACAAGTTTTTGGACTTGGGTAGTTTAACTAATATTTTAAATATTTTTGTTTTTTGCTTGCCTTATACTAATGATAACAAGGGTCAAAGTGTCCATCAAAATGTTGCTTTTATTAACAAAAGGGAGCAAGAAATGCGTGTATTTTATCGATCTTTCTGAAGCATATTGAACAAGCTACCTAAAGAATAATGTGGGAAGGCCTATTATTTGAAAGAATTTAAGAAAATGAGTCCTCCTTGTTTTAACGAGACATCTAACTCTTATGCTGCAAAAAAAAAATGGTTGTGAGAAGTGAAAACAATATTAAATTCCTTGGAGATTCTGGCACAATTCTAAGCAAGTGTAACTTGTTATGCCATGTCAGGGGATACCTATTATTAGTGGAGTTTTATTTCTCATAATCTAGATGTTTGTATTATAATAATGCAAAGTTTTCAAGAGATGTTTTATAGTCAATTTTTTAATGAGACAGCGCATGCCATCCAACTCTTTTGTAAGAATATTAAGATTAATTATAGAAACCATGGATAGTCCATTGAAATTAACTACCCCTTAGGGATGGCTTCTGAAAAAAATTAGTTAGTAGAAATTATGGTATCCAAGTAGTTGGTCATAAGTAACTTAATACCCTTAGATATGGATTACTTTGACATTATCTTGGTATGAATTGGTTGGCAATGTCTCAATATGTAATAAATTGTTTTAAAAAGAAAGTAATTATCCTTATAGAGGATAGAATCAAAGTTCAGTTTCTTGGTGAATATGAAATCATTTCCTCAAGTTCCTTCCTTAAGTATTGTATAGGTGGGAGAAAGAATCGAGATTTCCTTGCTCGGTTATCTGTGATTGAGGGTAGTGATAAAGGGAAGAAAAACCTTACTAATATTCCAATGGTCAACGAGTATTTGGATGTTTTTCATGAAGAGTTACCTAGGTTTCCACTAGAAAGAGAAATTGATTTTGTGGTTAAAGCTTGTCCAAGAACTAAGACTATGTCAATATCTCCATATCATATGGATCCTACAGAAAAAAAAAAATTTAAGGTACAATTGGAAGAGTTGTTGAGTAAGGGTTTTATTCTTCCAAGTACTTCTTCGTAGGGAAGCTCCAGTCTTATTTGTGAAGAAGAAAGATGAAACATTTTGATTATGTATTTATTATCGTAAATTGAACATAACCGTTATGGACAAGTATCGCTTCCCCTGATGAATGAATTATTTGATTATTTGGGATTTTCAAAGATTGATTTGAGATTTGATTACTACCAATTATGTATTAATGAGGTAGATATACCAAAGATAGCTTTTCAAATTCGTTATAGTCATTTTGAACTTTTGGTAATGCCATTTGGCTTAACAAATTGTCAATTTGTGATATTTTATAATGTCTTCAATATATGTTGATGTAAGTGTTTTACGTAAGATCAATGTGCTAATGGTAAGGTCGAGCATTCTACCTCAAGGTTTGCTTATAGTCTAGGGACATTAGACTATATCTTGGGATACATGATAGTTTATCCTAGGACATAGGATAATGTGTATGCGGGTCATAGTTATGAGACATAGGATAACTCGTTCCGGGAGAATAAGAGACCAAAGATACATACATGTATGTTTTTTATATTGATTTTTATTAGTATGATTTACCATGGAGATTTAATATTTATGTTGTGAAAAATTTATTTATTCTTATTTCATGAGTTATTTAATTTACTTTTGAATTAAAATTTTATTGGCTTAGATTATCTTATAAACGGCTTGATTTAAGTTAAATTTTAATACAAGGTGCTCATATTCAAATATGATCATTTAAATAGTTAAATATATATATATAAGATTTCTTATGTATTTATGTATTTGATTATACTAATGATAATGATTGTATAAATTATATATCGGAGAAACTCGACTAGACAAATTCTTTATTTTTTATCTTTCCATACGACTAGCAATAAATAGATTGGAGGTTGACAAGATTGTTTGGGGATAAACATTAGTGTCCTTTATTTGTAATTAGTAGAAGTTAAGAGATTGAGAAAGATTTATGAATAATTATATAATTATTATTGTTATATTGAAATATGTTAAGATTATATGACATGTTTGAGATCATTAGGGAATCGTATATAGATTCTACCTTACTAAGATCGATCCATTATTTTTTTTATTAGATTTATTTATTTTGATTTTTATTCATATTATTTTTTTTGTTAAACATCAAACTTATTCAAATAATAAAAACTCATTTACATATTCATTGTTGATTTTTTAGGAGATAAACTAAAATATTATCATTTATTTATATAAAATTATTTGACTCTACAAATAGGTTAATCTTTTAATTGTTCTTTGTTGAAATTTGGTGTATTTTTGTTGATTAATCGAACCAATTTTGTAATGATGTATTTATACTCTTATTGCTCTATTTATCCCATCATATTTATAATTATATAAATTTTATCACATATTATCATTTTTTTGTATTATCTAATCTTGTATTATTATTATTAGTTCTTATTTAATTTTTCTAAATACATCTTTTAGAACGTGGCAGGAAGGTATCGCAAGAATCTTTTTTTACATGAGTAAGGTGCAGTTAATTATCTAGATTAAAAAAATTTGTAAATTATCTTAGTTTTAGAAGCAACAGCCAATCTCCAGTTTCTTAAAATATTAAATTTTATCAATATATTACGTGATGTGTATGCGTGCATTTTTTACTTTTGTTTTTAAGAAAATATGCTTGCATTTTTATGAAGTTAAAAATGTCATTTTTCATGTCATTTGAAAAATAATATTTACAATATTATCATAACATTTATAACTATAAAATAATATTTTATGTTTAAATAATTTATTTGTATTAAAAATATCTAATTTAAATATTTTATTTTAAAACTCGACGTATTAAATATTATTTATGTTAAATTTTAATTGTTTAAATTATTTAATATTAAAATTTAAAATAATTAAAAATATTAAAATATTATTTTATTATTATAAATTGTAAAAGCATTTTTTTCATTAAAATATAAATATCATTAACATGCATTGGTTTTTACCGAAATTATTTTTTCCAAGATACTGACAAAATTTCATTTTGCTCGAAGCAATATGAAAGAACTTTAAAGCCAATGGCAAATAATAGATACGAAAAACAATGACTTTCACACGACCATTTTTTGGGTTGCCAAAAATTCTAATAACAGTTTTTAGATGAATGGGACTCGAGGATAGCAATCCGATGATTTGAAATATGCTTTGAAATTTGAAGTGTTTATCTTACGTTTCTTTGTATTTTACGCGTTTGTGTTTTTTTTCCCATACAAATTTACATATTTTTAATATTATAAAAATTAAATTATTTATAATAATAATAATTCATTATATTCTAAAAGCATAAAAATTAATTATTAATTTTAAATAAAAAATATTTGTATCGTATTACTTTGGGTTTTTAGGTTTTAACCTAGATTATTTACCTCTATTAGAAATTATACAAACCCTACTTATTTTCCTTCAGCTTATTAATATTTAATATGCTAGTAGAAACTATAATAATAAAATTATACTTTTACGTAACTTTTATGTAAACTTAAAGACAAATATATGACATATAAATACCTAAACACATCACAAAGAGTCAATCAAAGATATAAGTATGTTGTTTAGTAACGTAACGTTGGTGGGTAATGAGGGTAGGAAAAGAATAAATAGACAGCGGTAGGAATTTAAATTTAAGAAATCATTTAAAATAATATTAATAAAACTCATAATAATAAAAATAATATCTTTATTTTTAATTAAAAATAATTTAAATTAATATTAAAATAATATTACTTTTATTATTAAAAAATTTAATTGTATTATTTTTATGATTTTTTATTTATATATTACGTTTTTACTTATTTTAGAAAATATACTTTAATCAATTAACTATTTTACATTAGTTATTATATTTGAAATTTTCTAATCTAGTAACCATTTATTTTATTTTTATTTTTTAATAATTTTGTCCATTATTTTTTAAAAAGTAAACAAAGATAAATAATCAAATTTTTTTATTTTTTATTTATTTTTTGAATTTTTATTTAAAAAATATTTTAATGTTATTTTATTTTTTAAAAAATAGTTGAAAATATAATAGCAACTTTTTAAAGAAATAACTACTAGATTTAAAGTACGTTTTAATCTTACACTGTATTTTTTAAAATATTAGTTTACTAAATTGCTTAGAAAATAAGTATATAAATAAATAATTTAATTACAAAATACCTTTTTATTTATATAGTAACTTATAGTATAATTATGAGTCATATAATAGATAATTATTAAATATTATATTTTATTTTTTAAATTTATAATTAATTATTACATCAATTATAATAGATTTTTTATTAAAATATTAACAAACATGTGCAATCATGCATCCTTTATCTTTGTTTTGTTCATAGTGTGTGTTTATTATTTTTATAGAATGTTTAGTAATTTTAATATTATAATTATATGGTTTATATATATATTTTTTAAGTAAGTTTCATTAATCTTATAATTTAACATTATTATCAATCTAAATTAAAAATTTAAAAATTGATTTTTTTAATAATATAATAAAAATTATATATTTTATTAATAAAAAAATAAAAGAAAAAATATATCCTTTCTCCCTCTTTACTCTCTCTCTCTTTATTTCTCTCTCTTTTCTTTCATCATTATTTTATTAATATAAATAAAATTAAAAAAGAAAAAAAATGAGTAGAAAAGAAAATGAATGAGAGAAATAAATAGTGAATGGGAGAGAGAAAGTAATAGAAAGAGAAAGAAGAGAGAAGTGGACTTATTGCTTGATTTTTTAAATATTTTATTATTAAAAAAATTATTTTTAAAATTTTTGTGTTAATAGATTATATTTTTAAATTATATAGTATTAATAAAACTCACCTAAAAAATTATAAAATTAAAGTATATAAATCATAATTATATGATTAAAGAACTCAATACTCACTTTTATTCTTGCTATTAGATAAGAGGTTTTGTCTATAGAAATCATATCTTCGATCATAGTTTTAAAAAGAGTTAGAATTTATTTTAGTTTAAAAATAAATAAATTAAAACTCATTCAATAATAATTTTATTAATATTATTATAATTTTAATTATTATTAAGATAAAAAATATTTATTAATAATAATTTTATTTAAATATTAAAATATAATTAGTTAGATATAGTTTATATATTTTATTATAATAATAATAATTATTATTATTATTAGATAATATTTTAACGTAAAATTTACGATATAATGTTCTATATTTGTGTTGTATCTTGTATAAAGTTGGATACAGAGGCTTCACAATTTTTTTAATAATTTAATTATTTTTTATATTATAATTATAATTAATATTATAATTATTTATTAAATATAATTATATTTATATTTATTATTATTAATAATAATAATAATGTATTATATTATATTTAAAATTAATTATAAATTTATAAGTTATTAATATTTTTTATGTTTATAATAATTATGTTTTATAAAATAATACTCTTTTTTATTTTATTTTTTAAAATAAAATTGATTAAAAAATGGGCTTTCAAGTTTAAGGTTAAATTTTGTTCATTTTTAAACTAAAACACAATTTAACTATTTTTTAAATTATTATATGAGATATGATTTTTATAGACAAAATCCCATAAAATAATCTGTGATTGATTATATATTTATTAAAAAAATATTACTTAGATTTTATATTAATTTTTTTAAGAGATTAGTCTTATTTTTATTAAAAAGTAATTATACAATAACATGGTGAATTTTTTTATTTTTTAAATATATTAGATATTTTTTTTAATTTGAATAAATTATAATAAAAAAGATATAAGAAAAAATTAAATAAATAAAAATATAAAAATAATTATTTTTTTATAATAATAAGATTAAATTTTAAAAAAATTAAATATAAAATTAAATGTTATTTTAATAAATATAAAATTTGTACAATCATCTGTATAATAGATTGGCTCTACTTTCAGTATGCCGACGCTCTGTCTGTTTCATTCTCGATTACGAAGGCCTAAGCAATATCGCCAGTTTTTATGTGAAGTGGTCACTTTCTTTGGACGCGTTTACTTGTGAATTTTAAGAAGGTGGGGCCATGTGGTCTCCTCTCACCACATTTTATTAAGATCATCAAACGATGAGAAAACAAAAAACAAAAAGATATTATCTTCAATAATGTAGTAGAGCTTGTTTAGAACATTTTCATGGGAATTTCCAATTGCCCGGCCAATATGTTTATTTATAGATAAAATATATTTAATGTTTTTGTTTTTAACATGTAATTTAAAATAAAGTAGTACGTGTCTTGTCTTCGTACCAATAGCAAAATTGTGTATTGGATGTGATAATTCACAAATTTATGGTAGTTATGTATTTTTTCTAAGGTATGTGATTTGTTTTTTTTTTAACGTCACTCGAATAAAAATAAAGGTTTCTTTTATAATATAAAAAATTCTTGTTTATGATAGAGAATTATTATTTTATCTTTCTTTGAATAATTTACTTACTTATTATTTTAAATATCAGTCATTGTTTCTTCTTTATTTTATTTTTTTGTCATTTTTTATTGACAATTCTTTAAATGACGTTGATGATGATTCATCTTCATCGTCTCGATCTTTGGTATAATAAATACATCTGTGATTTTTGGTGGCTTTTTTGACATAAAAACAGACTAATTTACTTATTTCTTAACCAATTTCTAGGTTGTTGTTATTAAAATTTATCTTACATTTGGTGATTTTTTTACAATCCTCTTCTAAAAGAACTATACTATTATAAAAAATGATGATGACTTTGATAGTTGAGTAGTTTACTTTGATCTCAGTGGAATTATCAATTTTTCTAATCTTATAATAAATCTTGCTTAACAATTGAACTTTTAATAAATAGAGTTCTTTCATATTGAATTTCTTTTTTATAGTGTAGAACTTTGTATCCTCTTTGTGTTCTTAGATAGATTTTCTCGTCAAATTGTAAAGCCTCAACCATTTTGGTTTATTGAGATTTCTATATTGGTCTTTTTTATCTTCAATGATTAATGAATTTTGGGGGATGTCTCCCTAAATAGCATTGAATGCCTTATTGTCTATAATGTTTCTAGAAGATATGCTTCTTTAAATAGTACTAAAGGTCTTACTATTTTCTTAAAGTTGTCAACCTGTTTGGTGCTGCTGGTTGTTGTTGTAGTGCTGTAGAATAATTTCTTACTATCTCCTCTGGAGTTATTAGTTTAAGTATCTTGTAATTGTCATAGCTACCTTCAGCTTCTATTCTGTTGGTAAAGACTCTATGAATTACTCCACTAAACCCTAGAATAGATTTATTAGTTTTTGCCCAGTTGTTATAAGTTCTTGATTTTGGGCCATTATAGACCACATAAGTCTTTTTCTATTCCTCTTTTCCAGCTTCATCGGCCCAATTAAGCTTTATTATTTCAAATATGTTAATTTCTTTTGAACTGTTAGGTTATTCCTTTTCATCTTGAATTCTTTCTTTAGAAGTTTTATCTTCTTTAGATTGATTTTTTGATAAAGATTCATCTTTTGAGTTTTTGGACTCTAAGAATTGTTTTGTACAATCAAGTTTTTCCTATTTATTTCCTATCTTCATAAGAAACTTCTCAAGGTATAACAACTCAAGTTGTTCCTTTAAGATTTTTATATAATTTTCTTTTATCTTAATCTTGATATTAAGATGTTCTATTCATATAAGCATAAAAATAATTAGAGGTACTAATTCTCTAGTAAGAACATCTCTAAATTGTTTTTATTTTTTGGAAGATATTCAACATCAAAATTGTAATGGTTGAACCACTATTACCATCTGACTAATATTCCTTGTTTATAATCACCTACAATATTAGTTCTTAAGAAATAATCAAAATTGTTGTTACTAGTTCTAACAATGAATTTAGAACTTATGACATATATTACAAATTTTTTAATAGCTTTTTTAACATCTAGTTTTATTAATATAATAATTTAATTATGGACCTTAGAAAGATCTTGATATATATCTACAAATGTATTCATCTTTGTCATCTACTTTTTCCTTCAAAACTCTCCAATATTCTTATGAATCATCTTCTTCAATTATCAATTTATTATCTCACATTGATGGTATAAAGTTGGTAAATTTTTTACATGTGTTTTTATTTATTCACATACAGAGTATCTTGTTCTGGCAATTCCCAAAAATGATATTTTTTTCAATTTTCTTGTAAAGGTTTTCACATTTCTGCAAGTTTCTTAATATATGTTTCTGTATATGTCAAACATCCTAGAAATCTTTGTGATTGGTTTTTGTCCTTTAATTTACTAGAAAAACTTGAATGGTACTTAGTATATGGGGTTGTATATTATGTTTTTCATCTTCAATTTTCAACTCTAAATGCTTAATTTTCTACCGAGCAAGTACTACTTTCTTTTCAGAAAGTGCAATGCCTTCTTTCATGTATTCTTGTAGAATATTAATAATATCTAAATAATGTTTATTTAATTCACTACTAAAAACCAAAATATCATTTATATAAACACAGTAACTATTTTGTAATTTTTTAAAGATGTTATCCATATATATTTGGAAGATACCTACAACTTATTTTAATCCAAATGGTACAACAGTCCATTGGAATTCTCTTTTGAACAACTAAATACTATTAATGTTTGAGATTCTTCCTCTAGACTTATTTGCCAAAATTCATTTTTACAATCAAAACTTAAGAAGTATTTATTTCATTTTATTAATGATAATAATTCTTCTTTCTTTAGAATAAAGTCTCCATCATCAATGGTAATGAAATTGGTTTTATATGACCTTTTGGGGTCATGGTTTCTAGTTCAGAATCAATCTCATTGATAAGTGTCATATCACCTTCCTCTTTATTAGTACAAATTTTTTCATTATAAAATTATTCTAATTCTTCATTAGTTAGTGTTAACAAACTAATTAATTTTTCTATATTCTTATTTCTGGGATTCATGAATTTTTCTTCCAATTCTTTTCTATATTTCATTAAATTAAAACTATATCTTTTTCGTTAAATTTTTCTTCTCTCATTTTTAGGTATCAAGGTGTCTGATCTACTAGGTGATTCTACTTTTAATTCTTCTAAAGGATCATATTTATGACTTATAATATCATTGTTTCTATGTATATTATATACATCTTTTCTTAGTTATATAATTTTCATATTTCATTTAATAATTATTTTTGTATTTCGATTATTCCTTGTAGATATTTCATGTTTGATTCTTAGATTAAATTCATTTCCTCTATTAAAAGCCTTAAAACTTTTATTAATGTTCCTTGATTTTTTCTTATGTCTATTAGGCTTCAATCTATTTATAACTGTATATTTTTCAATTTGTCATTAAACATTATTGTCTTCCTAATATGACATCATGAATTAATGTTTTCATTACTTGAACTTCATCTTTTAATTTTTTAACTTGTTTTTTTAGAGGATTTAACTTCATGGTGTATAAAAGTAAATATTGGTATATTATTGTTTTTAACTACATTATTTTTTCTTCGTGGTATCAGAGGTTTTTTCTTGATATCTAAGTGTCATTCATCTGGTATTTCAAAGTCTGTTAGCATTTTTTGTTTTATTATTTGTCCAAGTTCTTGAAAGGTTTTATCTATTTCTATAAATTCATTTTGTTCATATATTGACCTATTATAACTATTTGTCAATGAATACCCTACTATGTAGTGTATTGAAAATGAATGATTTTCTTCTTTCGTCAAATCTTCTCTTTCAAATTCATAGGTTAAATTTAATACTTGATTAAAGTTTTTATCATGAATATTAATAGTAAACCTAGAATATGCTGTAAATTTTAGTTTATGGTATCCCAATTTACTGTGGATCATTCCTAGTAAAACATATTTCCTGTCTATTTTTCTATTATGTAACAATGTTATTTTTATGAGTGTATCTATTCCTTCTCTAAAATAAGCTTATATTAATATTTGGATTCCTCCTAAATGAATGTATCCAATTTTTTCTTTATCCTTTTGAAAAGTTTTAGATAGTTTATTCAATATATTTTCTTGTCAATTAATAGTATATTATACAGTTCTTTTGCATATGTGATATTAATTCTCAATTCTTTATTACTTATTACATAATAAATTGTCTTTTCTTTCCTTAAAGATGAAAATAATTGATCTTTAAAACCATCTATCTTTAAAATTTAATTTTGCCTTTTGAATTTCTTTAAATTTCTTTTTACTTTTATCATTTCCTGTAAAAAAACATCTTAAGATTTTTTTCTATTTCTAATTCTATTATTCTTTAATTTCTTATTATTTTTTGGTTCTATATTATTTCCTCCATTTTTATTTGTGAAATATTATTGTTCACTTCCGTTATGTTTGAGGAGTATTTTTGAATGTTTTGAAAACTTAAGGATATTTTTGATGTTATTCCAACATATGATAAGTTTACTTACAAATAATAAATAAAACAAATGTTAGAAATATTTTTTAAATTGATATAAATTTATTGAGTTATTATTTTAAATTATAAATTTTATATATAGAATTTCAGTTTAAAACAACTTACAACTAAAATTTTCACCTAAATAATTATAAATAATACTACATGTTAATTAATATGATTTAATTTTTATATAAATTATAATATATCACATATAAAATTATACTATCGATCAAGTGAGAATAGGCACACGCTCTTATTGGCTGACTCTCCTTTTAATCCACATGACATAATGTAATTTGTCCCAACCTTTAAGAAAGTGGTCCTAGTAGTATTTCAATATCTCACATTCTCATTATCATATATAATCCAATACATATATGTTACTTAATGCATATAACATTTTTATTGTTATTCTAAATTGTCTTATTTCAAATATAATTCAAAATTATAATGTTATGTTTACTACTTATTTATATATATTATATATCAATTTTTATCAACATTAATGATTGGATGACCTCTCATTCCTATGGACCTAGGAATAGAGAACACATAGTTAGAATCTTGGACAACTAACAGGTGCGATAGTTTTTAGCCCTCCGATGCTTAAGTAAGTTCGGTAGTGAAAAGAATGAGGAGATTAATGTCTCTACTTGTAATATAGAGAGATGTAGAGAGATTTAGGGAGAGAGTATAAATTCAAATGTTTATCTCTTGTAATGCAATATTCAGGTTATGTTTGATAGAGACCTATAATGAATATATATAGGAGAAAATACACCTGCTAATGACCATTACCCACAATGATATACTTATCCTAATATCAATGTTATATCTTTTTAATTATCTCGTAGTTATATAATTAAGAGATTATATGTTGGGAGCTTATCTTATTTGATATTAATGCTTATATGTTGACTCAAGACTTATTGGGCTAGCTTGCGAGTTATCTATTAACTGAGACCTTCTATATTGTGCCATATAGTATCAACTAATTTACACCCAACATCATCCCTTATACTTGTCAGGCATGGATACATAGGCTAAAAGGTCTATTTTTTTCATTCTATCATCACCTAACTCACTACCTTTTGAGCTTCACTAGTGGTGTCAAGCCCACTCTTGTATGATCATTACTTGCCTATACAAAAGACTTATTGTTTGACCCCAACATTCAATGAATGTGTGATGGCATCTTTTCATTGGTGGTTTTATACAGGTTCTCAATCAAACTCCCAATTAAAGAGTTATGGAAAAGTTAAGACTAACACTCAAGGAGCAAAAACATGAATTCAAAATTTTGGACTTGTAAGCCTACATGATATCCAAGACTTGATGAATGACATGAGTGACTAATGAATGGGATCAGAATTTAGTTTCATACGATCGAGAAAGCATGGCTAGAATGGGTCATGTAATGTGGTCGTTGAGTAGAGGCCCAATGGAGGAATGTACGACCATGATCTGATCGCCTATGATCCATCTAACTATAGGATGTATATCTATAGTCCAACTACCCATGGTTTTTCCAGGCATGTCTCAGCCACCTATGGTGTGTCCGGCCATGGTCTGGCCACTTATGGTGTTTCCTTCGATGGTATGGCCATTCATAGTATGTACAACCATGGTTCGACCATTCATGGTATGTCCAGACTATCCTAGCGATGTGATTCTACCTACGATGAAATTTATGAAATCCTTACAAGATATGTCAATGACATAACCACCCTTTCCTAGGATGATAGTGTAAGTGTGACGATACTACTATTGTAGTTATCCTCACTTTTTAACACTTAAACTTTTTGTTGTAATTATTTTTCTAACTTGTGGGATTTGTTGTTATAATTATTTTTTTAACTTAAGGTAATTTTGTCTCGTTTGGAGTGAGATGTCATGGATGTAAAAAGGTTTGGACTTTTTGAGGGGTCTAAGTAATGAGGGATCATGTCCTGATTGCCTCAAGTTTTGGTAAGACCAATAACCTTCTCTATATAATAGATGTTGTGCTTGACTCATGCCCAAACTCTGTTCAAAATGTAGACATATGATTGAACACTTTAGGAATGTAAATAATAAAGGATGACATGTAGAAGTGCATCATTAGAGGTGTTCATTCTATGGGAGGAGACATGATGTGGTACGACCTGGGAAGGCATTGGATAAGGAATCATGGCCCACTGGATAAAATTATGTGCTAGGCGAAAGTCTGCTTTTCATAACCTTTAGTTAGTCTTAGAGATTGAAGATGTCTTAACACTTCATACGTTTAAAGCATTATACTTCTTGAGTGAGTTACTTACTAAGGTTTGCACCTTGTATTAGCCATATCAAAATATGATAGCCTCTAAGGTCTAGACAGTAAGTCCTAGCCATTTGTTCAAGTATATTTGGAATACTTAGTGCCAATTATGGAGGATATGGGATCACATCCTAATAAGTTAGATGTTTTCACCGTGGCTTCATTGGGGTCATCACTTGTTCCAAATTTTCAAAGTCCATGGAGCTTGTGAGCTATGACATTCCTTGTAGGGTTTCTAGGGCCTAGCAATATACCATAGGCTTGGTTTCTAATGTTAAGTTCAAGACTTGAATGGATCTTTTAGACATATGTATATGCCATATTGCTCTACTATTTTTTGTACTTTTGAATCATGTACTTGTGATTCTGTCCTTGTGTTGCATCCATGTACTTCTTTTACCTTTATCTTTTAGTAGTGACTCTTTAGCAAGGTCTATTTATCATCTCATTTGTTTCGATATGGTGGGCGATTTTTGAGCCAATCCATTGTTAGGAGATATGGTCCAATGTGTTGGTATGCAATGGTGGATACATGTTGGGAAGCAGGTCTAGAGTGATCCAAACAGCTATGGGTCTATGCATGGGTGCCTTGTTTGACCACATGTACGATGTCCTACCACATATGCCATGTCCGACCACATATGTCATGTTCAATCACATATACAGTGTCTTGTCATATGCATCGCGTTAGACCATGAATGCCATGCCCGAGCATACGAGGAACATGTAGACATATATTCCATGTTTGACTATATATATCGTGTTTGGCCATGTGTACCATGTCCGACCACATGTACCATTCGATTGGGCTTAGGTCGACCTAGTTTGCCAAGTGTCCCTCAACTAATCTAACCATTTTTAGTTTGATTGTGTTCCCATTAGGCTTGTGCCTAGACTTTGTCACTTTCGTGTGATTTGTTTTCATTTTTTCTAAGTTGGTTTGTTTGAACCAGAGTATTCTTGGATCTAGCCCCTTGTTTGGTATGCTTGAATTTATCAAGTCATCTAAGCATTTGGTCTTGGAAATTTAAAAGTTTTTTGTCCTGGGTGGATTAATCCATCCTATTATGACTATAATTACACTATGTTCATTCTTGGTGATTTGTATCAATGGCAAGAGTTAGAGACTCAAGGTCCCCAAAGCGAGAAAATATGGATTTGCATTGATAGGTTGCAAAAATTGTAGCACGTCTTAGACCTAAGGCGTAGTTGTTTCCTATTCATAGGTCAGTCAAGGCCAGTCGTCAGGATCTATCATCACAGGAGAAAGACATCACGTTAAGCTACTCATCATGTTGGTTTTAGTATGAATTGTAGAGCCTATATTTAGGGTGCATCCTACCTTTAACTATAGGAGCCAACTACTAGAGATGGTGGGCTCCCATCTTTGGGACATGGAGTGCACTTACATGGTTGGTATGATCTCTGATTTATTAAAGAAGTGAACCCATACATCTTAGTGAACTTTTGTAGTCCATACATATCAATTCTTTTGTCGTTTGGACTTCCTCCGTCCTTGTCAAATTCCACGAGTGTAGATGAAGTGTAGTTATTTTTAGCTAATTATTTTCTCTAGAACTTTTGGTAGAGATGATATATGGATATAGGAACCTATGACATTGTGTAGGAATGGTCTTTTTAAAACTCTATTGTAGGGCTTTCTTAGCCCATACTCACCTCTTGGGCATCGTGTAAACTTATCTAATCTTCGAGAAGTTTGAACATTATTCTAGACCATCGATATGTGAGTGGACACATATTTTATTCGTTAATTGGACATGACATGTTATTTCATTAATTTAGTGTCTAGACTTGGTTGATTATGTTGATCTCACCATGTATTCTCACATAGGACTTGAGCAGATTTCTAGAGTGTACTCCTAGGGCATTCTAACAGAACTCCTTATGAAATAACTCATGGCAAGGTATACCTCTAGAATGATATGTGATGTTTAGGCACCTCACATCCCAATTTGTTGGTGGAGTGCAATTTTAGGTTGCACACTTGATTTCCTTGCACAAATGTTCCAGACATATCATATATATCCTTGGCTCTAATTCATGAACCTTTTTACTTGTAGTTTTATCTCTGATCCTGACCGTGAACTCATCTATTTATGAGATCGTGGGCCTTTTCATTGGTATGGATCACGTGACTTAAGAGTGGATATTATAGCCCTTTGGGCATTGGAAGATGCTATATGGAGTTTTGGTTGATGAAGAATGGCTATGAATCTTGTGGACTATGAAGGTTTTCCAAAATAGTCTGAAGCATGTTCTTGATGATATGACAATGGACATATGGTCCCATCCTTTGAAGTTTTCCAAGTACTCCAAGGCTTCATTAGTATTATCATAAGTGATGATTTCTTGAGATGTTTGCATGGACCTTGATGGATAAAGGTTTCTTGAGGTGGTCCTAACTAGTCCAGGATGAATTGTCGAAAGGACACCATAGATGGATGACTTTGTATTTTACAAGAGAAATTTTTTTGGCAAGCCGTAAGGCCTGGTTTCCATCATGGTATGTCACATCATTTGTCAACTTTGTATGGTATGGGTTGGATTATATTCACTTGGCCAATAGAAGATGGCATCTAGATGTTCTCTGGGATAAGAAATGGACCACGATCTTGTGACCTTAGGAGGTATTTCCAGGATGGCCTAGAATGCTATCTTTATCATTTTCAGTATTGGAACTACTTCATTATTTCATTTTTAATTGAAGAACAAATAGTTTTTCCTTAGGAATACTATAAATGATTATGAATGTAAGAGTAGATAATTTTTTTTTTTGATATCTTGAATGCATTGGATGAATGGAACAATGGATGATCATTTTTCCACAAGTTTGAATGAATTAGATGGGTGAATGGTCTCTCCATATACACATTTTGCACATTTATTTTCGTAGTGCATAAAAAAATGTCAAATATACACTCGTTGGAATCATATCGTAGAGAGTATTTTGGAACTGTTTTATTTTTTCAAGAATCAATCTAAAAGTCGATGAATTGAGCCCAAACCAGGTTCTATGTCTATTCAATGAACCGAATTGATTTTTCTTTGTACCTGGATAGAACTATTTCGTCCGACAACTGCTCACGCTAGTGGTTCGTGGGGGCATATGCAATCAACCTCTGTGCTCGTTCAATATGAAATATCTAGGGGTGGTTTTTTAGAACGAGATCTTTCCGATAATGGCCTTAGATTTCTCAGATGATGTATGGATTTCGAGAGCTGAATAGAAAAGTGAAAGATAAGTCCTTTTTTATGGTTACACTAACGTGTCTAGCTAACTGGGATTTTGTGTTAGGTAGCCAAGGATGTCTTACTCTCTAGATGTGTCAAATATTGTACCACCGTTTGGTGCCAATGACTTGGGTCACACACGTTGGCTCATAGACCGAGTAATTACACAAGTGATATTTCCTAGACTTTATTAGGAGCAAAGTGTCAAGTCTAAAAAATTATTTCATCATCTTCTTTTCATTGACAAAAAATATGACCTCTTAAAGTCCGTGCAAAATGTGAATTTTTTTGGAGAATTATTTTTTGGACTCTTAGGGTCTTTTCTTCAAAATCTACCTAGTTCAAATCCCAATAGAATACTATAAAATCTTTTCTCTCTAGTTTTGATTCAATTAATAGAGCACAATCTTTCCACGACGCTTGATGTTAATAATGGTTTTTGTCAACCTAAATGATTGAGTGCACCTCTCCTCCTATGGACTTAAGAACAGAAAACACACCATTGGTAACCTTTGGTCTTCTAATGCTTAAGTAAGTTCAATTAGTGAGAGAAAAAGGAGACTAATGTCTCTCCTTAGAATGTAGAGAGATATAGAGAGATTATAGGAAAGTGTATAGATTCAAGTGTTTTTTTCTTGTAATGTAATATTCAAGTTATGTTTGATGGAGATCTTGATGAATATATTTAATATATATATTGATAACTTTTACCCATAATGATAAACTAATCTTAATGTCGAAGTTATGTTTCTTTAATTATCTCACTGTTAGATAATTAAAAGATTATATATCGATCGTTTATCTTATTTGATATTTATAATATTCAAGTTATGTTTGATGGAGATCTTGATGAATATATTTAATATATATATTGATAACTTTTACCCATAATGATAAACTAATCTTAATGTTGAAGTTATGTTTCTTTAATTATCTCACTGTTAGATAATTAAAAGATTATATATCGATCGTTTATCTTATTTGATATTTATATAATATAGATGTTTATCTATTAACTCAGTGCTTATTAAAGTAACTAGGAACACTTATGAATTAATTTACATAAAAAAAATTATAAAAATCACAACTAACATTGATCTCAATCCATTTGTCAAAGCATAATTTGATCGCTGTTTTTAATAAACCATACCAATTCAGTTTTGTCTCCCTTCATTAGAGTTTTCCTCACTTAAAGTTTGATACGTCGATTGAGATTTTCATCTCAACTGTGATATTTAGCAATTATCTATTAATAATGATTAAAGAATAAATGGTAATCTATGTTATAAGAATAATTCGGTAAAATAATCAATTTTATTACCATTTACTTCACAATAAAAAACAACTTGTGCCCTACTTATTTATATTAGGTGAAGGATGTCAAGAATCCTGTAACTTATATAAGTAAAATATATAAATTTTGAAGATCGTTAATGGACAACATTGTTACTATTATTTTTATAAGATTAACAGCAAGGTTATGTTTTGATTTTTGATTAATTAGATTAGATTTTGTTATTTATCGATCATGTGTTTAAATTTTTGAGGATATTTTTAAAATAAATTTTTTATTAAAGTTAAGTTATTAAGATAATGATAAATAAAAATAAATAATTTTAAAATTTTGATTACGTTAACAATACGTGTCAGAATCATACTCAATATCTCTCAGTCGAATTTCAAAATAAAACTTTCATGTTTATTTTATAATAACAACAGGACTTATGTCTATTATAATGCTATAGAACTTATAGGCTCTATTTGTATAGTATCCTTTCACCCATTCTTATTTCAGTTAGTAGCAAAATTTATAATTGAATCAATCAATTTATTCTAGGGAAATGTGTTCAAGTTTTTTTTGTTTAGGCTTTAGGTATTGTTCAGTATTCTTGTCTACCAAAAAAAAAAAAATTTATGTGTACGCTGTTAGGTGAATATGTAAATATTAATTATTCAAAATCTATATTTATTAATAGAAATGAGAGTTGGGTTTTGTTTTGTTTGAAATCGTTTATTTGACATTTTTTTATTTTGCCAAAAGAAAAGGATATATGATGAGCCAAGTTAGAGTAAAATAAGCAAGACTTTGATTTATTGTCTTAAGAATTTTATTTTATTATTTTTTTAAGTGAACATAAAGATTTATTATTTAATACTCATACCATAATGAACTATTATATTGTATTACAATGATATATGTTGTGTATGAGTTCAAATCACATCATTGTATATATATATATATAATTTGTATCGTAGTTTGATTGATCAAATCTAACACAAATAAAATTAAATTTAAGATAAATTCGAGTCAATTCAAATAACCCTAAAACAATTGAACTAGGTTCGAGTCAACCTATTAACTCGAAATTAAAAAAAAAAAAGAAGAAGAAATAATAACACGTTATAACTTACACCTTAGGTTGCAAACTTAAAATTAGATAAATACATTTATTCTCATATCATATTATAATTCTTACAATGAACATCTTTTTTTTCAAATAAAACAAAAAGTTGTTATCTTAAAATTCATATAGGTTTTGAATAAGTTATAGTTTGTTCATTTGTCATGTTCATATTAACAACTCAACCACAAATTAAATTTAAGAAATGAAAGAAATAATATAAAAGCAACATGAAGATTATGGTTGGAAATAGGATATATTAGTAATTACTATTATTAGGATGATATGATTGTAGAGAGAAGTTAAAGAATTGAGTGAATTGTGTGGATCTTACATTAAATTCATTTATATATATATATAGGACATTACATGTACACATCTCGATTGCATAGGGGTACATGTTACAACATGTCAGATGGTATATTAGTGAAAACATAATCCAACTTAAGGTCGACAACATTGATAAACTAGGCTAATGGATGGTCCTCAAGTACTTTAGGTTATTCTATATAAGCGATGAACCTTACAATCATCACTTTAGGTGTAGGCATATCTTAAGGTCTCGTGAAAGGCACATGATAAATCAAAATTTTCCTAGGTCGCACTACAAGTCGAAGCCTTATGTGCAAACATTAAGTCTCCCTCTTCTTTTAAATCGGCTATTTAGCTTAGGTGGAAGAGTAGCAAATGGTCGGTCATAATAACTAGGATTATGAAATGTTCTACCGCACGACAATTAATTTTTGTCAGTTAATTAAGGAGAGAAAATTTGGATCTCTATAAAAGGATAAGTCAAGGCATCGTCAATTTCATTGTTTCTAGGATATCAAACAAAATTTGAACAAGAATGCTGTCTTTTCAACTTGCACCTTATAATTTATTTTCTCGAATGATAAGATTAACAACTTAGAACATAATATTTTTGCTCAAACTTTTAGGGATTTGTCCTCATTCTTAACAATTTTTTGATTTCTTTTCGGGTCAGTTCTTACATTCACTCCTCATCTTTTACTTTGAAATATCTCTTTAGGTAACTTCTATTTCCTCGTACCTTACTATTTTGTTTTTTTCTATTTGTACTTTTTTGTAGAGATCGTGCACAAAGAGATATCATGAAGGGCTATTGATAAGGTAGTCTTACCTTTATGCTCATCGTGTTCTTCTTCTTAGGAGAGTCCTAAATAGCTGAGCTACTCGGGGTAAGAGAAAAGTAATGGATCGGGTCCATAACTGAAGCAAGTACCTTAGGTACCTCGGGTGAGGTAAAGATATTTGAGTCTCCTTCCTCTTCTACGTCTTGACCTCAAATAACTCCAACAATTATGTTAGGCATACCTCAAACCAAAAAATCTATCTAGGCATACCTCAAACCCAAATATCTATCCCCTAGACATAGAGGGAGAAATCAAGGAAGAAAGGAACCACTGAACCCACAGGTTGAATAAAGGGTTGGATTTCCAAGGTCAAGCCAAGTGTTCTAATTCCATAGGACGAGGAAAGGATAATATGGATGTATGATATTCCCTTCTCAGTTCAAATAATGATCCCCAGTCTAGGTGTTCTTGATACTGCACCACTTCTAGCTGGATGGATAGATTTTCATGAGAAGATTTTATGGTTTCCATTGTGTCCCATCATAAGAAGGTTTTTGGCAAGGATGCATCTCGTTCTAGGACAACGGATGCCAAATGAATGGTGGTACTTTCTTTGTCTCACCCTAATATGCAGAGAGGTTGGGATGGATCTAGAAATGCCCGAGATCAATAAGGTATATATGTTGAAATAAAACCCCATTGATATCAAGAGAGTTTACATGTTAGTTAAGTAGGATCGAGGTATAAATGTGATCCTCCGAAAAAGTGAAGAGTTGGAAAGAATACTTCTTTTATGCACCTAGTTAGTTGGAGGTATCTGACACTTACGAGAGACTGGTGAGAAGCAACTAGACTTATAAAAATCATATGATAAGGAATATGGGTTCTTTCATCATGACCTTGAGCATGGAAGTGAAGCAAGGGTTGGCTAATATTCAAAACTATCTACCTGAAAAGACACATTTGAGGAAGTTATTAAACACTCCGCAATTTGTTGCTTGTGGGTTAATGAAATCAAGCTTAGTGGAGCCACCCTATAGGATAATTTGAAAACATCAAATATAAAAGAATCACAAGACCCTTCATTCTGATTTCGAGGGGATGTTTGAAATCATTCAAGATGATGGTGAATGAGTTTTCACTTTAAGTTTAAATTATTTGTATATCCTGTGCTTTAAAAATCTGACTTTTTTTGAAGTGTTATGAAGTTCAACCTTGATACCCTACTAGCTCAACTTTAGAGCAGAATTGCAAAATAAGGAGTGAGGTTCAAGAAGAGAAATGCTCCCTCCTAAGGTATGAGCTCATCTAAAAGAAAAAAAATAAAGGAGCAAATCTTCTAGAAAAGAGCTCATTCCCTCATAGCTAAAAAAGAAAAAAAACAATATATGACTATTGAAGAGCCCATCCTCATACGAACTCCACTGAATTCAATGGTAGTGGTCAAGCCCCTTGCCAACATCCTCAGGCTAACAACTTCTTGCACCTATAACCTTAAGCCAGTAAACAATCCCCCACCTATAAGATACTCGAGGAGGGGAAAATGGATTATTAATGTCCTCACCACAAAGGTTGAGGGCGTGGGATTATATAGGAGCATGACATCAGAGAGGTGAAACCATTATATGGATAACCTTCCTTTCATGATGCACGAGAGGTAGCTCGATCTTATGAGTGAGGGTATTGATCCTATAGTTATGCTCAATAGGATCATGTATCAAATAAGCATCACCTAGTGCTTTTATTTTACTTAAGCCACTCCTATTTGTAATATTTGACATTTTTTTTTATCATTTCAATCCCAACTTCTTCAAGAGGTCAATAAAGTTTGAGGCTTGGAGAAATTGAAGCATAAGCTTGAGATTAAAAAAGAGAGTCATGCCTCTACTCGAGGTAAGAATGTTGTTTTATTGGAAAAAGTGAACAAGTGGGAAGGCAAGGCCATTAACAAGGATGAAAAGCTATCCAAGGCCATAAATGAGCTTAATGAAAATGTGAGGCTATTTAAGGTACTTAGGGAAACTCAAAGAAAACTCAAGGCCAAGGTTGATTCTTGTAAACACTAACTGAACTGTGCTAAGGAAACGTTTGCTTGCAAATAAGAGAAAACAAAACACGATCTTGACACCATGACCAAGTAACTCATCTCGAGCATTAAAATTGGTTACAATTTGGCCATGGACTCGTTCAACAAAGAACCAAAGAAGAAGATCCTTGATTAGTACTATTGTTATATCTTCAACATTCTAGTAACCCCATCGTACTCACCTATGCAAACTTAGGATGAGGGTGATGACTAGGGTGAAGATTCTGAAGAAAGTGATGGTGGATCTGGGTGGAAGATGACCAAGAAGCTAGAGGTTAATAATATAGGGATGCTTAATTCTATAATAGCCACGAGACCATCTATTTTTTCAAGGCTTGAACCTTTATTTTGTAAGGGTGAGCTAAACTTGTTTTAACCTTTTACTTAATAAAATCTCTTTGAGACATTTGTGGTTGACCTTTGAAAATAATGTATACATGCACCATACATATCTTTGTGTATTTATGACATATATTTATGATATTGACCCACTTTATTACTTTAAATCCATTTGTCCTATTGTTTATCAGAATGTCCCTTCATATAAAAGGATATTTAAATATACTTGTAATTTATAAGCCTCCCTTTCTTGGATAACCTAAAACATTTACTCCATCTTTTTGTTTGAACTTCATGGCCTTTGATCGAGTAAACATACTCTCAACTCGAACCCTAAAGTAAGAGAATGATATGGTTAAAACCAAGGTGAATAAATTGAAGATTGATCTTTCTCATCATAAGGATAAGGTTTCTCTTTACATAGAAGTCAAGTGTGAGCTCGAGTCTTACGAATAGCAACTATCTCAGACGCGGGCACATTAAAGGAGAACTATGACCAAAATGGTTGCTCTAGTTGAAAACGAATCTTATTTTGCAAGATTTTACATGAAGCAAATATGAAGGCATGTTCCTCAAGGTGATGGACATTGTTTAGGAACTGGAATATTCAATATCCAACTCGAGCTTAGCCCTAACCAAGGAAAGAGGGAATTTTCATAAGAAGGTTGTCAAGATTCAAGCTTAGTTGTTGCCTTTGATAGAAGAAGCACATGACCTAAACACTGGTTATATAGCCAAATATGTTAAGGATTTTTAACAATATTGTGCTATCGAGCTCTATATTAATAAAATTGTATTTTTCAAGTATTTGTAAGCTTCATTAATATAAAACAAAAAAAAAATTAAACAATAATGTGGTTGAACTTTAATAATTAACATAACTAAAGCATATGTAAGATAAAGCTCATGACACAAAAAATATTTGGGAGAGCGATCTACCTAATCTATGACTAAGGTGATCAATTTTGTATAACATCTATTCGAGTACTCTACCTGGTTCTTGACCGAGGTGATCAACTCATTATATAGAATTTTTATAGATATCGTTATACCTGGTCTATGATCAAGGTGATCAACTTCATATAACATATGTTCAAATTCTCTACCTAGTTTCTGACCGAGGTGATCAACTCATGACATAGAATTTTCAAGGAGAGCATTCTACCTAGTATATGGCCGAGATGATCAACTCTATATAACATCTATTCGAGCACTCTACTTGGTTCCTAACCAAGGTGATCAGCTCGAGACATAGAATCTATAGACTAATTATCACCATCATTATGGTCGATGGCATATGAGATAGTAGGGTAAACCTTTGGCATTTATTGCACACCTGGGTGTATTGCATGCAATTTCCTAACATTGCTAGCCAATAGTAACCTTGTCTCATTATTCTTTGGGAAATTTTTCTTCCTTTTAAATTGGAACCACGCTCTCTTTTATGAGGTTCAAACGTGATTTTTTCAGCCTATTCTCTAGCTATGCATAAGAGTCCATGTCCAAGGGCTATTTTTTGTATAATTAGTTATTTTGTATCATGTACTCATTAGATTTGACTTGATTTCTTTCACCTACTTTCATTCTTCATGTAAATCCCCATATTTTAGAAAGCTAAAGATAGGTATGAACCACAGGCTATTGACTTGACCAAGGTTTCTAACAATTTTCTTTGCCTATTCTAATATGGCCTCGACAAGAATCATTATAGAAATTACCCTATTGTAATTGGATACATGTACAATGGCTAGAGTGGCCAAGGCATCAACATGACCATTCTCATTTCTCAATATTTATTGATCTCAAAGTTGGCAAAATTTCATGCATTCCCTTCTTAACCTCTCTATATATCTCCTCATCTTGCTACCTTTGGCTTCAAATGTGCCCAAGTATTGATTAACCACCAACCATGAATCATTGTGTAAGATAATGCTATTTTATCCAAGTTTCTTCGAAATCATTGAACCAAATATAGCTACCTTATACTTCGTAATATTATTTATTACTTAGAAGTCCATCTTGACAACATATTCGAAACAATTTTCATCATGATATATTATAACAACCCCTAGCCATGTGCCTTTAAAATTGTGAGCACTATCAACAAACACTTTCTAGGTTGGCATTTCCTTCACATCCATATCGCATACTTCATTTTTTACTTTATCAGTGGTGACTTCTAGCAACTCACTAAACTTGACAACAAAATTTGCTAGTGCTTGGGCTTTTATGGAACTTTTAGACATATACTTGATATCATATTCTCCCATCTGTATTGCAATATGGGCCAATCTCCCTACTACTTCTGAATTTGTCAATACATTCTTAAGTGGTTGAGAGGTAAATACTACCACTGTATGTGAGTTGAAATAATGTATGAGTTTTCATGCCACTATCTTTAGAGTAAAAGCCAACTTGTCGATTGTTGGATATCTACTCTGGGCATCTGTCAGGATCTGGATAATGTAGTATATAGGGTGTTGGAGCTTGTCTCTTTCAACGAAGAGCACGACACTGCAAGTCTGAGGTGTAACAGCCAAATATTAATACAAAATTTCCCCTGGGATGGGGCTGATGAAGACAAGAGGTTTGCTCAAATACAGTTTGATTCCTTGTAAAGATCTATCATGGTCTTCATCCTAAAAAAATGATGTATTCTTTATCATCATCTTAAATAATGGTAAGCATTTTTCAATACATTCGGAAATGAATCTGTTAAGTTCCACTATTCTTTCGTTTAATTGTTAAATTCCATTTAGGTCTCTAGAAGGCGTCATATTGGCCAAGGCTTGTATCTTGTCTAGATTGGCTGCAATTCCTTAAAGCATATACAAGATATCCTATGAATGTTTCTAAAGCAACACCAAATAGATGTTTTTTTAGTATTTAGTCTCATGCCATACCTTTAGATCACGTAAAATATTTCTTCTAAGTCTTTGACGTGGTTTAAAGGTTATGCTAATTTAATCATCATATCATCAACATATGCCTCCATATTCCTTGCTAACTAGTCAACAAACATCTTATTGATAAGGTTTTGATATATAGCTCCCCCATTTTTTTAAATCAAAGGGCATTCGAGTGTAATAGAAGGTCCTTTTTCAGTAATAAAAAATATTTTCTATCGTCTTCTAGATGCATTTTGATTTGATGATAGCTGTAATATGCATGAAGAAAATTCATCAAATTAAACCTGGAGGTAGCGTCGACTATTTAATCAATACTTGGTAGAGAAAAATAGTCTTTTGGGCAAGCATCATAAAAATCTGTGAAAGTCACATACATCAAAGGGAAACTGTAAGCCTTTTTTACTAACACAAAATTTGATAAAAGGTTGGGTAGTCTACTTCTCTAATGATCTTCATCTATTTAAGTATGTTGATTTGAGTTTTAATCACCTCATTCTTTTCTCTTAAAATTTTTCTCTTCCTTTACTTGACAGGTATAGCCTCTAGATCAATATTCAATTTGTGGGTTATAATTACAAAGTCAATTTCAAGTATATCTGCAACCTTCCATACATTGACATCAAAGTTGGCTCTTAAGAACTATGATAGTTGTTCTCTAATCTCCGTTGTTAAGTTGGTTCTCAATTTTAAAGAATGACCTTCCCCTTTATTTCCAACTTGTAGATCTTGAACTTCATTAGGCACTTCCCCCTGACCTTTTTTAATGAGACCCATACTGTAATTTCTACTTTGGAATGACCTCTTTTATTGTAGCATTATAACATCTCCTAGATCTTTCTTGGCCCCCTTTTATATATTTTATGCCCTCTTTGATTGGGTATTTAATGACTTATGGAAAGTAGATGGAACTACTTTCATCTTATGTATCCATGGTCTATCCAAAATGGCAATGTAATGGGTTGGGACAATAATCAACCTAAGTTTGGTCATGACTATTGACCTAATCACCATAACAGGCAACATCACAGTCCCAATGACATAGGTAGTACTATTGTTGAATCCCATTAGAGGTAGCTCTCTCTTCATGATGTCGTATTCTCTCACACCTAATGTTTTCATCATTGAAAGAAAAAGAAGGTCAATAGAGCTCTTAGCATCAATCAAGATTCTATAGACATCGTATAACCCTACCTGAAGGGTGATTACCAAAGGGTCTTTAAGGGAAGATGAGGCCTTGTCATTACTGAAGAAAGTGATTGCAGTAGATGACAACCCTTTTATTCGAATTATAAACATGAGGAAATCCACACAAGTCTCTAGTGTCTCTTTTACATGCATTATTAGAGGTCCTATTGAGCTCGGGTCCTCTATGTATAGTACGTATGATCCTCATAATACCTTTATTGTATGGCTCTATCATGTTAATTGGTGGAACAAGTAGCCTCAAAGTTTCACATTAGGGCGTCAATCAGTTCTTTTACTATTGCTTCCCATGAGATCACTCAAATACCCTATGAATAACACATCTTATATTTCTTTATTTAGATATCTACAATCTTGCATTTTGTGGCCTATATCTTTATGAAAAGCATGCCATTTAGATGTATCTCTATAAGGCGCCGTTATTTTTGGTGGCCATTTAATGTTTTGTTAATTCTCCATCTTATATATAGCTTGAGCTAAACTTACTCTCAAAGGTGAACCTATGAAGGGTGATAATAACCTCTCCCAAGATCCACAATTTCTTAACCATTAACCACCCCCTTTGTGACTTGGGGTAAAACCTTTATTTCTATGGATCACTTTGCCTTGTTCTTTTTATCTGATTTTAAATCTCTTTCCATATTAACAAACTTTCTTTCCACTTTATAAGCTTTTTCCATCATTTGTAGAACTATTTTGGTTAACTAACAAATAAAATAAAAAATTTCAACTGACCTCATCTGATTGCTTCTATCATAATATAATTGGGGAAGTTAGTAATTTCCAACTACTCTGAGCCTTCTCATATATTCCTCAATTGACTTTCCATTCCTTTATGTGATCCAAAAAAAAATGATGAGACTCTTTCCTCATGGGCTTGTTATTGGCATAGTTTATGATGAACAACTTATTGAGTTGAGAAAATGAAGTTATGGTATGGGATGCAAAGTTATTGAACCACTTTTGAGCACCATCACATAGAGTGGTAGTAAAGAGTTTGCAAATCATGGCATCACTTTTGTCATGAATAAGGATTATAAGGGCCATGACCATTTTGAAATGCTGAACATGAGTTATCAAATCCTTCATTCTTTGGTAATCAGGACACTTAGGGGCATTAAATTTGGTTAGTGGTTCACTACTCTCTGTTTCATCAAAGAAAGAAGAAACACATAGTTATTCATAATCCCTATCCATATCATAGTGTGACTTGCCCTTGTCTTGCCTTCTTTTTTTTCTTTGATGGCCTCCTCTTATTTCCTATTTGTTTCTTCTAAGGCTTGGAAACATGTCTCCCAAATCCTTCGTTCTCCCAATTATTTCTCATTGTTGAGCCCGACTGCATTAGGAAGAGGGACGCCATCTGCTACATTCTCAGATCAGGCATGCTCATCTCTTACAAGACTGGGCCAATGCCTTCAACCAAGTTATTAGCTTAACCCAAGAGGATGTCTAGATCTATTCACACATATAGCACTTTTTTTCTCGCTTGGTCTAGTCAAGCTCTCTTCTCAACTTGAGATGTTTTCAAGCCAAATCTTGATGAGGGTCAACCTCAGCTTGTACCTCAACTCATGGTTCGGCTCAAGCTTTTTCAGGGATTGGTAAGGTGTTGTTCCATGATTCCATTTCATTGACTAGCCTTAATCTTTCCTCAACTTGCATTCCAACTACGATGAATGTGGTTTTCAAAGAGCTTTATATGGATTTTTTATTCACAAGGTCTCTCTCTCAAAACTTGGGTGATTCCTTGAGAATACGAGGTCAAAATCTAAATCTCAATCTTTAAATCCTGAGGTCTACGATGGGTGCCAAAATGTTGAGATGATACGATTGTAGAGGGAGAGAAGCTAAAGAGAAGTCAAAGAACTGAGTGAATTGTATGAATCTCACATTAAGTTCATATATATATATGTAACATTACATGTACACATATCGATTACATAGGCGATACACGTCACAGTATGTCAGAGGGTACATTAGTAAAAACATAATCCAACTTAAGGTTGATGACCTTGATAAATCAGGTTGATGGTTGGTTCTTAAGTACTTCAGGTTATTCTAGATAAATGAGGACACTTTACAATCATCACTTTAGGAGTAGGCATATCTTAAAGTTTTGGGCAAGGCATATGATGGATCAAGTTGTTCATGAGTCGAGTTACAAGTCAAGCTTTGTGCTTAAATAATTATATTATATTTATAACTTATGAGCTAGTGTGGTAAATCTATATTCCTTAAGAGAGAGCTGGTTGTTATCCATTTAGAAGAAAAGTGCACTATTATACATGGTAAATTTTATTGTGTATTCTCGTTTTTGGTTAATTAATTTTTCATTTGTTTTAGCTTTTGGTTATTAACTTACAAACATGGTTCAATTTCAGTCAAAGAAGCAATATAGAGTTGGATGGAGATGACATAGTCAATGTAATGGAAAATATAGTAAAGGGAGATGAAACAACTATTAACGTTCTTCCAAATTCAAATAATACTACAAAAAAGGGTATTAAAGTCAGTTTTTAACCGACTTTAAACCAATTTAAAGTCGGTTCATTGAAATGACTTTATGTTTAAAGTCAGTTCACGCGATGAACTAACTTTACGTTTAAAATCGGTTCACGTGATGAACCACCTTTACGTTTAAAGCTGGTTCACGCGGTGAATCGACTTTAATTTTTTTTTTCAAAATTTACTCATTTTCTATTATACTCAAATTAAAACTTGTATTCGATCACTAAATAATAGCAGAAAAAATAAAATCAATTTAGCAAATAATTTAAATAATACAAATAATTAAAAAATAAAATATTTATTAATAGCAAAAAAATTACCATGGTGTTGTTCTATGTCATTCAAGATCATCATATTCTTCTCCTGATGTTATAATACAAACCTACATATATAATACAAAAATTTATACACATAATAACAAAAATACAAAAATTTATACACATAAATAATAACACATAATAACATAAACAAATATGAATAATAAGTGCGTAGGATTAATATAAATACTTACAAGAATAAATGAAGTGACAAAATGAAGGAAATGAAGAAAAAATCGTGTTTTGTAAGTAAAAAATGAGTATAAATTTTTTGAGTATTTTGCTCAAAAAAATAGAGGATCTAAAAGATTAGTTAGAGAGGAAGAAAACCCACTAACCGGCGCTGGAATTGGTGGTTATAGGTGGCCGGAAAATGAGAAAGTGTAGAGGAGAAGTGGAAGAGGTTTTGGGTTTTTGTGAGTTATACAGCGCTTGGAATAGTTTTTGTTTGGGAAAGAAAGAAGAGAAAAGAATTTATCCACGTGTGTAACATCGGTTCCAGATGCCAACTGATGCTACGCTACATGGATAATGTTGGTTCCAAGTGTCAACGGACACTATCCACGTAGCGTAGCATCGGTTGACACCTGGAACCGATGCTACATCCACGTGTAGCGTCGATTCAACACATCAACCGATGTTACGTCCTACGTGGATAGCATCGGTTCTACACCGAACTGACTTTAAATTCATTAAAAGTTAGTTTTTCAAAAACTAACTTTACATATCGACTTAAATACCCTTTTTTGTAGTAGTGAAAGAAGAAAAAGATAATGTTAAAAAGATTATGGATATAGGCACACTTTGAGACTCTTTCTTTAACTTCTCATAATATTCCAAAAAAAAAGTACAAGTATTGTGGTCAAATCTATCAAAATAGATCTTAGAATGGAACAGATAATTTCACACATTATTATAGCAAGTGTGCTATAAAGAACACTCTTGATGTGGATCTGATGATTATTAACTACTTATCGTGGCATAACAGATGTATGTAAAAAGTTGTATTATTTCCATAATTTATTATTTGTTAAAAGACTAGTTGTTGTAATATTATTTCTCATATTTTTGGTGTTTCACATAATGTTATTTGAGTTAATAAATTTTAATCATTAAATATATATTTTAATTTATAAAAAAAAATTAATTAATTAAAAAAATGTAATTAATAATTCGAGTTAATTTTAAATTGAATTAGAGTTTGACTGATTTAGGCTAATTTAGTTTGAGTGACTTTGTTTGTATGAATTATTACCCCAACATGTGTATATGATTGTATGATTGTGTAAATATTATTCAAAATAATTAATAGAACTTTGAATTAAAAAAAAAGGTTTTTTTTTTTTTGAGTTTATTCCCTTAAATTAAAAAAATTAATTATTATATGAATATATTTTCTTTAATAAAAAATAATCTTTTACATCCATTTTGTTTTAGTGTTTATTTTCTTAAAGATAAAGTTTTTTGCTTCATAGATATAAGCTATATTTATATAATAATTATAAAAATATTTTCTTTTCCTTCCTTTTTATTATAGTATTTATTTTTCCTAAATATAAAAAGACTTTGTTTTACGTCTAATTTGATCTATGAATGTATTATCTTAAGCTTTTTAATTTTTGAATAGAAATTAAAATTTTATTATTTAATACCCTTATTATAAAAAAACAATTATCAAAACATATTACAAAAAGAGGAGATCTATAAAAAAAAAAAATTTACATCTACTTTGTTTTGGATTTTATTTTCTCTTAAAAAAATGCCTCTTTTGCCTTATAAATATCAAAAACTAATTCAAATTAAATAAAGCAATAGTAAATGCAGGTCAAATAAGTAGGTTAGAAGCCAGTTTAGCTCTTCTAAAAGAAATATAATAAGGTGACAAGGTAGAGTAGTAGCCTTCTTGAAAGAAAACTTAGAAGACCGATTGCCCCTTATTTATTTTCAAGAAACCTAATTATTGTCATTTAATACCTCACGTTAAAAATCATTAATATCCTTTAATTATCTTAATTTAATAAATACATTAATTAAAAATAAATTATATTATTTTAATAATTTTTTTAAAAATATATTTTTTAATCAAATATGAATCATTAAAAATATTAAAACATGGATCTTCAATAATAATAAAGTTATAATTAATATAAAAAAATTAAAATATTTTTTTAATATTTACAAATTGATTTTAGTATTTTATTAATATTTAAATTAAAAAATATACGTAAATAATTTTTATTAGAATATTATTCTTATTGATTGTTTTATTAAATATTTTTTATAAATTTTTTACTTTTATAGTCATTAAATGCCTGTTTTTATCACATAATAATAAAAATAATATTTTAATAAAAAATTATTAAAATAATCTTATTTAATCTCTTTTTATAAATTAAAGATTATATAACATAATTTTTTATCTAACCAAACAAACGACACCAATAACCTAATTTAAACTTTTCAATACTATTTTCTATGTTTTATCCCATTTTTTTCACCTTGGGAAACATTTTTACTTAAAAATCACCCAAAAAATTTAGGACGTTCAATAACTAGTGAAATCTCTGTATTAGTTTTCCTCTGAATTTACTAAATATGTAAGTTTTATTTTTTTTATTGAATACTTTTTATTATTATCATAGGATACATAATAAATTATTTATATTAAATGATACTTCTTGCCATATATAAGATATAGTATTGGAGTAGACCCTACATAAATCACATGATAAATTAAAAGTGTCGTTATTATTACGATTATTTTTATACATAAATAAGAGCTTTTATTATCATTAATCTAAGGGGTTACAATTCAAAGCCAAAAGTAAAACTACTGCCAAACAACAAGTGCATGAACTTAATTATAAAACACTAATTACCATATGCTCCTAATTAATAAGAGAAATGCATACCAACCACATATAATAAATAATATATAGAGCAAATGTAAATTCATCTAAAGGAAAAAAAAGAAGATAATATCATTATCTCAAGGTTTATCTATACATTTGGCCTTAATTCATATAAAATATTAAATTTTGGTTTTTAATTTTTTAATTAATATAATTTAGACTTTATTGTTTTAAAATTTAATAAATTTAATCCTTAATGTTTCTAAATTTGATAAATTTAATCTAAAATTTTAATTTTTATTAAATTTATTTAATAATATTATACTTAACAATCATATAATTAAAAAATTGAGAATAAAATTATAAATTTTATCATAAACTAAATACGAAATTATACTTTTTAAAATAATTTAAAAACCATAGGAATTAAAAATTCAAGTTTCGTCATAGTTTATCGTAATGTTGTTAAATCAATTTAACGAGAATTGAAATTTTGGATTAAATTTATCTAATTTAAAAATATTAGAAATTAAATTATATAAATTGACAAGTTAACGATTAAATTTTAATATTTTAAATAAATTATAGATCAAATTGATAAATAAACCTTATCTCAAGCTAAACAATAAAGCTTGAAGTAACAATAAAAAATTGTCATCTTAATTACTTGAGAGACTAATCACCTAACTCTGCACTAATAGAGAACAAACCCCAAAAAATAGTAAAAGATTAAATGGCTGTGGTGAAATCTATTTGAAACTTTCTTTGAACAACCTGTAAGTTAACTCTTATACAAGCAAGAGTAAATAAATGGTGCACAAAATTCCTTATTATAAAGTACATATCCCTTTCACCAACACAAAACAAAGAAGAAAAGTAATCTATTTTCAGTTAAAATAATACTTGAAGAATTAACATTTTAATTATAATATTAGAAATTGTTTAAAAATAACATCAATTAATAAGACGCAGAGAATTAATAGTTATTTTATATATATACTTTTAATTATAAAATACATAACGATTTGAGTAATTAGATTAAACTTCATTTATTTTTATTTTTATATTTTATATTTTATATTTTATTTAAAAATATATATTAAATATTTAAAAGAATGAAATAAATATCAATATTTTAAATAATATTATTGAGTAAAAATTATATTAATATATAAAATTTTAAATTAAATATATTTTTAAGTAAATATTTAAAAAAAATATGATTAAATTATTATATATTTACATTCGATAATTATTATTTAAATCTTCTTTAAATTAATGCAAAATGATTAATATGGGTGAAGTGTGACATTTTATTGGAATTATCATTAAGATCGCGTGTAATGGGTGAAATCTTACATTGTATTATAATTATCATTAATTAAGTGCATAAGTTATGACAATGTCAATAGTCCAGATAAATTAAAATCGACATAATGTAATATTTTTTCTAATTAGTGAGAATGGAAAAAACAAAGACGCTGTACCGCTGACCAGCTACCTATGTTTTATGTATGGACTTGTGAAAGAGAAGGCAGACAAGTCAGAATCATGTGGAAGTACCATTTTGACTTTATTGGAGATGAGGTGGCTATTCATAATGACGCTTATTTCACCAATCTACTTCATAAAATAGTAGTTGTATCTGTTCTTCTATTTAATAATTTTGATTTATAGAGAGAGCACCTTATTATTATAGATGATCTTCATGGGTATGCAAAATTTTCTCAAACAAATATAATTTAATTATATTGGTTTTAAAAGTATTATTAGTATACTTTGGTACATATATATTTATATTTATATTATTTAAATTTCATTATATATTAATATTATCTTAAAAAATTAATTCTTTCCTATTTCATACTTTCCGTACAATTAGGATGTTAATTAAGAAAGCATATTTTTTTAAAAAATATATAATAAAAGTCCACTCTAACCTAAAATACCGTTTTATAAAGAATTCAAAACTTTTAAAGAATATTATATTAATAATTGATTATTTATTTATAATTAAATTTAACAATATAAAATAATAAATAAAGATAGTCTCTGCCTCATGCTCCTTAGAGGTGTGTAAAGTTGGAATAGTTTGATTTTAATTTAAAATTAGGATTAATTTAATTTAATTATTTTTAAAAAATAAAAATCAAACCAAAAAACTTGATTGAAATTTAATTATATAAATCCACTTGCATCATTATGATTGATCATTTTGGATCTCACTAATTTCATTTAAATGTTAAAATATGAATTGAGATAGCTGTTATAAATATAATGAGAGTACGTAGTTTTATATTTATATAATGAGTTTGTAGTTTTATTAGTTATTATAAATAAAATTTACTTTTAAATTAAATAATATTTATAATAATTAATAGAAAATTTAACTTTTTTTTAAATAAAAAATAAAATAATGAAATATTAGAAAATATATTTAGTGTTTTCCATCATTTTCTTTAAATTTGTTCATCTGTTGCCACTCAAGCTGTCTGCCTGTCTCTATGTCACTGCTGATGTGTCATCATTTATCTCACCTTCTTTTCTGCACCTCAACTTGTTTTGAAAGCGATTTACCTCATATATCGGGCTCATATGATTGTCAGTGCATGATTGTTTAACAGTCTACATTAAAAATATAAATTTAAGTAAACTTTTATTCATTTAATACATATATACTCAATTTTTTTAATCATAAATGCACAAGACTTTAAACTGATAATATTTAAGACTTAAATGAAGAATTAAAAGCTAAATAACCGATTTTTTAATGCCATTTTCACATGTAGTTTTCACTTAATAGATAATACGTCATGTTATATTTAAAAAATTAGAATAAATTAATCAATTTATTTGATAGTTACTCATAAGTTGTTTAATATAAAAATAAAAATAAATGTCATGATAATACATCTAAACTGTTAATCGATACTATATATAATAAGATATTTATGTATCACTTTCCTTATACCCAGGTTCAAAATAACTTTACTCGGGTGATATTAAAATTTTATTTATAAATTTTCCCTTCATCTTTCACTGCTTTATTTGAATAAATCTTGAAATTAAGTATTAAGATAATACTAGTTGAGGTGTTGGGATTTGTGTTATCTTTCAAAACTTTTGGGTGCGTAATACCTGTAACAGGAATCAGAGAAATGCGGTAGAGTAAGAATGAAAATAAGAAATTTTTTAATTAATTATATTCATTACTTTCAATCTTATATTATAATTTTGAATTATAATTATAAATCATAAAATAAGTAATTTATCCGATTATATTGAAAAAAAAACTAGAAATAATTTTTTAAAATTTGAATGAATTGCGTGAATTTTATATGAGATTCATATATATAAAATATTATATATACATACGTCAATTATATAGGAGTACATGTTGCATTATATTAAATGATATAAATGTAAAAACATAATCTAACTTAAGATCAATCATTTTAATAATTCGGGTCAATGGTCGGCCTTTCAATAATAAAAGTTACTCTACATAAGCAAGAATACCTTATGATTATCGTTGTAAGCATGAACACAAATTGAGTTTCTCTAGAGTAATATATTTGATGACTTGAGTTGTTCATAGGTCGGGCTCAAGGTTAAGTCATATGTTTAAATATTAAGTCCATCTATTCTTTCAACTCGATTTTTCAATTGGGGTCGAAAAGTAGCAATTGGTAATCAAATTTGAAATGTTTTGACACACTCTAATAAATGTTTTTCAATTAAATGTAGAAAAGCCAAGGTATTATTAATTTCATTATTTTCAGGACATCGAATATAAATTGGAACAAAACAAGCTCTGTCTTTTTAGAACCCGCCAAAAACTTCTTAGCACGGGAGGTAAGAAAAACAACCTAGCATGTAATATTTTTGCTCGAGCTTTTAGGGATCAATCCTCGTGTCTAATAGTTTTTTCTAATTTCTTTTTCAAGTTGGTCCTTAAATTCACTCTTCCTCTTTTACTTTGAAATCTCGTCCTTAGGTAACTTCTATCTCCTCGTATCTTACAATTTTGTTTTATTTCTATAATATTTTTGTAGACATCATGCATAGAGAGGTATCATTACGGGTTACTAATAACGTAGTTTTACCTTTATGCTTCTCGGGCTCTTCTTCTTGGGAGAGCCCTCAATACTCAAGCCACTCGAGACAAGAAGAGAGTGATGAATCAAGGTCTTCAACTAAAGCGAGCACCTCAAGTGAGAAAGAAATGTCTAAGCCTCCTCCTTCTACTTCTACATCTTAATCTTAGATAATACCAATAATCAGGTTGAGCATACCTCATACCCAGATTTTTATTTCTAGGTCATGGAGGAAAAAGTCTAAAAAGAAAGGTACCATAAACCCACAGGTCGAACCAAAGGTTGGAAGGCCAAGGTCTAGTCAAGTGGTTTAGGTCCAAAGGACTAGGAGAGCCTAAGAAAGATGTATAACATTCGTTCATCAGTTCAAATAATGATCCCCAAACTGGGCGTTCTTGATAGTGAACTACCTCTAGTAAGATGGATAACCTTTCATGAAAATGATTTATGGCTAAGGGTAAAATTCCCACTGTACCCCTCTATAAGAAAGTTCCTAGCAAAGACACAACTCAATCTAGGACAATGGATGCCAAATGGATGAAGGTACTTGCTTTGTCTCACCCTTACATGTAGAGAGCTCGAGGTCAAGTTGGAAATGCTCTAGTTCAATAAAGCATATGTATTAAAATAAAACCCCACAGATATAAACAAGGTTATATATGTTAGTCAAGTATGACTGAGGCATGAATGTGATCCTTCTTGAGAATGAGAAGAATTGGAATGAGTACTTCTTTTATATGTCTGGCCGATGGAAAACGTCATATAATGAATAGAGGTTGATAAGAAGCACTTGGGCTGATACCAAACTTATGATAAGGAATATTGATTCCCTTATCATGACTTTAAACCAAACAAAATTATTTTCATTTCATTCTTATTTCGATTTCAATTCCAATTCCATTTTATGGACCAAACACCACCTTAGTTGCTATCTAATGAAGAGAAATAATAGAGTGAAAAAACTAACACAATATTGATTGCAAAGGCCATTTCAAGCCTTGTAAGCACAAAATTCTAAAGAACACCAACTAAGCTTATGTAGAGTACAAGAACAAACAAGGGATTACATTCAAACTCTAAAAGAAAAAAATTGGAGCACCTAGAAGTGCTAGTTGACTTAGAACTGTCCAAACCAACCTTTGCTAACAATTATTTAGTATACTTTTGTTGGAAAAGATGAAAAGAATTAGATGTTCTTTTAACCTTAATCCCAAGGAAAATATCAAGATCACCCAAGTTCTTTAATGCAAAGTTATGTTTAAGTAACCCAACGAGCTGTTGAATAAACCCTTTGTCACTACCAATGATTATGATGTCAACCATATAAACCAATATCATAGTGATATGACCATTAGAAAAATGATAAAACAAGGATGTGTGTGTCTTTAAATTTATAAAAACCAAATAAATCAAACCAGCACTTAACTTTTGAAATGAAGCCCTACGAGTTTGTTTCAAGTCATAAGAGCTATCTTTATATTACACATCCAATTAGGATGATTATGATTTATAAATCCCATAGGTTGCTTCATGTATACTTTCTCTTGAAGCTCTCCATTGAGGAAATCGTTATTTACATCAAGTTGTTTGATATTCCAATTGTGAGATAAGGCCAAAGACAAGACAAACCTGATGGTTTGAGCCTTGATAACATGAGAGAAAGTCTTTGAAAAATCAAAGCAAGCCACTTGATCATACCCTTTTGCCACAAACCTAGCTTTGTATTTATCCAACAATCCATCACTCTTGAGCTTGGTTTTGTACACCCACTCACACCTAATTACACCCAATTGGGTCTAAATATTCCCATACATATGAACAATTACACGAGGGTTAATTATTCTTTCGACTCAAATATGTAACCGAGACCTAGATAAGAGGTAGAGATGCCAAACCATGAAATATTTCATCGTGCTTTATATTAATTTAGTCAAGCAGGCCTCACAATGTGAATTAAGTAATTAACAAAGAAAAAGTGCTAAATATCTTGCTCAATTCAACATAGAAAAAAAAACAATATGCAATAAGAAAGAAAAAACTATAGTAAACACACTATTGATGGTATGCAACATAAGCTCATGTCCAAGCTAACAGTATGCATAAAAATAGAAAATATCACATAGTATGCAATCATATATTGCATACCAAAGCATAATAAAGAGTTTGATACCTAGTACACTTTTAGGTAAGGAGATATAGACTCCCTAGAGACTCCCGTAAAATTTGCATATAGATAAAAAGATAGATTATACTAACTCACATGCAAATAAAAAGACAGATTATACTAACACATAATCTGATCAAGTATGACTATAAAGAATGAGTCCAAGACCCAATACATAATTAGGTTAAGGAGATATTGAATCTTCAAGGACTCAACCCAAACAAGAAAACAATAGAGAGATATATGCCTGATAAATAATCACAGATAGGTTGTATAAAGTAGAAGCAATATTAAAAAGTCTAAAAGATGGCAATAAATAATAACAGTTTTCTAGTCAGAGTTTAAACTTCTTTATGTAAAAACATACATCATTTAAACTTTGATTGTACTAGCCACAAAATCGATAATGCACAACACCAGATATAACAAGGTAAACCCACATAGAAACCCTATCTATATGGTAATATCATCGGGTTACTTAAAGTAACCACTTAATAGCAAAAAATTCACTAATCAATAAAATAGTTATAACTCTAATAGAAAATAAAACCATCAATACTTTTATCAACTCGGACTTCTATCAACTGGGACTTCTATCAGAATTGTCTATTATTGTTCTTGTTTGCTACTTTTGCAATGACCTAGTTTGACACACGAACCCGACTCTCTTCCAAATCCCACACCACTCAATGTGGTGTGATCATTAACTACATATTAGTAACCGGAAGTGCGATAACTCCCAATCTTGAGGATCAACTTCAAACTCAAACAACCTACTTATTGCACACAACAAGAGATATGAGAACTCAATGCATTTAACTTAACTCATTCTCAGAATGAGGTTTTCACAAATAAACAATTGTATTCAAGTAACTCCCAACCAACACATGGCTCACATATAACACACTTGCACATATAGTCTCGAGTGCTCACTATTCACAAACACGATTTTTTTTACATAGTCACAAATCACTAATACCGAACAACACTTAAGGTATTAGTGACCCGAAAATAGAAAAAATGATATGTCAATTTGATAGAGCTTTGTTGCATTTTTCTATATGCCAAATAAGAAAATAATGAAGGGGTATTTATAAAATTTCCAAAGCCATAGCCAACCTTGCCACCAACTGTGGCGAGATCCTTGTCGAGGTGCCAAAAATCACATTTTTTGTTTCTAAAAATTGTCGAGTAATTTTAAAAAATACCCACACTCGAAACAAACCAAAAACATGAGTAAAAACGTCAACGGACGAGCATACACACTACAAAAATCAATCTTGTGGTGTTTGTAAATATATTTATATATAAAGTGTTCCTAATTATATGGATGTGTATATTATTGATCTGCAGTAATCAACCATACATAAAGAAAAATAATATATATCAAGTAAGAATAAAATAAACCCCATATTTTTTAAAGGAAAACCAACATACAAACACGAGTACAACCAAAATTACCGGATCATTATTTGTGGGACAAGGTACAAGTTTCCATATGCCATTGTACATTAAAGCTTGAAACTCTACTTTCATAGTTCCTATTCGGTTATGCCTTGAGTATCAGTGAATCAATGAGGCTTAGCTAAAATGATTTGTTTATAAGGTGAAGTACATGCAAAATATAACTTTGGCTCTAAGGAGCCAATCTTAGACCGAATCAACAAAGGTGAGAGTGTTGTGAAGAAGTATCAGTGAATCAATGGGAATTAGCTGGGATAATATGTAGTGGATTCTGCGCATTAGGAAAATGACATATTAGATAAAGCAATAAAAAAATGTGTAAGGTCTGCACTGGACAGAAGGTGACTAAGATGGCAAGGTCAAAGGACCACTAGGTAAAGACAAAGGGCCACTGAATAAGGGTGAGACACTGAAGGTACTGAGAAACCACATGTGACATAGAGCTAGGTTCCGAGGCAGCTAAAGAAAAATATGGAATATGACAAGAATGACCTGGAAGAGTTTTAGGAAAAAGTTGAAGGAAACACATGCCTTGCATACATCCTTCCAGTAGACTAATCGAGACATAATTATCCTTAGTGCTGTGGAGCATAACTCAGGCACACATAAGCCATATAACAAGTTTGAAGTTTGTGCTTATTATAGGAACAAAGACAATGGTAACATTATAAACCAAATTAAAGGTCCTTAAAAAAGCATAATTTTATGGTTCGTGAAACAATAGAGTGTTGGAAATTAGGTTTGCTATAGACTTAGAAGGAAACATATTTAATGTGTAAATTGCAGTTTTGAAAGCATAAACACAAAACCTCATAGGCATACCAGCTTCAAATACCAAAGATAAATCTAGTTTAAACACACGTCTATCTCTTGTATCAACCACTTTATTCTTCTCAGAAGTGTGAGGGAAAGATTTCCTACGCACAACACCCATATAAGCCAAAAATGAAGACAAAAAATGGAATTCTTTGCCTTCATATGATTGCACCTCTTTGATTATAACATCAAAATTGTGTTCCACCATATTCATAAACTGACTAAAAACACCATGGATTTCATATTTGGATTTTAAAAAAGAAATTCCACATAGACCTAGTGAAATCATCCATTACAAGTAGAAAATACGTGGTACAAGGATTATCAACAATGTGAGATGTCCATAGGTCAACATACAACAGATCAAAGGTTTTTACAATGAATATGTGAGGAAACACATGGGAGCTTATGAGATTTAGCTAGCACACAAGCCTTACACAAACTATTCTTTGTATATTTTCCATACTTAGATTCCAAAGACTATAGTAGCTTATTGAGGACAATAGTATATGGCTAAGCTAGTCTTCTATGCCATATAGATGGAATTACAGTAGTACGAGCATAAATGTAAATACAAGAATTATTACTAGCAACAATAGTACTAGAAAAACAAGACTTGTTACCGACAAAACCTTGAGAATCCTGTACTTGACCATCGACCAAAGTGTAGAGACCATCTCTAGCATTGGACTTCGTAAAAATTTACCTTGTCTGTGCTCCATTAACAAACACAGAATCAGAATGAAACTCAAAACTGACATTATTTTCACTACACAGTTAATGCATGCATTGACATGAGATTATGTGACATATATAGAGTGTACAGAAAATCATGCAGTTGGAGAACAAAGAAGACCTAACATATTTGATGCATGTGGAGCCATAACTCTTAATAGATAATGCAGAGCCATTACCGGATATAACACTTTCAGACCCAAGAAAAGGTGTGCTGTTAATTGTAACATTTGACTGATCATTTGTAAGGTGATGAGTTGCTTCAGAGTCAGAAACCAATTGACATTATCACTTCCTGGACTTGCATTTCCACTCGCCATCGTTGCTAAAGGTCCCTGTGAGGAGTTATTACCATGTCCAGTGAGGAGATCTCAAAGTTGAAAGCACTTATTTGCTCCATGTCCTAGCTTGTCACAAACATGCATGACATTGAATCTTGCTACTTTCAACTCCTTTCTTATTAATTCTATAAAACTAATAGAGAAAAATGATGAAATGTTATATCATGAGAGAAGATAGATCCATTGCCTACATTCTCAACGCTAACCACATATTTGCCATGATTGCCAGACGAAGGTGTGGATTCCATGAAAGTAGATTAAAAATTATCTCATCTTGATACCGTGAAACTAATAAAGGAAAATGATGAAATATTATCTGATAAATTAATTTGTATTACATCGTCTAATCTAACTTGTAACTAACTAACTAACAATATATACAAGAATACTAATATTATGCACTTAAACTATATTTTTATATAATGTAATATTAGAATGCAATCTAACGTAAAAAAATAATTTTATATCTTAAAAATATAAACAAAGAACATAAAGTAAGAAATTATATACATACACCACACGTAACAAGCCTTGACTATTGACAAAAGAAGATAGCCAAAGTGGAGATTATGATGAGCCAGATAATTTAGTCATAAAATTAAACGAAATAATAAAATAAATTAAAAAAAGAATTAATGAGGAAGATTAAGAGATATATTATTACTTTATAAGCTTTTATTCATTTGAAACATTCAAATTTATTTAATATTATAGCATTAAAACTTACTCTTTTTTATTTTAAATCATAAATTTAAATATAAATTATAATATTTTTATTATGGAGTATTAAAATATGAATATTTATAAATGTATTGATAATTTAATTTTAAGAATTATCGATATTGTTAAAAAAGTTAATAAATTTGACTTATAAACGTAAAAATATAATGCATATATCCGTTATGAATATTTTAATATATTATTTCAATTTTATCTAATTTTAAACAAAATACAATTTGATTCTAATTTCATATTTATTTGGTCAAATCAAACATAGAAAAAATAATAGTAATAATATTTTTATTTCAAATCAAAATTTAATTATTTTATTACTTTAGTATTCACAACGTGAACTTTTTAAAAAAAAAATAAAAAAATAAACCTAACATGAACTTGATGGTTCATTAATTTATCTGTCATTGAAACTAGTGAGTACTAATTTGCTTTGGTCACTGAAGGCGATGCACTATTTTGCTAACGTGTGTTGTGGAAAGGGACACCTTAACTCAAATATAGAAACGACACACACAGATATCTAAAATGCCCTTCTCTTGGATTCCTTCAAAATCTAAGTAAGATGAATTTCTGAAAATGTCACAAAATATATAAATCTTCAGCCTCAGACTTCAATTTTGTCTTCCCATTCAATCTTCCACTTTGTTACATACTTTGCTTTAACAGAAAGAAAGAATCCTATGTATTAAACCTATTTTAATATCCATCACGCGTTACCAATATAATATTTGGTTTAAAAAAATTCAACATTTTAAAATTTATTTATACTTCAATTATAAAAACAACGTTTTAAAACTTATAATAATAAAAATAATAATCAAATAATATTGAATGAATTTTAATTATATACCATTAAAAATTAAACAGATCTAAATAACATTAATTCAATTTAGATAGTTTTTAAAATACGTATTTTTTTAATAATAAAAATATATATTATAAATATAAAAAATAATATTTTTATATAATTATATATATATTTTTAAAAAATATAACTTATACAATGAATTGGGACTTGAACAAAGTCATTAGTGAACTCCAAATTCTCCTATTCTTTAAAATGTAAATTGCTTTAATAATCACTCTAGCTGAATTTTGACATATTAATAATTACCTATAATAATTTTCATTTATTTATCATTAATTTTATCAAAATACAATTATTATTTCACCCTGTAATTTTTATTTGATAGAGCCTCACCTAATTAAATTGGAAAAGTGTATTTGAAATAATTGGGATGAATACGTATCAATATTTTAATTTGTTATCTATAGTGGTGCTACAGGCAATTTTGCACATAATTTCTAAATTAACATATGTGTCACGGATCAAAATATCCCTTTCTTTATATATATATATATATATATATATATATATATATTCATCAAAATTTACATAAAGTGAAAATTGTGATATGAAAATGCAACTTTTAAAATATTTTAAACAATATTAAAAAAAATTATTTTTGATATTTTTATAAATTGTACTATAATTTTTCTAAAATTTAGATGGAAATGTTTGAAAATATCAAAATAATATTTACATGAATATATTGCAAAATATTAGTTTTTAAATTTTTTTTATCTTTCTCATCAAATTAAAACACAAACAATTTATTATTTATATCGCGTAGAAGTAAATATTTATATAAAGGTTATGATCAATTTTAATTTTTGTTTTAATTTGAAAAAAAATATTATACAAGCGTTTTTAACATTAGTCGATCCGGTGACTTTAAAGTGTAACAACATATGAGTTATTAGCTCAATCATTATTTCACTTTTAGTTTAATAATAACTATTTATACATAAATTTTGATACACATACAAAATTTATCATTTATATTATCTGTTTAATTTTTTATTTATGTAATTTTTATTTTAAAATAATAGATTTGTTCATCTTTTTTTTTGTATTTTCGTCCATGTCAGACGTATAGCCTCTGATTATTGCTAAATTACCTTTAATGGTAATTGGACAACTGTGAACGAATGTCAAGAATGAAAACGACATAGTATCACTCCATAATAAAAAGGTATAAACCCTCTGATTACTCTTTTTTTGTGTGGTTAATAGCTATTGGCTATTGCTAATATCTCTGATTACCTTTGACTTTGTAGCCAGCCAGGGATATCAATTTTCTTTACTTAGGAAAAGGAAATTCGTCGGTCTTTTGCACCGAGAAATGATCCTGTTGGGAGTGGTTGAGTATAGGCTAGGATTACCGCCTCGTTTATTCTCCATTTCTTGTTTTTTTTTTATATATATATATATATTTTTTAATTTTTATTTAATTTAATAACTAATCTTTTATATATAAAAACGAAATAAAAGTATTTTTTTTAAAATATAATAATAATGTAAATTACCTTACTATAAGAATAAATTATTTATGATAATTTTATTCCTAAAGCGTAATTAGTACTAAAATTAAAATAAATATTTTATATATTTTATAATAATATTATAATATTTTTGTATTTAAAAGTAAAATAATACGTTGTTGTATGGTCTATAAAGTAATAATTATTGCATTCTCAACCATATTGGTAGATAGAAGAAATAGTGAGAGACAAATTTGTCATTTTCTTTATCACTTTTTATCTTTTTTCTTTCTAACAACAAGTAATAATATAATAGAATAGATAACTCTCCTCTAATAACAATGCGTTCTCTCTCCAAACACCTTTTTATTTTTTTTACTTTATTTGATTTTATGTTAGATTTTATAAATTTATTATAACTTATATTATATTTTTTTCTTAAGATAATTTATAATTAATTTAGTGACATTTCTTACATATTTTTTTGATTAATTTTGATTATGTTTTTTCAATTTATACCTGGATCTAGATTTAGTTGCTTTTCTCGTTAGAATTCTTTCCACCTTAAGGACTAAAGAGATAGATTAAAGTATTGAATATATAAATCACCAAAACATAATAATCTAGATAAATAAATAAAACTCAAGAAAAAGAAAATTATTATTAGTGTTACCTATATAATAATTAAAAAGGATGTTCGTTAATTAATGTGTTATTAATTTTTATTCATTTATATTATTAATTAGATTTTTTGATGTATTGTGATTTCATTAAACTAATGAAAATTTTTATTTTCTAAAAAATAATAATAATTGTAGGATTATTTTTAAAATAATAAAAAAAATTAATTCGATCAATATTATTAATACTTTAAATTATAAATTTATTATAATTAATTATATAATTAACATATATAATTTAGATTTTATATTGATTTGAATTGGTTAATTTGTAATTGATTTTAAGTTTTTTATTAATAGACAATTTTCGATCCCAAACAAATTTAAACAGCCATGGAAGAAATTTGATCACGCCCCCGACAATTTATTAAATGAGAAATTTAAAAAGCAAACGACACCTATTTTTTTACCAATATTTTGTATTTAAAAAATTATTACATATCATATTTCTAATTAGAAAAGAAAAAAAATAGTTTAATATATTTAAAGTTTTTGTTTAGGTTTCTACTAACATTTTGATAAATAAGATTTATCAGATGAATAAATTATTATATTAGATTTAAATCTACTTAAAATAATATAAATAATAAAATAACTGTCATGTTTATTAAAAACAAATAAATAAATAGTAATTTATCTGGAATAAAAACTATTATTTGAAATGAATTTCTTTTCTGATGGAAAAGAAGAAACATGAAAAGAAGAAGAGATCGGTAAAGGGATTTCTATGCAAATCCAAACCTATATTGTTGTCCTTTTCAAGAAAAATGTAGTTTTGCAATTCATTTATAAATTACTAATAAAATTCACAATGTTTAAAATATATATATATATATATATATATATATATATATATATATATATATATATATATATATATATATATATGTATGCGCGCTTGCTTGCAATGATATATATATGTGTATGCGCGCTTGCTTGCAATGGGTAGTCAACTACTAAGAGTTAAAAGTTTTTTATTAGTTAGATGTATATTTCTTTTTTTAAAATAAGTAGTGAGGTGCAAATAATAGAAGTTAAAAAGAAATCATTTTAATATATTTGAAAAACTAATTATAATATGATATGCGATTAATTTTTTTTTTTTTAAATAAATAATTTTTTAAAGTTATTTATGTTTTATTAATTAGTGCATTAAGAATAAGGTGTTGAGATAAGTGATGTATAAAGATACTAAGATAATAAATAATATTTTTTATTTTATTTTATTTATAAATTAAATATTTTAATATTAATTTATTCTTTAATTTCGATAGTTAATTATACAAAAGTTAGCCGGTAAAAAAAAAAATACTTATTTAATGGCAGAAACATCAGATGACAGATGTATAAAAAGGGTTTTAACGAGTGAGAGAGTAGGGTTTTTATTAGCCGTAAGCAAAGACAAGACACACTAAACGTATGAGCTGTAACAGCAAATTGACGGTGGTCCAAATAATCAATGGTAATAACAAAAAATCTAAAATACAAAATACTTGACAGATCATTCCAAATAGACGTCATTCTTAGTTTCTTATCATTTTTTTTAGTGTTATTTGGTAAACCTACACAAAAATCCAATTTCGCTATTAATAAACCAAAAAAGTATATTTAGACAATCAACAAGTTGTTTAATGGCATGTAATAATTAATTATTAATAAACTATTATCTAATATTATTATTAAATAATAGTTTAATGTAAAAATAAAAAAATAATTAATTATCTTAAAATTTATCATCATAAAATTAATATTTTTACTAATAAAAAATTCTAATATATAATTTAATTTTAAAAATTATCTAATTAAATTTTTTTAAAATTAAATTACAATTAAATTCATACATTTATTATTATTATTATTATTATAAATTTTAACATATTTATTTTTATAATTTTTTACTCATTAATAAATATGGAAAATTTAAAAATAAATTCAGAATACACACCAAAGAAATTCACTTGCCAACGAGGTAACAACCATATTTTTCTACTTTACCACGCAAATTAGATAAAATTACAACTCTTTTTTTTTCCTTGAAATAAGATGTAAATATTATTATAATTAAAATTATTATTATCATATCATATATTTTTATGAATGATAATCTTATTTAATAATAATAATTTTAATTTTTTTTAATTATATGAATAAAATTAGAAATTTACACATATTTATTTTGATAATAATAAAATAATTCTTATAATATTATTATCTTTAAAATATTATAAATACTATTTTTTTTCTGGGAACCCAAAAAAAAAAGTGTCCATTTGATCTCTGCTTTTAAAAACACCGAAATAAATGTATCTCATTATTGCACTTCTAAAAATGCATCAGTTTTTACTAGGAAAAAGAAGAAAAATAAATGCATCATTTCTGTTCATTCTCAAAGCAAATAAAATAATAATTTATTATTTTTATGGGTTGTATTTTTTATTAAGTAATGAATTGTGATAGTTATTTTAATTATTATCATAATAATTATTATATTTATATAAAAATTACATTTTAATATAATTAATGATGTATAAAGTAGTTGTTATTAAATTTTCTAATATTAATAAATTAAATTGTAATAATATTATCATATTTTATTTAAAAAAATTATTTATTACTCTTAAATAGTTAAAATAATTATATTATTTTTAATCAAGTATCAAATAATTGTATTTTTAATAAAATTTTATTAGCACATACATTAATAAATAATTTCTTTTTTTTTACATAGCTTTTTCTAATGTCCCTGCCTTTTAAGTGACACGTTGAGCCCGAATATTTTCACTTCCAGCCTCTCACACACCATCATCTCACCTCCACTACCAACACCAGCTCCCGCTCCTCTTTGTCCATATTCCTTCTCTCTCTCTCTCTCTCTCTCCGAAATCAGAAACTTTCTTCTCACGAATTCATAGTATCGGACCTTTTAGCTCAAAAACTTACACAGGTATCATTCTTTTTCTCACAGTTCCACACAGTTCCTCTCTCTTCATCTGAGCAATTTCGGAGCTGCATTTATTCTGGTGAGTTGATTTCATCGGCATTTGGCGTTTCTCAATATTTATTCGTTTCTTTCAGTGGAGTCGTTCATCTGAAGAATTTGATGAGTAAATAATGAATTTATTTTAGCGGAAAATAGAAAGAAGGAACAGTTTTGTGTTTTTAGCCAGTTTGTTTTCTGTTTTGTTAAAATAAGTTCTGAATTCACTTTGAAGCTTTGGCTTGTTGATTTCATATCTTTTCGTCTCTATCTGTCGGTGATGGTTCTCTTCTGAATTCTTACCATCTTTGGATTTTTTTTAAAAAAATTCTAAAACTATTTGTTTTCCGTTTTTGCATTATTCCACTATTGTTAGTTTTTTTTTCCTTTCTCCTTCTAGTTAAAAATGGAGTCTCATTTAGTATGCAGTTTGAAAATTTACGCTATCAGTTTACCAGTGTCTCTTCTTTCTGCGGTTAAACCGTATGCATCGCTCTCCTATTCATCAACAGTTTTCTTTCATTTCTTGTCTGATTAAATTGGATCTGATACTTGATTGAAGAGGTGTTAAATTTTTGTAAATTTTCTTCTTTAGTTAAGTCTCTTAATTAATTTGCATAAATTTGGTATTATTACGTGTACTAAATTCTTCAACTTTTAGGATCTTCAGATATCAATAGCTGTGTGCTTAGATCTTGCGGCTTATTGTTTCTTACTTAAATCGTAGACCTGCTGATAATGCCCACTGCATTCAATGTAGCTTATTGCTTAGAACAATGATCGTCTTGGCCGCACCGAGCCACCGACTTATAATCTACGAGTTTTACTATATTATCAGTTTTGATAATGTATAATATGAGTTTTACTATATTATCAGTTTTGATAATGTATAATATGAGTTTTACTATATTATCAGTTTTGATAATGTATAATATGGAATATTTCATTTCGTGTTAAATAATTGACAAGAGGTGTAAATTTCTTTCATGCATTTTACATGTTTTTATTTTGTCATCCACCATACTCTGCATGCTTGAGAAGCATAGCAAAATCAAGTGGAATTGTCTTTTCTCCTTTTTAATCCATTTTTGACTCATCAGTCTGAGTTCTTCCTTGTGGCAAAAACAGAATGTATATGTCCCGTTTCTTTTTAACTTTTTATTACAGTTTTGTTGGTGTTAATAGTAGATAAATGTTGGGCATAGGTTCCAACTCCAAAAGCTAACCGAGTAGCCCATTCCAATTATATATACCCAATTTGTCCCCTTTAGATTCCTGTCATGCCCCAATATCAAGGACCAATAATTTAGTGGCATTTTTCAAATGAGTATTTATGTTCCATCGAGTTCACTTTTACCTTGTAGATTCACCTTGAGTGCGTTCATGTAATGCAAATTGGGCTTTAGTTTTGATACCACTTTTGAGCCTGAGGTTTCAACTCAAAAGATTAACCAATTAGGAGAAGTATCCCAACTACATATTCAATTTGCTACTCATATTTTTCCAATGTGGGACTTGTTTGCCAATAAAGGCAATCCTCTGTTAATTTCTTTGTTCTTAACCTTGTGTGCATTGAAATCATTGTTTCTCTATTTTATTTTTTTTGGTTGACGTGGACTTTGGAGGATTGGTTTGACATATTCTTAGGGCATTTAATTAGTCTCATTTACCAACTTATGAACACATAAACAAGTTCAGTTGTACATTTGATTGTCAAATTGACGACTGGGGTACATATTATAATCAATTATTTTTAATAGTTTATTTTGATTTTTTTTCTATGACTGATAATTCTCATTAAGAATTACATATTTGCAAATCTCAGTGTAATATGGACAGACGGAGCTGGCCCTGGAAGAAAAAATCATCTGACAAGGCTGCAGCTGAGAAAACAGCTGTGGCTTTGGCTTCAAATGGAACCCAGAACGAGGTATTTTTCATATTCTGTGTTAAGTAACCAAAATAATATTCCAACTTATTTTGGTCTTGACTTGCATTTTTTTCCTCTTCTCTACAGTCTCAAACCGTGCAGTGCATTACCAATCACTATTCACAAATTGAATTATCATGTTTCATGCTGCTATGTCCACTTCAATCATCATTCATTAAAGTAAATAAATAAATAGAAAAGGACGTGATACATATCGACTGATGTAGGCCCACTTTTTGTGGTAAATTAATCCTAATAAACCATGTATCTTAAATTTCTGAGTATTGCAAGTAATCATATCGTACTCTCTCATTTTTGCTAATCTACAAGTCAGGTTACTTTTTCATCTGTTTGTTGCTCTGGCAATTTTATTTCTACGGGGTTGGTAAAGGGTATTATTTATTTCATGTTTTCTGCTTATTTTCTTATTTCTATCATCTTAAAATTTTCTTTCCTATTATCTTTGGGATTATTATGAACCTTAAATATTTTCCTTTCTGGTTTTCCCTCTTATTATGAAAAGGATAACTATAAGAAACCAAAATATGTTCAAATTTCGGTTGAGCAATATTCAAATCTCACAAGTTTGGAGGATAAAGTGGAGACATATGAGGAACAAGTTCAGTCATTGGAGGATAAAATTAATGAATTAAATGAGAAGCTCACTGCAGCAAATTCAGAGATGACTAGCAAGGACATTCTGGTAAAACAACATGCCAAAGTTGCTGAAGAAGCTGTCTCAGGTATGATGCTAATCTCATTTTGATAATGTACATTAAGGAATAAATTTCTTGCTTCCATTTTTTGTTCCAGTACTTTTCAAGTTGGCCCCAGTTTTCTAATTTGTGAGTTAATTTTGTTGCAGGATGGGAGAAAGCTGAAGCAGAAGCAGTTGCATTAAAAGGCCATCTGGAATCTGTTACACTCTCAAAGCTCACTGCAGATGATCGGGCTGCGCATCTGGATGGTGCTCTGAAAGAGTGTATGCGACAGATACGTAATCTGAAGGAAGAACACGAACAGAAAATGCAGGATCTTGCATTCAGCAAAACTAAACAGTTTGAAAAAATGAAGCTTGAACTCGAAGGAAAGATGGCCAATTTAGAACAAGAATTCCTAAAATCTGCAGCTGAGAATGCTGCTCTTTCAAGGTCTTTGCAGGACCGCTCAAACATGTTGATCAAGATAAATGAAGAGAAATCACAAGCTGAGGCAGAAATTGAGCTTTTGAAGAGCAACATTGAGTCCTATGAAAGGGAAATAAATTCTTTTAAATATGAACTCCATGTACTTTCCAAGGAGCTAGAAATTCGTAATGAAGAAAAAAACATGTATATGAGATCTGCAGATGCAGCAAATAAGCAGCTCATGGATGGTGTCAAGAAAATAGCTAAACTAGAAGCAGAATGCCAAAGATTACGTGGTCTTGTGCGAAAGAAGCTTCCTGGTCCTGCTGCACTTGCTCAAATGAAGCTAGAGGTTGATAGTTTAGGCCGCGATTATGGAGAAAGTCGACCAAGAAGGTCACCTTCTAAGCCTTCCAGTCCACACTTCTCACCGTTAACTGAGTTTTCCCTTGACAATGTACAGAAATATCAAAAAGAAAATGAGTTTCTCACCGAGCGGTTACTAGCAACGGAGGAAGAAACAAAGATGCTGAAAGAAGCTTTGACAAAGCGTAACAGTGAATTGCAGGCCACAAGAAGTATGTTTGCTAAGACAGCCAGCAAGCTTCAGAATTTTGAAGCACAACTTCATATCAGCAATCATCAAAAGAGTTCCCCAAAATCTATTTCTCATCTACCTATTGAAGGTTCCCTCAGTCAGCATGCAAGCAGTCCACCAAGCTTGACTTCCTTTTCTGAGGATGGAATTGACGATGATAAGAGCTGTGCTGAGTTTTCGGCTACAGGATTGGTCTCTGAGCTCTCTCATTTCAAGAAGGAGAGACATAATGATAAGCCAAGCAAGGCTGAGAACTCAAATCATTTGAATCTTATGGATGATTTTCTTGAAATGGAGAAACTGGCTTGTATGTCAAATGATTCTAATGGAGTCAGGTCTGTTTCATATTCTTCTAACACTAAAGTACATGATGCAATTAACCATGATGATTCTGATGTTTCTACAAGCAATGGCAGCCTGCCAAAAGAACACAATCATTCAAATGGGTCAAATCATCTTATAGTGAAATCATCAGAATCTAGTCCTGGATCTGATGCAGACCAGTTGCCACTGATGAAGCTCCGATCAAGAATATGTACACTATTGGATTCTGCTTCTAAGCAAATGGGTTTGCTAAAGATTTTGGAAGAAATCAAACATGCTGTTCAGGAAACATGTGATACTCTGAAACAAGACACAGTAGGTTGCATTACTGAGGATGTGCAATGTTCCAATGCCAGTTACCACAGGCAAGCTAATCCAGAAGATTCCAGCTTAACCACAGTGAAGGATATTACTTTGTGCCAGTCCCCTGAAGCAAATGCATTCATAATTACTGAAGATTTGGAAGCTGCTATCTCTAGTATTCATGACTTTGTATTGTTCTTGGACAAACAAGCTATTGGGGTCCATGGCATATTTCCCGATGGCAGTGGTTTTAGCCAAAAAATTGAAGAATTCTCTACCACCTTTAGCAAATTCAAATGCAGCAACTTGAGCTTGGTTGATTTCATTGTTGAGCTCTCCCAGGTTTTAACAAAAGCGAGTGAACTGAGATTTAATATTCTGGGCTTCAAAGGAGTTGAATCAGAAACTAGTAGTCCTGATTGCATTGACAAGGTTGCATTACCTGAGAACAAAGATGTTCAGAAGGATTCAAGTGAAAGTTATCAAAATGGTTGTAGCCATATGACTAGTTCTACTTCTAACCCCGAGATTCCCGATGATGGGAATCTAGTGTTGGGATATGCCTCTAATACTGTATCAGGAAAATTCTCATTGGAAGAGTTTCAACAACTAAAATCAGAGAAAGAAAGCCTTGCAAAAGATCTAGCAAGTTGCACAGAAAGCCTCGAAATAACTAAATCTCAGTTGCATCAAACTGAGCAGCTTCTTACTGAAGCTAAATCACAGTTGGCCTGTGCAGAAAAGTCAAATAGCTTGGCTGAGACGCAGCTGAAATGTATGGCTGAATCATATAGGTCACTTGAAAAAAGGGCTCACGAGTTAGAAAGAGAGTTGAATGTTCTAAGAGATAAGATAGAAATTGTCGAAAATGAACTTCAAGACGAAAGAAGCAGTCATCAAGATGCTTTGATCAGATGTAAGGAGCTTGTGGAAGAGTTGCAAAGGTTAGAAGCAAGCTTATTATCTTTGGACTTAATCCCTATCTTTTCCATATTAATCTGCCAATCAATTTTGCACATTTTTTTTCTTGTCATAATCCAATGTGCATTGCAGCATCATTTTGTCAAGTTACCTGCTTTTGTGCAGGTTCAATATTTATCATCTTATGTATGTAAAGCTTGGATTGGCTCGGTTTATTAGTTTTTTTTAACTAATACTTGTCTTAATTGTCTCAGGAATGAGTGTTCTGTTAATTCTTCAGTTGCAGATAATGAACAGACTAAGCAGGTGAGGTTAATATGTTTATGCATGCATTCTAAAGTTGAATGAGTACAAACATAATTAAAATATCTAAGGCACTCGAAAATTAAGGCGTTTGATCAGTAAAACAGCTTACTCATGTATTTCTCCAAATAAAAATTTATTGAAAACACTTGCCTCTAGATTCTGACACAGCTTGTAGCTGTTATAACTTCATTGCTTTTCTTTGTCACATGTGATGATAATTTTTTATGTTTGAACAGGATAAAGACTTGGAAGCTGCTGCAGAGAAGCTAGCTGAGTGTCAAGAAACAATATTTCTTCTTGGCAAGCAGTTGAATGCTTTGCGTCCTCAATCAGAGGTCACAGGATCTCAATTCACTGAGCAGAGTCTGAGGGACCAAGGCTTACCCGAGAACAAACCAACCAATAGTGGGATGAACTTGCGAGAGATGGATGCAGCTGATATGGATACTGCCACTTCTGCCAATGCGCACAGAATCAGCACAGAATCACACATCGATATTTACAGTTCTCCATGCAGCCCGTCCGATGCTGATGGAAACCCTGTGAAATCACCAATCAATTCAAAGAACACAAAACACAGGCCAACAAAGTCGAGCTGCTCATCTTCGTTATCTATTCCAACCCCGGAGAAACATACACGTGGAATTAGCAGATTCTTTTCCTCAAAAACGAAGAATGGATATTAGGTGTGGTTTACCGCAATAAAAGTGTCTTGTGGTGGAAATAACATGATATAATTAGAATCATCGGAAATGGAGACCTCCTTCATTTGTGTACCTAATCATTTCTTGCAAAATTCCTAGATGAGAAGCTCAATCTGAGAAGGCATTTCTGAAAGTGAGGTAATTTTGTAACCAATGGCTGTATATGATATCCATATCCGTCATTTTCTTTCTTTTTTCTGCTTGTCTTGTATAATCTGGTTAATCGAATCATGATTGTGAAGTTTTCATTTAAGTAAATTATTTGTGATTTCATTTACCATCATAAACGGGCTAAGTTTGTGGGATTTGTGACTGTACATAGGTTGTTATATAACTTAAAACCCATACAGCTTTTCCTGATTGGACTGTGGATTGTTAACTGAATTTTTTATGTTTAAATTTTGATCTAGTAATCTCTATTCGGCCTCATCTGATGGTTTTCGGGTTAAAATGCCATATTCAGAAGAATAATTCTATACTATAACTGTACATATTAAGTGTCAAAGCATGTGAATGTGGTGTTTTAGATCAATAGTCTAATACATGATTTATCCTCAATTCCATGAAGAAAATGCCATCATATATTGATTGCTATTTACTCTAACATTGCAACAATTTCCAATCTAGACCTGGCTTTATTAGTCACACTTGCAGTCATTAATTAATGTAAATCAACAACATGGTCCTGAATTGATTCTCAATCATCAACCTCATTTACTTGTGTGTTTCAGGGATAATCGATGTTTAAAATATCTGTATTGGTGTGAATATCGATACTTAAATTTTACAAAAATATTATAAAAATTCTATTAAAATCATGGAATTTGTTTATAAAATTTTATAAATATTAAAAAAATTAATTATTTATATTTTTAAATCAGTTTCTTACTTAATGCTAATATTTATAAAAATTATTGTATTTAATTTTGATTAATCATTCAATTAATTAATCAGAATATTATAGAATAATTAGATAAAATCTAAAAATAATTATTTAGATTATAATTTTTAATATTATTATAAATGGATAAATTTTGATATAAAATATAATTTAAATTATGAAAAAAGAATTATAAAAATAAACTAGTAAATTAAATGTAAACATGAGGTATAAATAAAATATATATATACCAAAAGTACAAAATATTGTCTTAAATAAATAATATTTTAATTAAAAATAAAAAACTATAAATAAATAAATTTAAAGACATTATTTAGAAAATAAATATGAAATCATTTTATCGATATTAGTCAGTATTTTGTTAGCAATTTCGCTACAATATCCATAACATCTACATATTGTGAAAAAATAATTTTTTCTGGATATTTTTTCAACAACTATATTGTGTCGATAATGTTGGCACATTTTCTACATTTTATTAATATTTTAACAAAAAAAAAATGAATATAATATTTTAATGTAAAGATGTGTAAAAACTTAATAATGTCAATGATATGTACACATTTCAATAGCAGGGGATAACTGAATTGTACAATTATTGTCGAGAATTACTAGCTAGCTTGCATTTTAATTTAGACAAAACAAATAAATTAATAGAAGAAAAATTAGCCTTGGCTCACGGGATGAGATGGCTTACGGATTACTTTTTTATCCTTGAGAAAGTTACTCCTGCATAGAGGTTTTGTACGTATACCACAGATGTTCAAAAAGTCATGTAATTGCACCAATTCCAACATCTATACAACATAATTTCAGACCAAAATATAAGCCTTATTTCATGGATTAATGTCTAATTAGTTTAACCTGGACTAGCTAGCTCTTACGACATTCTTCGGGTTTTGTCAATAAAGGACATATTTTATAAGATAGTTAAAAAAGAAAAGGTTAATTTGAGTTTTAATTTAAAAATAATCAAATTATAATTTAATGAATAATTTGTTGCTTTTCTAACTCTCACTAACTCATCCTCTGCTTTTCTAACTCCGATTAACTCTCTCTCCTTCACTAATTGGTACTATTTTTCTCGTCTAAACTTTTAATAAATAATAATTTATTTTAAATATAAATAAAAAATAATAAAAATAATTTATATTTATATAATAAATAATATATAATTTTTTATAACAAATAACTTATCAAAATTTTATTATAAAATAATTATAATAAATTATAAAATAATTATAAAATTTTAAATTATTAAAATTATTGATATTTTAAAAAAATAAATTATTTAAGATTAAAAAATTAAAAAATAGATTATATTGAACACATATATTTAATATTATTATAATTTTAATTATTATTAAAATAACAAATATTTATTAATAATAACTTTATTTAAGTATTAAAATACAATTAATTATATATAATTTATATATTTTACTATATTAATAATAAAAATAATTATAATAATATTATATTAGATAATATTTTCATACAAAATTTGAAATATAATATTTTATGTTTATATTGTATCTTGTAGAAAATTGAATTACGAGACTTAATAATTTTTTTTTAATAATTTAATTATTTTTTATATCATAATTATAATTAATATTATAATTATATTTAATAATAATAATAATGTATTATATTATTTATGAATTATCAAAATGCGTAACATATTATTTTTAATATATATATAAATTTATATTTATTATATTATAAAATAATTATTTTTTATTTTTTAAAATAAAATTTTAATACATGATATAATATGATATGATATGATAAAATAGATTTGTGTATTTAAAATTAATTATAAATTTATAATATCTTAATATTTTTTTTATGTTTATAATAATTATGTTTTGCAAAATAGAGTTAACATATCTTTTTTTTATTTTTTTTAAATAAAATTAATTAAAAAATATGATTTCAAGTTTAAGGTTAAATTTTACTTATTTTAAAAAAAATCCAACTTATGCCCATTTTTAAACTATTGTCTAAAAATTGGCTCTTATAGACAAAACTCCTTCTTCTTATAAGTTGTCGACAATGCACTGACAAGTTATCAACACACTAGTTAAAAAAAAGGCAAATCAATGTTTATGCATGAGATTTGCAAAAATTATCTATATATGTTAAATTTAATTTGCAAAGTTCAAAATATATGTTTCCAAATTTCATTTACATTTGGGTAGACCTATGTCACATATTTACACGTGTGTATAACTAAGTTTGAAAATTTTGAAAATGCATATTGTCAAATTTGAAAAATTTAACATAGTTATGAATTTTCATAAAATAAGGAAAACAACAAAAATATCTTTGAGGTTTACAATATTTTCAAAAATATCCACGTGGTTTACAAAAGAAGCTACGATACCTTTGAAGTTTGAAGTATTTTTAGTTAATATATAATAAACGTTACAAAAAATTGTGAAAATCATTAACATTGTTATACCATATGTGTTATGTCCCTGCCTCTATACTTTTTGAATGTAACTGTTAGTTCAATGACAATATTGTGCAATAGTAACATTACATGATACTATAAATATTTATCAAAAATACTCATATTAGTTTCTATATTATGGTCGTAAAAAAAAATTGCTACAACAATTAATACATTACAATAATCAAAATAGTTTATCCTCCCAAAGCAGGCTTCATCAACCCTATTTACCTTTCCATCTAAACACATTTTATAACCTTCCATATATTACAACAATATATTAAATATTAATATCATTGCAGTAAAAAGAGAAAAACATTATAGATGTTCAATACCTTCAATCTCCAATTTATCATTCCAACCATAACATCATTCAATAAAAAGAAAAAAATAGTCATCATCTGACCAATATATCATAGTTTTATTGTCATCTTCAACCTGTATTTTTCTATACTTTTACTGAAAAACACTTTCTAAACATACAATATACTCACTTTCAAAGCATCCCTCCATATTTGTTTAGAAGATAACTAAAATCTTCATCCTATCTAACACAATTCATTAAACTTAAAGCTTGAATGTCATATATGACTTCTAGCAATTCTTCAGGCATCAATGAAGAACTCGTAAAATTCAAAAACAAAAAATGTTTTGTGGAAGAAAAGCAGGAATAAGAATATTTGAATCAAAAGGGAATCCTAACAAGTTGTTTTTCTATTGTCCAAATGACAAGTGTAATTTTTTTTTTCATTTTAGGATCTTAATGGTGAAGAATACATGTGTGGAGATGCAAATAACATTAATACAAGTATAGAAATTATAACTCATGATTTTCATGCAATAAAACTTGAAATCTCTAGGAGCTAGGATCCAAAACATGAAAATGAATATATAGAATGGTTTTACAAATATGATGGTTCTTAATATAGGTTTATTAGTAACTACTATTAAGCATACATATACTTAATATAGGTTGTATAAGCTATGGTTAAATGAATATGTATGCTAAAATGAATGAAAATATAAAATAGAATTGTTTATAATTATAAACAAAGTACATTTTTTAAATTCACAACTACAGTCTTCAATACATATTACACATTTACATTCATATTTTACATTAACTTGTTCAATAATAGTTTATATCCATATTCATATATTACACATCCATATTACAATCTAAATTCTTACAATATCTAAGAAGAGGGAACACTTTAAATGAGTTTAAATACATAAAAAGCCACAAAGTTCATGTTATGTCCCCCAAAACCTGGTGTATACATGAACTTTGAGCTACAAAAGATTTCCTTCCAAATCATATTCATTATCCTATTTACTTACATATTTTAAATTGAAAATTATAGAAAAAATAACATAAACATACATGGTCATCTGATGAAGCAATCAAATCAAAGTCCCATTTTCACTTGTTGATTCTTCCATCTTTTACTTCTTGTTGGTTGCATCACCATTGTCTATCACTTGATTTATGAACAATAAGTTAATTCATTATATAAGAAGTAATGCATAATGAATATGTAATACAATACATTACCTAAGTTTGAATAGTTCTTTGGTTTTATTTTTTCTTGACCACCTTCTTTGAAATTGTTTACTACATACAATTTAAAAGTTAAATATAATCAACCAAATATATTTATAGAGGAATAGTTATAATTTTACTTGAGTTTCATTAGTTAGATTCTTTAACTTCTCCTTACAAGTTCTCTGATTATGATCAAATTGATTGCAATACTCACATTTCAATCCTTACGATCTCTTATGTTTCTCTCGTTTAGTAGTTTTTCTATATCTCTCAATTGGTGGTCTACCTTTCTTTGGTTTATAAATGGGTGGAAGTATTTATTGCTCACTAGGTATCATAACCCATTCTTTTTCAGATGGAAAGGGATGAAAGAAAGAGGAATATGCTTTCAAATAAGAAGTCTTTGTGAAATATGAATGTAAATAGTCTTCAATCTTATACCTTATGTCCATAATACAGGCAACACTATGCTTACAAGGTAAACCGTTCAATTTCCATTCTTAACAACTACATGTCCACTTATTTAAATTAACCAACATGTTGCAACCATCCAATACTTGAAATATTTCATATCCAGTATACAATACCTTTAAAACTCTTCCTTCCTTCCTTTTGCCTTTGAAGAATATATTTCATTACATTTGGTAGGAAATGAGTAGTCCACTTCAAAGCCTTTTCTTTTATTTTCACTATTAATCGTATCATTTTTCTTCTGACCTCTTCAAATAACTCCACAATAGGTCTAGATCTCGCTATTTTCAATCAATTGTTAAAATTTTAGTCATGTTATTGGTCACATGCTCAACCTTTACATCATCATCATCAAAAGCATGTCTACTCCAATGTGAAGCTCGAATCTTACTTAAATATTCATGTGTTTCACGCTCTTCATTTTTTATTTCATTCATCAACTCATTAAATTCAGTTGTTCTAGTTGCTTTAGATACCATCCAGAACAATGATCTCATTTTCATGCTTGGATGCTTACCCTTCAAGTTGGCATAAATATGCCTAGCACAAATCTCGCATGTGAAGTTGGAAAAAACTTATTAATTACCACAATGAGACCTTTTTTGTCTATCAAACATGAAGCACATCCTTCTATTTTCAAACTCCCTAATATGTTGGTCTAATAAAGCCATAAACCACAACCAAGTTTCATCATTTTTAGATTAGCCCAATCAAAGGAAATTAGAAACAAATTTCCATTAACATCCAATACAGCAATAGCCATCAAGATACCTTTATATGGTGCCCTTTGAAAAACATCTATCCACACCAAGGAAAGACCTACATTCACTTAAATACCCTTGTTTTAGGGTGGATAAGCCAATGAAATATCTCCTATAACAAGGGCTGGCATTTGGTATTGGTAAATAAGTATCTACAAATTCCATTGATCTTGGATCGCTTTCAATAACCATATGACAATATTATCTTATTTTTGCAAAATTACCAATGTGGTCATCCAATTCTCCATTATAAGCAATTTTTTTCCCTATATAATGTTAAGTCAGGTACAAATATACCCCATCTAATTTTACACTCTACATCCAATACAAAGATACTTACATTAGGGTTTCTCATGATTATTTCTTTCAATTGAGAAGCTAACTAAGATAATGTTGCAAATATGTGTTTTTCAATTTTTTGACAACAATGATTCCATTTCTTTTCTACTGGATCAAGTGTCTTAACCATAAATATTTTCTTATCAATTCCAACAGAAGCATGTATCCTCTAACTACAATCAAGTGCTTTACACTTTGCATTTACTCGGGTTGTGTCAACTCTAACCTTCTCACACTCATACCCAACTTGAACAATATACTTTTGTAAGATATTTTTAAATTCCTTAGTATCCTTAAAGGTATCCCCTAATTTGAACTCAATGTTACCATTACTTTTTCTTTTAAACTCCCTACCTTAATAATGTCTATTGACTTTCTTAAAACTTTTTCCTTGATACTCCTCTGAGTCAGTATCACTGATATGATGGTCATTTTCATCTCCCAAGTTCTGAAGATTATCATCAATATCATAAATTTCACCATCATTTCCTTCATTATTATCACTCTTATTATCTTCTTCAATGTTTATAATATCATCATTCTAATTAGGATCTTCCTCATCATTGCTCCAAAAAAAAATTATCATCTCCATCATAATTTTCATCTCCTATTTCAACAATTGTCCATCCTTTATATTTTTTCAATCTTTCACAATTTCTTGGATGTTTTTTTTTTCATTTTGGCTATGAATTGAGATCATGTATACTAAATTATCAAATGAATCAAGGTTAAGGTCATCAATGTCAAAATGAGAACTTTGGTTGTCATTTGAGCTTAGGGGCAACTTATTCAAATCATTAAAAGTGGGATAGCAATCATCAAAAGCTAGTTCATTTGTTAGTTCAAAAGCTGGTTCATTTTGTGATTGGTTTGGTAAAGCAATTGGTGGTTTCTTGAAAGAATGATAATCTAACATGGGGTACGGAAAACTACTTCCAAAGGATTGAATTTCACAAACAAGTCTAGCCTTTTTTTTAATTATCCCTATAATCCTTCATCAATTCTTGTAATTCGTTAACCATTTTTAATACATTTCGTTCCTCACTATCAACTTTCTTTGCTTCAACCCTAAAGTCTTCTTTTTTTTTACATCAACCTCCCTTTCATAATATCCCTCTTAACATCATGAAAGCAACAAATAAGACTATATTCATCAGTGTGTATATGACCAACCTATCTAACTTCACCAAATAGATGGACATACACACTGACCTATTCACTCATTTTTATCGCTCGATATAATAATCAAAAACATTTTCAAAAAGTGCATCACTCATCACTCATCAACATTAACACACAATATAAAACATATGATAATGAACTTGAACATAAACAAAGTACACAATATTAGAAGAATGTTTAAAGAAAATAATACTAAAATGATATATAGTTCAAGATTGAATTATAAACTATTCAACTAAACAAAGTTGAAAAATACAATATTTTTTAGCAACTAATACAAACAAAGATGAATCCTAGAAAGAACAACCCTAAAAATCACAAAAAACAAGTAGAGACAAGCAAAACATAGATAAAAATCAATACCAAAATATAAGATAAAAATGAATTCTAGATACAAGCATAATATAGATTAAAATCAATACCAAAACACAAACATAGATAGATCTGTATTTATAGATATTGTGTGTTAAGGTATTATCTTTTTAGAGATATTTTAAACCAATATAGGTTTGTAAAAACTGGATTAAAAAATGAACCCAAATAGATTTTTGTTTATAAATATTGTGTCTTAAGGTAATATACACATATCATATTACAGATCAGGTCATTAATATATCATCCAAAATAACCAAATACAGATAAAAACTAAAATATGTCTTAAATATAAACTTAAAAAATGAAGACTATCATCATACACCTTAATATTAAGAAATGAGTCAAGGTATACTTTTTATCGCCAGGATACACATTATCACACAATTCTTTGTGTTCTCTCTAATTTTTTTCTCTGTAAATCAGATCAATTTTAACAAATCTCATTATAATGGAGGACATTTTTGACATTATTCAAATCATAGGGATATTTATGAATATATTGTAAACTTCAAGGTTATTTTTGAATTTAATCCCATAAAACACTTTATAATTAAGGTGATTTTCGTAGAAAAAAAAATCAATATGTAACTTAGTAGCTATATCAATATGTTTTGTCTTTTGTTTGACATAAACGCTGAAAATCGAAGGAAAAGCCATACACCTAATATAACCAGCAACCTTTACACTTGCATTTTCTAGGAATGGGAAAGTTATTGGTTCAAATCTCTCATCTTCTAGATGTAGTTTAGTATTAAAAAGAAATAATAATAAATAAAGTCAAGTGATCAGTACTACGCGTCTAACGTTACGTGATTTTAACATATTGTTTCCAACTGTTGTTGATATTTTAGTTTTTCTTTGTGTTTGAATAGAAATTGGTTATATTAAAAGGAGTTATGAATTATGAATTGTACAGCTCAGAAGTTGAAGTTGAGCAACATTAGGGAAACAAATGGGGTAGCCTAGTGTTAGTCAGCACATGGAGTTTTTTTCCTACATAATTCCCTGAGAAAACGTGATATATATACCCTAACCCTATACTTCTAGTTGTGATTTTAACATATTGCTTAATGTTTTTAAACATATTTTGGTATTTTTTTTGTATATTTTAACATTATTTAACACACTTATAATGTCATTTTTCTTATGTATTTGGAAAAAATTAATTAGTTATATACGTAGAATTAATTTCATACAAAAGTAACTAAATAATCAAACATGATTATTTTTAGTCATGTATTTATCAAATATTGATTAATTACACACATATAATTATAATAATATATATTATATAAAAATATTTTTTAAGTTAAATGATATAATTCAAAAAAATTAATTTATAATAACAAAATTCTAGTTTCAAAAATTATAAGAATTAAAATAAATAAAAAAAAGTATGATGGAAACTTCAAATTAAAGATTTTAAGATTTTTATCATTCATATCTTAAATTTTTTTATATTTTATTTAACTCTAAGTTTTAATTTTATCTAATATTATATTATTTTACATTATATTTTAATAATATTTTTATTCAAAAAAATTTAATATAAAATTTAAGATTTTTCTCATAGTTTTCATTCATTTTTATCACTAAATAAAATTGTCTCATTTCATTACTTCAAGAATATCGATGAAACATACAATTGAAAAAATATATATTTGTTAATATTTTATTTTATTTAACAATATGTATTTCTAAATATAGGTTTAAAATCATAAAAAATATTTTGGTTTTTATATTTTAATATATATCTTTACTTTTAGTTTAACACTTATTAAATTATTATATTTTATCTTTTTATTTTTGTTAGATAATTTTTATTATAAGTTATAATGTTTTAAATTTATTTCTCTCATAACATGGATAATTAAAAATAGTAATTATTAACCTCTTATTGGATATATATATATACGATGAAGTGAATTTAATCCCTACCTTTTGAGTTGTGTCCTTAATCCCTAGCTATCTTTTATTTCAAACGTAAATTTCAAGATTTTTTTTTTAAGATCATATCGATGAAGTGAAATTAAAAGGATAATTTTTCCCAGAATTGTATAACATCTTGGTGTTATTAAAACATACACGAACATTTAAAATTTAAATCATTCTACAATTATTAAAAAAATATTAATAATCAAGAATTATGACTTAATACATAGATAAACCCTGTAATGTACTAATGTCTCTATTAAAATTTATGAATTAATTAAAAAAAATTATTACACAATCTTAAAACCAAAATATGTCTAAGTTTGAAAAAAATAAACAATTATATCCATTTTATTAGAATATATTCCCCTAATTTTTTTTTATTTTTCTTTCAAATATAATACCTCTCATGAAAACAAAATAATAATAATAAAATAAACATTGACAATAAAGAATTTAATTGCTATTTTTCAAACTTCTGATTTATTTTTAATTTCAGGAACCGTGCGGGATATTTTTAATGAAAATGTCTCTTTAATACAAATTGTGATAGTATATGTGATAATTAATTATAATGTGAAAAATAAATTTTTAATTAATATTTATGTTACATATCAATTGTTATTATAGCGATTATATTACAACTTAGAGTACGAAATTAAAGTGATATTTTTAATTGATTACTGATGGCCTTGGAAGAATTAATGGATTGAGTAGGACCATTTAAGAGTAGTTATTTACTTAATCAATAATATATATTTGTTGTAGTACGTGAATATATAATTGTTATATAATAAAATAACGACAATATCTAAAACAATATTAAGAGTAAAGCCAGTCACCTAAGAGATTTATATATAAGTTTTTTTTTTAAATAAAGAATATCATTGAAATTTATAAAGACTTAAAAATAGATAAGTGGTATAATCTTTAAGATATTTTAATCATTTTTTAAATAATAAATCATTATTTTATTAATAAATTTAATCAACCATTAAATGATAGCTTTCAATTAAAAGTAAAAGATTAATCATTATATTTTTATTTGTTGTTTAAAAAATTACTAAAATATTTTAATTTAAAGATTAATTAACTTATGTGTCACTTATTAAAATTGAGTAAACAAAACGTACAAGTAACACAAACAAAACGACAATAATAACAATCTATTTTTAAAAAATTTAAACATATCATTTCATATTAAACGAAATTTATTCAAAAGTTTTATGTTTTTTCTCTCTATTTTTTAGCCATACAAGCCATACAAGGTGGCAGATTTATATTAGGTGGTATAAAAGTTAAAAAATTTCAATTTTTGTTTCAAATACTCTTTGTGAAAAATAGAGTAAAGAGAATATAACAATTAAAAACACGAGTGACGTTTGAAAAATGATCATTTTATCCCAAATTAAAAGTATTTAATGGATACTTGAGTTTATTAATAAAATATTTATTATTTTTTTAAAGAGAGAATAAAACATTTTCAATTTAAAAATTAAATAACTTATGTATTATTTATAAAAACTACAAACAAAATGATTAAAAGAATAACCTATCTTAACAAAAATTCAACACATTATTTCACGTTAAATGAAATCTAAATAGATATTGTTTAACTTAAAATACTGTTATATAGATTCATTTTATATTAAATACGGTTAAATTTAATATTATTAACTATTTTTATTATTATAAATTTTAATAGTATTATTCCAAAAACAATTTGGTTAAAATATATCATTCTCATCTGATGCCCAAATTATTAAGGATTTTTTTTTAATAATTTGATAAATACATAATTAAATTTACATAATTACTTAAATATTTCATTTTCTAAACAATATCATTACTCAATTATTATTTGTTATCGATGATAATCCCCAAATACTTCAATTAATTATTACTATTTGTTTAAATAATTATAATATTTATATTTTAATCGAAACATCTCAAATATTTTATATATTAATTTAAATAAATTATATGTTATTTTACCAAAAACTCCTCATATGTCACTGATAATTATTGTTATGTTTTAAGTAGAACGAATGATTTTATGTATAACAACTATTTGAGTATGATAATTAATGTTGTATTTTTTTATTATATATAAACATATATCTATTAATAATATTATATTATATTAAATATAATTTATTATAAATTCACATTTGTTTTAAAACTCACCAAAACTTTCCATGTCACGGACAATTTAATACATTTATAACTTCTGTCAGAATGCACTTTACAGACTGGTTTAGTTTGTGCTTGTTCCTAAAGTAGATAACATTGGTTTGGCAGTGACTAGCCACCCAAATTAGAATCAATCATGTTTCTTCACATTATTCTTTTTCATTGAAATGGATATTTATTCAAACTACACCAAAATGTTTAGATTAAGGGTATTTTAAAGTTTAAACTATATATAAAAATGGAGATACTCATTAGTCTTTCAATGTTATAACAAAAAATGTAAATGAAAAATAATTTTGAAGAGTAATAATATTAACAATGGTAATGTCATAACTCATAATGCTAATAAAAAAAGAAAATTAGTAAATTTAAAAACCACAATTTTATATGTATAGAAACATATAGTAATTTACAGTCACTATTAATATGAAAATTTTATTATACTATTTATTTTTGATACAATTCTCAGTCAATCACTCTTAAATGAAAACAAAAAAATTGCAAAAATTGGTTTTAGAAGCAAAGTTATTACACTATATATATATATATAACAATCCTTCCAAAGCTACCTATATGGAAATACATGTGTAAACATATAATTGGGCTCTTATAAAATCACATGGACCAGTTAATTACAACAAGGGCTATAGGATACGTATAAACATACTATCAAAACCACCAATGAGTGCAGTATGCGCATATATACTGCCTATATTGCATTATTCATTTAGAGTTGTTGCTTACTTTGAGCCAGTTTATGTCATTTTTCTACAAATCTACACCTTCACATAAGAGATTCAAACACCTAGATCATGATTTAGATTTACATTTTAAGTCAATTTCACGATATAGTAACTCTCCCTAAATTTAAACAATATTGATTAAACTTGGCTGTAGACAGAATCATATTTAATTAGCATGTTTGCATGATTATCCTCAGTTGGAGTTTTTTCAACTATTACTTAACCTTGACTCACAACATCTCTAATAAAATATAATCTGACATCTATATCCTTCCTGCGCTCATGGTAGAGAGGGTTCTTTGTGAGGTATATATATAGCATTTTGACTATCGTAGAAAATTGTTATAGTAGTCAATTTGTTGTCAACTAGTTGATTAACAAAGTCACTCATCCAATTCACTGCTTCTATGCAAGCCATATATTCAGCTTCAAATGAAGATAAGGCATCAACAGGTTGTAGGCTAGCTTACCTTCCAATCGACCGTGTCACCAAATATCTTGAAAATGTAGCAAGTTTAGGGACCTACATCTGTCTAATTCACCAACAAAGTTAGTCATAATACCCTTCAAGGTATTGCTTTTTGAAGTTACTTTTCTATTAGACTAGTCCAATATTAAGGGTCCCTTTTAGGTACTTGAAGATCCATTTTACCCTTATTAGTGCAACTTGTTTAGATTGTATGCTCATAATACTTACTAAGTATGTTAGATCAGCTATGATATAAACAATTGTGAACGTTAAACTTCTAACAATATTTGTACAAGACATTTTGTTCATAAATTTCATATCTTTGTTTGTTTGAGGGAATTCTATTTCACGTGTTCGTTTTCTAATTAACAAATTTTCGATACTTCTCGTAGGTTTATAGTGAGTTTGAAAGAGGGTATTAAAATAATTATTATAAGATTAGCCCATAAAATTGATGGTCTTTAGGTAAAATTTGTTATTGAACCTTTTTATATATTATATATGATATTTATTATTAAAATTTTAAATTTTTAATATATTTTATTTAATTTTTAAATAAAAATATATGTTATATTTAATAATTTAATAAACATTTGTGTAAATATTAAATGAAAATCATAAAAGTACACACGTGTAATAATTATAATTGAATTTATTTTAACTAGTATTTTATTTTTAATATACAATAATATAACTATAAAAATAATTATTTTGTACTTTTTTATCCAGTATAACTTAAAATCTCTTATTAATTAAGTTAGTCGTAAAATTTAACAGAATTAAGACGATGGATAAAATATATTTTATGTATATATAAAAAGAATTCGTTTTACAATCTAGTATCTAAATCAAATTAAAAAATTATTTTAAATGATGAATATTTTAAAATTTGGTTAAGAGTTTGAAATTCTTTTCTTTAAAAAAAGATTTATTATTATAATTTGAGTAATTATATATTTTTTAAACAAGTATATTTTATAAAATATACGAGAGAGCCTATAATGATATAGGAAATGACTTATTTTAGTTAATTTAATAAATTTATAGTATTTTTTTATGCTTTCACCGAGTAATAAATAATAAATTTATTATGAATTAATTTTATACATGTAAATATGCACACTCTTTATGATAGGTATATAATAATAAGCAATAAATAAATATAATTGAGAATATTGTTAAAAAAAAACAATTGAAAGTAAACTAATTAAAGATAATCACGTAGATATGCACACCCTTTGTTGTAGATATGCAGTAATAAACATTAAACAATTATAATTGTGAAAAAATAATTGAAAGTTTATCGATTAAATAAAAACTAAAATTAAAAATAATTATATAGAATTATTATGTTAGATATAAAATTAATTAGGACAGAGAAAAGACTTTATTTTTAAACGGTCGTAAATTAGGATGTACGGAAAAGCAACCATTTATTATTTATCAATTTTTTTTCATATTAAATAGAATGTATATGTTATTTATAAATATTATTTGTACAAGTAAATTAGATTAGACTTAACTTTAATGTAATTGAAATATAAAATAATTCTTTTTTTAAAATAGTCTCTGAGTCGAGATCCTCTTTGTGCAGGGATCTAGACTGCTTAGGGATTGGGCCGGCCCTGCTCACAGGGCTTCAAGTCTCAGCCTCTGGTTTTGATCCACCAACACCGATCCTCATATGATCTCCAACAACAAAGTGCTCATCAATTTCTTGGTCTTTTCTTTGGCTCACGCAGAAACCTCACGAAACAGAGTGCTATTGTCCAACTGTTAATGTTTTTAACATGCAGGGGTGGATACATGTATTGGATAGAGCACACGTGATTCACCTCAATTTTTAAGTATAATATTAATAAAATTATAGATAAATTAAATGTATAAAAATAATATCTTATCACACCTAGATTTTAAATTTTAAATTTTAAACATTAAACATTTATTATATTAATAAAATTCAACTACTATGTCGATTCAATCTATCCAAGGATCTCGTCACCGACAACGGGAGGTAATTTACAAGTCGTAACGTCAAAGAATTCATTCTCAAGTAAAATATCAAGATGTACCACTTAACACCGCCAATGTTCAAGCATAATCTTCTAATAAATTAATTATCAACCTACTAAAGAAAATGTTAGATAAGGGAAAGGGGAAAGGGAAGATGGGTGCTATCAGGATTAGCCCTTGGGGAAGCACTAACAAGACCCTTTTTTCTTGATCTATGGGACTAAAGTAATAATACCAACTAAAGTTACAATACCCATTACCATGTCGACCCTGACAGAAGAACAACACGAGGAGAGTAGGGCAATCAAATTGACCCTTATGTTGGAGAAAAAGGATAATCGAGCAGAAAAGAAGAGTATCGGATTATTACAATAAGACCGTGAGCTTAAAAGCGTTTTCCATGGGTGATTGGGTTCTCAAAAAGATCTTCCCTAATAAGAAAGAATGGATGACTGGTAAAATGGGTGCAAATGGTTAAGGGTCTTACCATATAATTGAAACAACATCAGGAAAGACTCACTTGTTGAGAAACATTGACGGAGTTGAGGATGGCACCAGTTGGAATGCCATACATTTAAAGAAATATTACTTCTGATGTATCCCAATTTAATAATTTCATATATCATCATTGTATGCATACTTATGAAGAGACTTCCCTCAACAAATGGTTTTCTACCAGAAGCCTCCTACTATTATAGGTCAAGGGCTTATCACCTCGATTAAGAACCAAGTAGAGTTCCTGACACTTGCAAATGTCACTAGTTGTTCACCTCGGTCAAGAACCAAGTTGGAGCTATAACATCTAAGGAAGAGTTGAGCACCTCGGTCAGGAACTAGGTTGAGCTCCCTCTTCCACTGTATAGGTCAAAGGTTGATCACCTTGGTTAAGAACCAAGTAGAGCGCCCTAACACTTGCAAAAGTTATATGTTGTTCACCAGGGTCAAGAAATAGGTTGGCGTTCTAACATTTAAGGAAGACTTGAGCACTTTGGTCAAGAACTAGGTTGAGCTCCCCCTTCCACTGTTACAGGTCAATGGTAGATCATCTCGATTAAGAACTAGGTAGAGTACCCTAACACTCGCAAAAGTTGCGAGCTGATCATCTTGGTTGAAAGCCAAATAGAATGCCCTAACACTCGTGGAGTTTTCCCTTTATAAACAGCAAAAATAGACATGAAAAAATGCAACGGTGGGTGAATTCTATTAAGAATATTTTTATTGTTTGAGCCTATAAAGCTTTTGACAAAAACCTCTTATTACATAGCTCGGTCTGCTAGAGTTATAAAAGCTTCAAGCGCTTAGATGTCCAACTTATGTTTAGGTCATCAACCTCCTCCAACAGAGGTAATAGCTCGACCTGAATCTTGATAATTGTCTCCTAAAAATTGGTCATTTCCTCAGAAGGGATCGAGTTCAATGTGAGTATAGAATGCTCCAGTTCTTCAGCAACTCCCATCACCTTAAGGAAAACCCCATCAAATCGCTTCATGTAAAACTTTGCCCGATGTGACTCATTGTCCATGAGGGCGGCCATTTTGGCCATGGTCTCCCTCTCTCGAGCTCGAGTTTGACATAACTACTCCTTAAGAGAGGCAAGCTCACACTGGGTCTCTTTATGAAGCTTTAACCTAGCCTCGAGTTGGGACAATTTGATTTTCAATTCTCACACCTCAGTTTTAAGTCTTACGTTTCCCATTTTCAAAGCCCAAACTATAAGCTTGTTAGTACGATCAGATCCCATAACTCTCGAACAAAAAAGATGGAAAACCAGTTGAAAAATATTTCAGCAAATTTTTATAGAATCCAACAAATGCCCTTAACCCTTTTTTGATATGGGATGGTGTCCAAAAAAGGTTTAAATGATACACGTCCCAAAAATAGGGAGGTATGTCAACATCATAAATGGGTACAAAAACAAAAATGATATAAATACACTACTAAATAATCACAATTTCCAAAATTAAGTTGATTTTCATTGATAATTAAAAAGAGAAAATTACAAGACACACCTTGCGACCACACAAACATGAGTGGTGTCAAGCTCAAAAAAGGAAGGAAATACTTAAAATCTACCTAGGCCTCGAGCCATCACCACATCACTGGTCCCTGACCTCACCCTCTACACCAGTTACCTCAGTACCATAGCCACTATAGCCTGAGTCAGAATCCTTTTCCTCATCCCTATCTTAGAACTGGATTGGCTCGTACTGAGGAGTGACCAAGATGTCTAAAATTTGATAATAATACTCATACATGTCCCTCTTCTTGGCCTCTTTTTTAAAAAGTCCATAACCATAACCATCCCATACCCAATTTCTACGCTCGAGGTAAGCTGCTTCTTGAGAATTACTCTTCCACCTCGGTCAAGAGCTTGAGTTGAAAGAGTAGAAGGACTAGATGTTTGGACATATGGATCGATTAGGAGCTCGGCCGATGATTCATCCCAAATAACCTACCTGACCCCAGGCTCGTGACGTACCAACAAAAAGGAGACCATTTCGAGGGAACCATGTTAACTATAAGGTCGACCTCGATCTATAAAGTGTATCACTCTTTATCATTTGTACGCCTCTGACATCCCATGTATGTGTACGTCTTATCTAATAGACACATGTATGAATAATGTTCTATAAATAGATGGATCTCTTAAAGAATCTACATATTCAACCAATTTTTCTAACTTCTCTTTAAAAATCGAACCAATCCCAACAATAGGTTTAAAAGATGAAGATATTAGAAGTCAATTATCATCCTAAATCTTAACAGTTCCTCTTGAACTTATCTCCAATCCTCTTGTTCTAGAACTTGTCGAGCCTCTAAAATTTTCCCTCTAACTCCAATAATGATTATAGCCTGGCTTAGTTTTCCAAAAATCACCACCTTTGAATCATTTATGCCAAAGTAAAGTGACAAGAAGGAAAGTATAATTGAAGTAATAAGTAGCCTCAAACTTTGCTTTGTTTTTGCCAAGAGAACAAGGTTATTTAGAAGCAATAACTTTAAAACCAAATCCTCCTTCCTTATGTCTTATAATTTTTGTAATTTTTAGAATCATAAATTATACAAACTCAACCAATTTAACTCAAGAAATGGTTTAACAATAAAATGGATAATATGAGAAAATACGTGAAGTTAAAACATATAACAATAAAAATAATAATTTAATAATATTAAATTAATTTTAATTAAACGGAGTTTAAAATTAAATAATTTTAAATTATTATAGTTTAACTTGGATTTTAAATGTTATGGATATATATTACATATAACTTATAATACTGAAAATTATATCTATGTATATTACATATTTTTCGTATTAATTTTAAAATTTAAAAGTTAGTTTTTAGATAATTAATCATAAACTCAACTTTAATATTTTAATAAAAGTTTAAATTATTAGAATTAATCGAAGGTAGATACATAAAATTTATGTTATTGGCCTTTTATCAATCTCCTGATAAATAATAACCTTAATTAAGTATTTTTTTTATTTTTTTTTTGTTTGATAGTACCTTAATTAAGCTCTTGGTACCCAACAAATGTAGTTGCATAATTTATCAGTACAATAATGCCTGACATTATTAGTTCACTACTTCACTTGATCAGTTTCATTTGGAAAACTATACATAATTATTATAAGATTTAAATTCAAGTTTGGTTGATAAAATACCAACCGTGGTAAAAGTGTGTTGCTTAAAGCTTTACACATATTTCTGATATTCAAGATTTGATTTTTTTTATGTTTACAAAATCATCATTATAAGAAATTTTTGTAAATAAATTTAATATCCTTTTAAATTTTTTAAATTTTACTAAACTTTTCATTATATCAATAATATTTTGATATTTATTCAATACTAAATGTTATGTTAAAAAATGTGAATATCCATATTTTAATCTTGATTAAATCTCAATTCCTTCCTCATTAACTTTTCCTTTATCATTGATAAAAGAAAATTTGTTATTCTTCACTATTATTCTTTTGCTAAGACATCGTTAATCTTCAGTTGTGACAACAAAATGCAATCCATCTAAAATGTGATTGCTTTTCATATATATTATTATGAGATTAATAAAATTTAAAATTAATATAATTTTATTTAAAAATAAATAAATACACGATATTTAATAAAATAATATAATTGATAAGTAATTATAAATTTATGTTTGGACTTGGTAGTAATATAACTCTAATGTTTAAGATCAATGATTCCGGGATTGGCATGGGAAAAAGAGAAGAAAAAAAATTCCATTGATTGAATAAACAACACTTCCATCTACATGATTGAATAAGAATAACAAGCTTGGATAAAGTAGAGGCTCTTGCCTCGTGACAGAATATTCCATGTTTTTTCTGTTCATAACTACTTTAATACAGTTTTGGATGTTAACTGTTCAATTAATCAGAGACAACCCAGCATAATTTCAGGAAATCAGACAAACATGGAAAAAAGAGAACTTTTTATTAATCTGCTGAGAGATACAGAAGAATTAAGAAAAATGGGGAACAACCCCAAATTATATTATAATTAGTTTAATCATAAACCACCTTCTGGAAAATTTCCAAATAATTAAGATTTACACATTCAAACCCAGATAATAATATTAATAATAATAATAATAATAATAAAATTCATGGGCTTTCTTTCTTGTTGGGTCGAAGTCACTGTGAAAAACACAAATCCAGAAAAAAAGGAGAAAACTAAAAACGGAGAAGCAGTAGAGCAGCTTCATCTTTAATCATTTTTTCTCTCCCAAAAATATACAAAACCAAATAATGCCTAGTCGTGACTAAAATAAGCCCATTTCTTCATCTCAAAGTTGATGTTAGAGAAATAAAAACTTCTTCTTCACAAGGAATTGTGAGACCCATGTCATCGTAAACAAATCCAAATTCTTCTTCTGCTTGTTGAAGCAGAGTTTGGAACTCAGGTGTAGTCAAGAAAGAGATTGGTACAATGTATCTGCTTCTACTTTCTCCAACATAAACCACAAAATGTCCCTTTGGAACATCCAAAGGAAGTCCTTGTTCATCATAATGTGGTTGTTTTCTTCCCAAACTTGAGCATCTCTTGAGAATATGTTTAAGAAGAGCTGATTGAGAAAGCTTGCTTGGCTTTCTTATGGCCATATTTGAAAATTCCAACTTCTGGTTTTTACAAGATGAAAGAAAAGGAGAGACTTTTATTCTCTTTTTCAAAAAAGAGAATTAACTAAGAGATTAAGGTTGAGATTTATAAGAAAGGAACTTAAAACTTGTGGCTACAAAGAGAACTTGAAGTTATTTATAGTGAGACTTAAAGGTAGGGTTAAAAACAGTCATGTGGGGTTGGGGGGCAGAGGACATAGCATTAGTTGTTTGGGGCTCTGTGCTTAAGCTAAAAGGACTTGGTTGGGTAGCCAATCCCATTGGTGTAACTTCTCAATGTTTCTCCTGAAAAGACCAAGTTACCCACTTAGATTTCTCCTTATCTCATCCTCAGAAGGGTAAAGATGGGATTTGTTTTTAATCTCCAAACAAGCCTTTTTGGTTACAGAAGGGTAAAAATCACCCGTGTCTTTGTGAATTATCCTACGTACTCTGACCCACATCTCCACACCACATGACTGTTTCTATTTCTACCTCTTCAGTCTCCTTTGAAATCAACTCTCTTTAGTCCCCGAACAGTATGAGAATTTTTTAAAAGCTTCTATGAGTGCTTTGTTAGTATTAAAAAGTATTATTAATATAAGATTTTTAGTAAATACATCCATATAAATGAATCAAAAAGAGATTCTCTATGTCATTAACTCATATGAAAGTCTCCCAGAATCCTTTTAGTTATCTTGAATTATTTACGCTAATTATCTTCTGAAATATTTTATTAGAAATTCAAATAGCGTAGTACTTCAAAAAGCTAAGATCAAGAAAATCTTGAGAAGGTGTTCAAGTTTTTAGTAAGAAAGAGCATGCGTTTGATGAACATTGGCTTCCCTTGTATGTCCCAAAAGGCCATTTTGTAGTATATGTTGGTTAATACATAATCAGATATATTTTGCCTGTCAGTTTCTTGACTAACCCTGAGTTAATTTCAAACGTTGCTTCAAGAAGCGAAGGAGAAGTTTGGGTTTTATCATGACATGGGTCTCAGTATTCCTTGTGAAGAAGAAGGTTTTCTGTATTTATAATCAAATATTTAAGATGAATAGTCACTTTGAACTTAATAGCAGAGGCATTTTGTACACTCATGGGTGGAAAATGTATGAAGATGAGCTGCTTTTTGCTTCTCTGTTAATTGTTCCTCTACTTTTCACCACTGGCTCTCTCTCTTTCTCTCTCCCCTTTAACAGTGTCTGTTAATGAAAACCCACAAATATAATCTAGGTTTTATGCTTACAAGTCTATGCAATTTTTAAGAATTCCTACTTGTTGGATCTACGTACAAAGTACAAACATTCTACTATATTCAGTTAATTACATGGAAATTTTCAAGGCTAGTATTCCCCTATGTTCTTTATGATTTAGTCGTAGGATAGCTTTAAAAATTTAAACTTTGTTGTTATATTTTGTCTTGATGCTATAAATTTTGAAGCTTAAAGGAAACCATCTGTTTTCTTATTTTGTTCAACAAGGGCTCCTTTAGTTTAGAGATCATTTTCGATTGATTGATTGATTTAAGGGATAAAATTATAAAGAAAATTCAGTTTATCAAAATTTAGTTATAAATAATAAAGTAAATAATATTATTAGTAAATATATTATAATTATATTTAATAAAATATTAACATATAAATTTTAATCCGATAGAAATGTAATGCTAAATTATAAAAATCGTGAAAGATAACAGAAAAGAATAAAAATATATATAATTTTATTAATTTTTAGATAAATTATTACAATTTTATTAAATATAATATAGTATATTAGGTCAAAAACAAAGCACATAAATAAAAATACATGTATTTTCTTGAGTTATAATATGTTTCTTGAATTAATTATAATTTATAAAATATAAATTTAAATAGTTTTAAATATATAACAATAATAAAAATACATAACAATTTAAAAAATACTTATACATGTTTACATGTTAAATTTCTCACATATTTATTATTTTTAAAATTTTGATATAATTTTTCATAATTAATAAATTTATAATAACCAACTTCAAAATTAACTTAATTTTATATATTTTTATCATAATTATCCTAATGTTATTATTTGTACTCACGGCTCAAAAATAGACCAACTAACATGAGTTCAAAAATAGACCAAAACAAATCTATATATATTTTGTGGTTTGTTAGCTCAAATAGATCTAAAAAATATCAAAATAAATTTTATTGAATTAGTTTGAGGTCAAAAAATCAAAAAATATTTCAAAATTGAGCCAAATCGAATCTCTCTTTTTAATATATATTAATTTTTTAAATATTTTTTAATTATTCATATATATATATAATATTCTTTTTTAAACCTAATTCTTCTTTGTACTTTTCTCAATATCTCACTCATTATTAATATATATTTTATATAAAAAAAATTTAAAAATAATATGAGTATGAATTGTTGTTTTGTATATAATAATAATAAACTCAAATTTATATGTATTAGATATAGTTATTTAAGTATTTTGAAGAGAAAGATTTAATAATTTTATCTTAATTACGAGGGAATTAAAATGTTCTCTTGGATCTTTAAAATTAAAGATATCTTAATGATAAGTACTAAGAGTATGACAATATTGAAACTAAATTTTTAATGTATGCTTGTTATTTTTTTAATTAATATATACGATAAGATATTGATTTTAACAACGTAAAATATTTATTTTATTATTGGTTATTATATTGAAGTAATGTTTAATACGAGTTTATGTAAAAAAAAAAACTGTGAAATCAATATGTTTCATTTAGAGCTTATAAATTGATTTAAATATTAATTTTAAAAAAAATAATAAATCGATTAAAATTTTAAGTTTTTCAAAAACACCAATTTATTACTTCTCTCATGAATGTTAAATTCAAACGCTGTAAATTACAAAGTTACTTTTAACAAATTGTACGACCAACAACTCCTGCAATGTTTCTGCGTACTGCTTTGACTGAGCGGCTATTGTATAGAAATTTGAAGTTTCCAAACATGTATATAGTGCAGTGTTCCCTCTTTTTGGGGTCTGGGACACGTTCTTCGATCTTAATGTCCCTGCTTTCAATCAATCAACGGCCTTAGTAAAGAAAAAACAAATTCCATTTATTAAATTAATAAAATATTATTTTATTTTAATTCATTTTCCGTACATCAATTAAATTAAAAAAAACTATTAATAACATCTGATCTACATATTTTTATATTTATATCTTTTATATTCTAACATATATCATAACTATTTTAAAAAGTATAAAAAAATTTGATTTTTAGATAAAATTTAAATGATTTAAGTATAAAAATGTACAAATTTATATCTACCTAATATTTTTCTTTTAAAAAATACTAAAATAATCCAAAAAATAAAAATAAAATGATAAAATAATTATCCAAGTAAATTGTGGCGTTCAAAACAAAGAAACATTTTTAAATGAAGAATTAAAATTTAATTAGGTAAAACTAATTAAATGATATAAAAATTAAAGAAAAATTATTAAAATTTGACATACATGGGATAAAAGAAATGAAAGGGAAGAGCTTTCAAGAAACTAATAATTAATTGTGTGTTAGAGGATTTGTAAGGCAGGAAATGAGAAAACATAACAAAGTGTTTCTAAATCAATAGAATAATATTTCTTGCTCATCTTTTGAAAAAAATAGAACAATTTAATATCAAGCTATGTCTTGGATCTAATAATATTTTGTTTTATATTTCTCGTCTTTATTAATGTAATACTAATTTCAAAAAATAATAAATTAATAAATAAATGATATTACAATTATTTAAATTTCTTATCTTCACAAAACTATTAAAAAATTAGATTTAAGTACATAGGATAATCACATTCATAAAAGAAATTTTATTTTCAATAACAATCTAGCATAATAAGTACCATATATACCTTTTTTAAACCTACCTTGAATTAATTATCATAACTTTTGCCTGTATATATATATATAATAATTTAACCTTTTGTAAAGTTATTCATAAATCTATAACTCTTTAAAATGTCAATTTAATGACCATTTTTTAGGAAAAGAGATGTCATTAATGACATTTTACAAAAAAAAGGATGAAGATTTTGAATGAGGGGTGACAAGGAGTGACAGATCTAAAAAATATTTTGTGGGGTTGAATTGTAAATTAATGACTTTTTTTGTGCAAAGTAATAATGAATGTTGAGATTTATATTTTTAATTAATAGTTGATGGATTTATTTTTATTAATTTTATTTTCTCATATAATTTATATAACTTAACATTACATATCATTTATAATAAATTATAAAAAAATCATATTTTTTTTAACAAAAAAAAAAAGAAGCTTTAAATTCATACCCACATATTTTTTCCAAAAATATAAAACCGACTTACAGCTCAGGTGGCCCTCCATATACAATCCTTAGTGACCATGATGTTGTGTTATGGTTAACTCAAGATAATTTTAGATATATAGTTGAAAACATATTAGACTTAACTGTACATTAGAAGACTTTGGGTATATCCCTAATACTTCAATTTTTTTTTTTTTTGAAATTACACACTATTTAAACATATATATTTTTATAATATAAAAATAAATCTTTAACATATATTTAAAAATACTGTATATGTATATTATTTTATAACATACAAATTATGTTTTTTGGATAATTAAAAATAAAATTAATTAAATAATTAATATATGGCTGAAAAAACTTCAAATTCCAAATGATAGTATTCGTTACAATTACACAATTAGGACATTATTAGCATAAGAAAAAGTCATATACTCATAACGTGAGCTCTGTATAATCATAAATTCCATGAATAAATTACTGTACTGAAGCGTACGATGTTACTTTGATGTGGGTTTTTGGTCTTCTTGATCTCTTTGCTTTTTGCTTATTGCTTAAAAGTGACAGATACAGATGAATAATATTCACATGCCCTCATTTCATTTCTGTTAGACTGCAATAAAGCTCTCTCTCTCTCTCTCTCTCTCTCTCTCCCAATATGGAGGGTCCGAACTCTTCACTCCTTAGTAAAAGTCATTGAATCCTTTAGTTTAAGAGAGTTTTTTTTTCCTTATTAACTTTCGGTATCCACCTAAAAAGTTTAATTGACTTTTAATGTCAAATTAATGTAAAAATGAGAATTCTATCTGTATACCTAAGTTATTATCAACAACTATACTGTAAAAATATATATATATAATTCTTAAATTTTCAGACTCATATATTTTATATACATACTTTAAGCGTTTAAGATATTAAGTAAAAGATTTATTTTGTAAACTTATGGATTGGGATACTTTAATCTCTAAAATTTATTAAATATGGAATAGTTTTTATCTTAATAAATTTTAATAACTTTAAGATTTACCCATTTAATGTTTAAAATGAAATCTCTAGTTAACTCTAATAATATTTTAGCCATTACTTTAAACTCGATACTACTAGCTAGTATTATTGAATTTTAAAGAATGAAATTTTGTAAAGGGTCAAAGCAATTTTGGCCACTATATATTGATGGTTGTGTCACCAATCTTTGATGAGAGATCTATGTGGCCTGTAAACATTGTATTTTCAACAACTACTATATGGAGGAGACTTTTTGTGTACTTGTTTGTAGTGGTAATAGCTTTGCGATGTATTTTAGTGGATGGATTTGGCTTTTGGAACACAAATATTTGGGCAATTCCAATGGTGATCCTTGAGTTAGAAAGATTCTATATATTAGACAATTTGGAATTTGGGTTCAAAGAGAAAGACAATTATATATATATATTATCCATAATTTGGAATTTTGGTTCAAAGAGAAATACAATTGTATATATATATATATATATATATATATTATCCACAATTTGTGAAAGTGACATGAAAGCTTCTATTATTATTATTATTATTATTATTATTATTATTATTATTATTATTATTATTATTATTATTATCTCTCAAGCTAGCTAGCTAGTTAGCTTTAAGAGTGACATAGAAGGATTCATACAATGTTTTCTTATTTCAATCCCTTACTTTTGATTATAATAATATTTCATCAAATTGAGTAGATTAGGAAGTGATTAAAAAAAATTAAAGAGAGAGAAAACAATATTTGGATTTTAAGAATGATAATATATAGCCCCCCTCACCCTTTATTTTTAAGAGCAACAATGAACATGGATGACACAGCTCGACGTTAACAAGACAGTAACAAACCCTCAAAATTGAAATTTGAGGAGGTCCATATATAACTATTAATAGATATATATATATACAAGCTTACGATTTTACTTACAGTTTTACATCAATGATTGATTTAATCTTATAGTTTTCAACAGTAATATTTCAGTCCCATATTTTTCTAAAATGTGAATTTTTAATCTCATATATTTTTGGTATAAAATGCACATTTTATTTCTATTTTTAAATTTTTAAAGACTAAATTACAACTTTTATCATCTTATATATATATATATATATATATATATATATATATCCGAATGCCTATTCAAAACGGATGCTCAAGATGAGTTCATATAACATAAATTTTGGCTAGTATCTGTCTAATGATATCTAATTTCATAAGTTTTAGAAATTAATTAGGTTTTAATGTATCTATACTTTTAAAAATAAAAAAAGAAGACAATTATAGATTAAAGAAATAGTATTACTATTTTAAAAACAGTGCTCTCAAAACTAACCCTTCAATGTTACATCTGACTCTACCATGTGACAGCTATTATTAACCATTAGGCCCCATGGAACAGGCTCAATAGGTCAGCCTCAGTATATATATATATATATTGATTGAAAAATCTTTCATGAGTCTATATATATATATATATATATTAAAAAAAAAGGAAGTATGAGAAGGTAAAGTCATTTAAGTAAAAGGGGACTGTTGATCAATAAAACTGACTGGGTTCTGATTAAACTAAGAAATCTCATTTGACAAAATTAACACATATATATATAAGAGGATCACTAGTTCAAGTCTTAATCACTACAGATATACTCTATTAATTGCCTTTTAATTAGATTTTAATAATTAGTTGCCTAAGCAAATTAAGAGGAATAAGTAGGTGGTCCATTCAGCACTGTAACACCAAACACGGGGAGAACAGAAGCATAGTCATAATTATTAGATCTGTCGGGTGTGTTTGGATCGAAGTAGAACGAATTTAGCACTATTATATATATTGAGCAGATTTTTTTTATTAACCTAAATTTTATTTTTTTCATTTTTAGGCCTCTAATTAATTAGGAGGAAGGTTATTCTATTTTAAGTAAGTTTTATTTAATAAAATTTATATTTTATTTTCTTATCTATTACTTAGAAAAGTATAAATTAAGTAATTTTACAAAATAAATTGTAAAAATTATTTGATAAATATAATGAATTTGTGATAGCTGATTTTTGTATATAAAAAAAAAGAATTTATATAAGTTCATTACTCATATAAAATGAATTTATTTGATATTTTATAAAGATAATAGACTTAAATTATTCATTTAATAGGTATAAATTTAAATTACATTTTTATTAAATATTATGTACTTGGCAGATCTTTCAATTAATTATATTGGAAAGTTTGTAATTATTAAAAATGAAATTTAATTGAATATATGTTTAATAATATTATTTATTTAAATTTTTTATTGGAGGTATAAAATTTTAATTTATAGTTGGTTTGATGTACGTTTGGTTTTTTAGTTGTTTGAGGTACGATGACATCTATGCTTTTAAACTCATGATGAAGATGTTCAAAAATAGTAAGCAATTAAGCAAAAATAAAACCAAGTTCTCTCAATTAATATTTCATAATATAATTATCAATATAAAGTTGAAATAATAGAACGTGTGATAAGTGATTTTAAGTTAAGACTCAAACCTTTCTATTTAAATTTCAAATTCAAAAAATTATGTATCAAAGTGCATGTAATTTAATATTACAATTCAACACACATATTTTTATCAATAGAGGTTTTAATATGTAAATTGTGTTCTTTACATACATATATAAAGAAGTGCTAGTAAAAGAACATTGAATCATATTTATCCTATTAAAACTTTGTAATAAAACTAAGACAAAAATTTACTTATAATTGGTGTAAACCCATCGCTTTCCCTATTAAATATTGTTTATTTCAGGATCATAATTTTAACCAAAATATTTGATTATTTATAATTTTTATTATCCTGTTATTTTATAGATTTCTTGATATATTATTTTAACAGAGATATATTTTTACTAAAAACATTAAATGTGAGGTAGCAACTCACTAACTGCCATTTCAATAAAGCCTGGTATTGCAGAATAAATTGAATACATTGTTGAAATAATACCATAATTTTATTAAAGAAATATTTTAGTATGGTATTTTTTTTTTGCTTAAATACAATAAGAATATTAATTTTATTTAAGTTTTAAATAAATTTAAAAAGTTATATTTAGACCATGTGTCTAGTATATGTTGTATTTTTTTAAAGGATAATTTTAAAATTTTGAATATTTAAATTAAATATAAAAGTAGCAAACTCACAAAATGTATGTAGGGTGGGGGGTGGGCTTGCGGGCGGGGAGTGGTGGTGCGGTCGGCTTGCGGGCGCGGTATGAGGTAAGGTTTGCAGTTGAGGGGTGGGGCTCGGTGTGGAGATAGGCTCATTGGAGGTGTATATGCTGAGTTTTCTATTTTGATATTTTCTTTTTACTTCAAATTTTCAAAATATTAAATTTATCTTAAGAAAAAAATACAATATATACCAGATATATGGTTTAAGTATGACTTCCTGAATTTATTTAAATTATCCATGAAATTAGTGTGTTTGTTCTGTTTAATCAAAAGAAAATTACCATACTAAATTATATCTTAAGTACAATTTATATACCATTTCAGTTATTAATTCGAATAAACTAATAATGGATGCCCCATGTTCTGAGGTCGAGAAGTAGCAATTTTATACCAAAATTTTTGATGGTTATGCCTATTTTATTTTTTAATACGGCGACGTCCTTTCTGTCCTACTTTCCTTATTTTGCCTGCGTTCACATTTATGTTATGTGCGTTCCTAATAACTAGTACTTTGACGGTACATGTACTCTATTAACATAAATGCATAACCGTGCTATGTCGACTACAAATTATATGTTCTGGCTGATACAGGCGTACGCTTCAGTACTTCAATTAGGATGAAAAATAAATAGATTAAGAGAGATTAATTATAAGAAAGTTACACATCATAGTCACTACTTGTAACATTGTGTACCAAAACTAGTTAGGTAAATAATTTAATATGAACGTTTAAATTTTATTAAAATTTAAACACTATATATATAAGTGATATAATGTTACTCTAGGTATCACAGTATCCCATCTCAAGCATAGTCTGTAGTTAAACAGGGGAAGAGTGTAAGTTGATAAGGATTACCTTTGAGTTGTTGATTTTATTTTGATTTAATAAAGTTTATAAAATTACTAAGGAATTAATTTATCTAAACAAAATGAATAGATTATTTTTAATTTGTATTAATTTATAATTTAATAACCTAAACAAATTAACTATTCATGCAATCGCGTGTAAAAATAAAGTATAAAAATGAAAGAAAAACACACGATATTTTTAGATGGAAGCAACTTGAGTCACAACTATAACTTAAAGAAAAATTACCGGTCCATCAGACCACCTAACTTTTTATTATAAAAAAATATTCAAATATAAACTCGGTCTTATGTTACTCTTCTTAAGATACTGTCACAATATACCTTACTTACGAGCCTCTACTCTGTTTTCACAGTTTCTAATATTAGCGTGAACAGTTTCCGGACCAATATTTTAATAAGCTTCTTGCTAATCAGATACGTTCACGAATCAACTGCAAAAAAGTTAGTACAAAAACATATGTATCCGTGTGTGTTCTAGAAGGAATTTAATAATGAATAATCATAACTAGATAATTCAAAATATATGTCACTTAAATAAACTAGCAAATTCTATAGCAAAAGATTAAGCACAAGTTTAATAAAAATAGTTTATTTGAAATTAATAATCAAACCAAATAATTATGATATGATACACATAATTATTTGATCTAATAATTTAAGAACAAAAATAAAGAAGAAGCTATAAGAATATATTATTAAAATATCATAAACTAATTAGGCTTATTAATCAATCAAACACAACCATCAATATTTGACAGATTAAACAAATAAAGAAGCTTAAAGAATTATGATTTTATATTTACAAAACAAGAGAGAGATTAAAAAGAAGATAATAGTGGTCTTGTGTGGTTGAATGAAATAATGAGTAATGAGTTTTATTCATATGAAAAATTAAAACCCTTAATTTTATATAATTGATAAATATCTTTTCTATTACAAATAGAATTAGTAATACTCATCAAATAAGAAGACTCATATTTAAAGAAGAGTTCTTTTAAAGTATATTTTAAGCTCTAATTTAGGTTATATCTTGTATAATATTTTAGTATATACCTTATTTTATATTTTAGTTTACATCTTATCCTACATTTTAGCCTAAAATTTAGGATAAATATTCAAAATAATGAAACATATTAAAGAATAGGCTAAGTGGTAATGAACTGATTGAAGTTTAAATAAATATTTTAGAAACAAAAATAATCTAAATATTGTGAACATGTGCTAATAAATGAATAAGTGCAATTCTATGTGTGATAGTTATAAAATATATATTTAAAGTACGACTATCTAAAATTCTAACGTTTCTTCGACTTTGCTTGATATACTTGAAAGTGAGCTTAAAAACAAGTTTACATGCAAATATTTTGTCTACAAAAATAATCAATACTTATAATCCTTACAAACTTACCCTTTGGCATTTTCATGTGACAAAACATTTCCCTTACTACATAACATTTATAGGAATAAGATAAAAATATAATGATGTCCTAGACTCCATAGTGGAACTATCCCATGGTTTGATGAATTGATCTTTGTTGCAACTTAACAAGTTTGTAAGTAACTTAAATTACATAGACAAAACATATGACAAGTTGGCTTGGAAGCCTCATTGTACATTAGTTCATTTTACATAGAAATAAGCGAAGTGTAAAGAATAATCATGTAGTGTATGCATTCATACCAATCAAGCTTAACATAAGACAAAATGATGGAAAGCATTCTTATCCTAAATATGTTCTCCCCCTATATGCATAACAAAATAAATCATGAAAGTGAAACATACTCTCTCCTTTTTTGACATACGAGAAAGACAAAGCATTGGAAAAATTAAGTAAATTAATGCAGAATTGCAATGTGGTATAAACTACTCCCCCTAAAGATAGAACAGTGTAAAAGAAGATTAGTTCTGAAGTGCAATGTGATTGAAACTCCTCCTAAGTTCTATAACCCCTGACTTAAAAACCAATTAAAAAATTAATAAATAGCCACATAAGGTATTAAACTTGTTTAATCACAAATGATCACATAAATAATTGAGAACTAATCATTTTTAACTCAAATTTTGATTTATCTATTGTATAAACTAGCAAGTAGAGTAGAAGAAGCTCACAAGCATACTTCGCACATATAATGACATATTGACATTTACTTAAGAGCAATATATATGTTTAAACTTTACAAATATGCAAATCAAGTCATTTATGAGACACATGATTATATTTTTTCTTTTACCTCTATTGGTCTTTTTTGTGTATTCTAAGTACAAGTTTTATAAGCAATCACTTTTTTCACAATCTTTCTTTCTCTTTATTATTTTTTTTGCACGATCCATAAACCTAGCATGATGATTTTTACACTAGTTGTGAGGTATCCCACTCCTTTCCTTGCAGTAGCTTTACACATTACAGTAGGTAGCCCTTTTAATACTAGGTGCTTCAATACAATAAAATTTTAAAAAGCAAGAAATATAACTCAACACAAATTTACAGTCAAGATTAGTTAAAGTCCTAAAGTCTTTTTAAGAGAATTCATAAACTTCAATCATAACATATATGTGTGTTCATGAATGTGTGAATAAGTTCATGTCAACATTGATCATCACATGTATAAGAATATGTGTGTATAAGTCAAAATTTTAGAATAATTTATACAATAAATATCAAAATGAGTTATGTCACTAAAAATAAGGTTATAAGTCTATAAGTGTTGAATAAATCCAGTACCTTGTTGGTCAGATAAGGATTCTAATTATCTCTTTCTTTCTTTTTGTAAGTTTAAATAAAATAAAGACAATAGAGATTGCTCACCTAAGGCCATTTAAACACTCTAAGAAAAATACCTAGATGAAAGAATAAAAGATGCTGAGGTAACAAGAAGAAAGAAATCTTTTCTAACCTAAATATTCTTGCATTTTGGTTTCTCTATATCATTGGGTTGTGACTCAACTACCTTATGTTTCATAGGCGTGGTCTTAGACTTAGCTATACTTTTCTCACTCATCCTAAATGAAGATATAATATGCATAGTATGATGGTGATAATGAGTCATAGCATTAAAAGTACTGAATTTTACTTGCCTATTTGAACCTAATACTTCATGCTTCCTAGTAGAATTTTTGAACACATTATTATAATTTTCATTCATCCTTGAATATGATTTAGCATGTATAGATGGATGATGCTTATGGGTCCTACTAGTTGAAACATGGAAAGAATCACTAAGTTTAGGAACATTCATCAAAAATATATACTTTGATCTTATATGACATTTCCTATCACAATGATGATAGACATGCACAAACTTAAAAGCTTTTTCTATCATAGGTGCAATCGTTTTTTGTACATAGTAGTAACAGTAAGAGTAGAGTTTAAAGACCTTACAAATGTGGTCTTTAATGTTGAAGGTGTGGAGCTCTCGTCCTTAAAACCAAAACCACGTGTATCACCATGTAACTTACCAATGCTCAAGATTTTATTTAAGTGTTGAACTCCAATGGTAAGTCTTTCCACTACTTCACATGATTATTTGGGTTCTTGCACTTTTTATAATTATCTGCAACAAGCTTATTATTTTCTTTTTTCAAATTTACAAGACTCAAGTTTAAAACATTATTTTGTTCTTGCAAAATATTCTTCTTTTCTTTTAATTTATTAGAAAAGTTTTCATGCGCATCAAGTTGTTTATTTAATTTTTCTACTTTTACATTTAAACTATTATTCTTTTTTATGGATAAATTTAGAAAATAATTCTTTAAAACTTTTAACATTATATTTAGGGAGAAAAGAAGATTCAAGTTCCTCATCATCTGAGCTATAACTCTTAATAAAATTATCCATTATAAAAATTCATAGGACCAAAACTAAGTATATCTAGTGCTGGCTCTGATACCAATTGAAAGTTTATAAATTACCTAGAGGGGTGAATATTTTATTTTTAATTTTTATCAATTTTAAATTTAATAATCTAAACAAAGCGGCTAGACATTCAATCGCGTGTAAGAATAAAGTACAAAAATGAAAGAATAAAACATGATATTTTTAGTTAGAAAAACCCTAGGTTATAATCATGACCTTAGAGAAAGACCACTGGTCCACCGGACTACCTAATTTTCCACTATGAAAACCAAATGTTCAAGTAAAAACTCAGCCTTATGCTTACATCCCTAGGATATTGCCTTAATATACCTTACTTACGTGCCCTTGCTTTGTTTTCACAGTTTCTAATATTAGTATAAGCAATTTCTAGATCAATGTTCCAATAAGTTCCTACCAGTCAAATACGTTCACAAATCAATTGTAAAAATGTTAGCACAAAAACATAAGTACCCGTGTATGTTCTAGGTTGAATTTAATAATGAATAATCCTACCTAGATGATTCAAACCATATGTTACTTAAATAAAATCAACTAGTAAATTCTATAGTATAAAGATTAAACACAAGTTCAATAAAAGTAGTTCATTTGAAATTAATAATCAAATCAAATACTTATGATATTAACACACAATTATTTGATCTAATAATTCAATAAAAAAATAAAAAAGAAGCTATAAGAATATATGATTAAAATATCATAAATTAATTAGGCTTAATAATCAATCAAATATAACCACCAATGTTTGATAGATTAAACAAATAAAGAAGCCTAAAAAATTATGATTTTATATTTACAAAACAAAAGAGAGATTAAGAAGAAGAGAATAGTGGTCTTGTGTAACTGAATGAAATAATGAGCAATAAATTTTATTTATATAAAAAATAAAAATCCTTAATTTTATGTAATTGATAAATATATTTTTCATTACAAATAGAATTAGTAATACTCATTAATCAAGAAGACTTATATTTAAAGAACAGTTCTTTTCAAGTATATTTTAGGCTATCATTTAAGCTACATCTTATATAATATTTTAGTATATATCTTATTTTATATTTTAGCCTATATCTTATCCAACATTTTAACCTAAAATTTAGGATATATATTCAAAATGATGAAACACATTAAAGAATAGGCTAATTGGTAATAAATTGATTAAAGTTTAAATAAATATTTTAGCAACAAAAATAATTCAAATATTGTGAACATATGCTAATGAGAGAATGAGTGCGATCCTATGTGTGATAGTTAAAAAAAATATACTTAAAATACGATTATCTAAAATTATGACGTTTCTTCGACTTTGTTTGATAGACTTGATAGTTAGCTTAAAAACAAGTTTATATGCAAATATTTTATACAAAAAAAAAATAACAATACTTATAATCCTTACATTGAAAATTTTAAAAAACTCAAAAGCTTGACCAACCTATAACCTTCCAAAGAACCAACCTTCAAGCCAATTTATAATGTCAGTTTAAGAAAAATTTACTTAACAATTTTAGACCTATAATCATAACATGTTATAAAAATCTTATTTGATTAAAAAGGAAAAATATACCATGTAATTTAATTTGAAAGTTATTGTCATTACATATTGTATTTACTTATTCTCTTATCACTAGTAAGAGACAAGATGGTTGTAGTATGTATTATGCAGATATAGAATTGTGATTGTTTTTAACATTAATCATTAAAAAATTTATATAAAATAATTATAGAAAAATTAAAAAGTTTAGAGTATACTTAACAACTTATGAACATCTAATGAAGTTATAGATCTAGGTAAAATCTCATATTGTAAAATAGAAATATGTAGTTTGTATAGTAATATAAGAAAAATTATGAATTTAGAAATTTTAGATAAAATTTAGTACATCAATTGGTAAGAAAATATAATAATAAACACACAAAAGATAAAAGGATTATGTGGACTATTTAATATATTATAATGATTTAAATAACTCTTTTGCTACAAACTTGATGTTTAAAAATTTATAATAAACTTGCAAATATTTACTTTTTGTCACTTTAAATTTTAAAAACATTATAAATATAAAAATTGACTTACATAAATCAACAAAACATGTATGAAATAGTTATTATTTTTCACGATCGATCTTCTTTAAAAGTGAATATTTTAGTGTCTAGTTATAATATTTACTGATTAAGTTTAGATTTTATAATTTTAAATAAATTTAAAATTATAATTATAATATATATAGTAATAATTAAAAAATATAATTTATTAATATTATATGTTCGGTACAATTCAGTTTTTATAATTTTTAGAACTCTAATTGAACTGATAAGCTTTTTTGTACTTATTTAAATTAATCAACCTTCAAAAAAAAAAATATAGTTTCAGTTTGATAACCCGGATTGATTGATTGTTTTTTTTTTCAATAATTACCCCTTATAATTAGTGTCTAATTCTCTCCATAAACGCTAGTTGGTCTAATTGAGTCAATTTGTGACTTTTCTAAACAAATCACATGCCATGAACCTTTCCGTTTAAAGCTGTTTTATAAAATAATGTTTTATGTATGTAGTTATTTTATGTATCCGGTAACGTATTAATTATTAATTATATATAAATGTTAAAATATTAAAAGATAAATTGAACGTTGAATACTAACTATTTTAAATTAATTATATATATATATATTAAATTATAATAATTTATTTTTTTATTTGATATTAGGTGCAACAATTGTGTATTTTTGTCATTTGTCTTTTTATATACGTTTTACACATGATATTACTCATTTGATTGATTTATATTAGTGTTACAAAATTAAACACATGATATTACTCATTTGATTGATTTATATTAGTGTTACAAAATTAAATGAGTATAGTTAACTACATGCAATCAATTCAAAATTTAATTTCAAACAAACCGTTTATGATACGTTTCTCAAATTTATTTAAAAATATATTTTAATGATCAAAATCCTCATTTAAACAAATGTTGAGTAATTTATATTAATTATTTAATATTTATATTATTATATTAATTTAAATATTTATTAATATAACATTAGCATTTTCTCCTAAAAAAGTTACACATAACTAAACCGTTAGACACTTAAAATATTCTCTAATTTAAGCATATTTATTTAAAAATTGGCTTAATATCAGAGTGAGTGTATATGATACCTTACCATATCGTTTATTCTAACATAATTTTAGTAACTTATAGTATCTATATGATATTAACATTAACATGAATACAAAAGTAGGATTTAAAAAGTAATAATATGTGAACAAAAAAAGCGTACAAATAGTTATAATGGAAACGACAAACATAAACAAAATATAATGAATTCTTCTGTTAGCTAGGGCCGGTTAAGCAACAAAATAAACAATAAACTGCGTAGAGTAGCATGTGAGTCTTTTAACTGGCACATATATTTATATATAGATTCGATGTTGTAAATAACTTCAAAAGAAAAAATTTGTGCTTACTAAAAATAAATAAATAAAAAATTCACTTTAAAATGTATGCTATATATGCGAATAATAGGCTAGGGCTTGCAAATTTCAAGTTAAATTGATATATTAGGTGCAATTCTAACATCAAATCACCTTAATTAGCTAAAATAAGTCTCGTAATCACATAATTAATATCACAGCTGGTTTGAAGAGCCTTAGACTAGAAAGCGAGATGGTTTCAACACAATCACATGGCCTTTAAAAACTCAGAATTAAATGGATTGACTTTATCTTCAAGAATTAATGTTATTATTAAGATCCAATTTCAAGCACATTCTAAGCATGCCCAAGTACCTAACAAAATAGGGATCAGTTAGGGAAAGATAGCAAGTGTATTAATTGCAGTAAATTCTAAGTTGTAATTAAGATGATATAAGAAATTTTGTACACACATGAATTACCATTCTGTCTTATTAATGTTAAAATTGAGAGGGAGGGAAAACAAAAGAGACTTCTAAAAGGGATTAGGAGAATGGATCATTCGTTTGTCTTAATTTCTAGAATTGATGGGATTAAATCTTTTGCTTAAACCTAGTTTTTTTTTATTAATTTTAAATTGTAACTTTGAATTGAAATGGTTTTGGAACTTTGAAAGTGATATTTGTTACAAATTTAACAAAATCATGAATTAAACTATCCATAATAACTTTCTTATATTAGCTATATATATTCACGTTTAGGAGGACACTAATATAAGAGTTGTTTTTTAGATAATTTTAATCATAAATTTTACAAAGATAACCAATAATATCAATAAAAAAAATTAAAGTGTACTATTTATTTGCAAGTTTGAAGTAAGTTCATACATTATCCTTAAACTTTAAAACCTACGATTTGATCCAAAAAAAATTTAAAACTTCATAAATAAATCTTTAAACTTTTAAATCTTACAATTTAGTCTTTAAATTTTTAAAATTTTACACATTGATTTTAATTTGGTCACTAAAATACATATTTATAAAATAAAAAATTTAGAATATATATGTTAAGCTTTATAATATTAGAGATCTATGTATAAAATTTTAAAAATTTAAAGATCAAATCATTTGTTTTAAAAATTTGAAAAATTATGTATAAATTTAATTAAATTAATAATACACTTTAATCTATTAATAATTATATCTTTGATATTTTTTAGTATAAATTTTTTCTATATATTTTTAAATATCCATGTATTAGGAATGAAATAAGTCTACTACAATTTACTTTCTTTTACAAATGGATCATTTTAATACCTTAGAATGAACCATTCACAAGTAAAGTTATTAAAGTTGTATACATGTAAAAAAAAACTTGTAATACAATTCATTTAAGAATAAAATTGTGTCTATATTTTAATTTTATTTAAAAATAAATTAAATTTTTAATTAATTATTATAAATTTTAATTAATTTAATAATAAATCTTATTTATAATAATTATTAAAATACAAACCCACTTTATATATATATATATAACTACTCCACCAATACACGTCATTTTCTTAGAATAAGATAAATGGGTCACAGTTTTAAAAAAAGAAGCTAAACCCCATGTTCTGTGAAGGACATTGGTTGGTCTATGGTGAAAATAAGGATATGGGACCCCTCCTATGGCCTATTCTCACCGAAACCAAGCGGCTATAATAACCGTTAATATATTCCTAAGTAGTGAAGATAAGGACTCGACTCTTAAAAGCACATGAACACCATGTGACCTATTTACCTTCTACACTATTGCAAAGCAAATACTTACTTCTGAAAATGAAGCCCACGTCAGCTCCAACGGCTTAGCAAACTTCACCCAAACATAATGTACGAGTTTCGAAGATAGAGTTGGGCTAAATATATGCTATAAGTGCTTTTATTAAGAATTTCATGTACTCACTTTCACTATGAAATATCTTGGTGGGATTGCAATCGGTAAAGAAATTATGCATTTGATACGAAATGACACTCCGTAACAACCGATGCTGTCAGTCATTTTCTTACATGTGTCATGAATTTATAAGTTGTTAAATTTTAAAATATTAACTAAATGGTTTAAATATTTATTATAATATTGTCTCTTATTGATATAAAATATTATCTTTAATATTATTTTGAGTATCATATCACATATTTTTGTTTTAGTTTTTAATATATTTTTGTTTTATTTGTATTCATTAAATCCTATTTAAAATTATCTTAAAGGTAACATGAGACTTAATTTATTTTTATAAATTAAACATATTAATTATAGTTTTTTTTAACTTATTATTTTTACTTTTTTTAGATATTTTAGTCTCTTTTTTTTTATCAATATTGATTTTTTTGGATAATATTTTTGATAAAAAAACTTAAATTGGATTGAATGAATCTTAACTAGTAGATGTTTGAAGAAAAAAAGTTTTTAAAAGTAAAAAAAAAAAATAATTAAACAACTAAAATTAATCTAAAATAATAAGTTTTTACAAATATAACAATAAAATTAAAATATATAAATTTAAAGTAAATTGATTAGTATATTTAACTTGTAAAAATAAAATAATCATAGTTCTACCTTTCTCATTTTTTAGGATAAGGAAACTTTTTGATTCATTAATCGATTAGAATTCTAGGTTTAGATATGATTATTTTTAATTTTGAATTTATTTAAATTAATGTTCAAATTTAAATGCCATAATAATTATAAAATAATGTTAAAATATTTAAATTTAAATAAAATTTAAATTTAATTCATACTTTAAATTAAAATGAAACTTGATTGAAAATATAAATATTTAATGTAACTCCAACATGAAAATTATTCATTAAATAAGGCTTACTTTGATATAATTTAACTTTAAGCGAAGTAAAATTATATCAAATCATTCGTTCTTTAATCGAGTCTTGGATGCTTACCCAATACTCAACCCTTTATTAATTTGCAATGTATGTATCCAATGCCGTGCTAAAGAATTAAAAAGAGAGAGTAGAGAGATCTTTATCTTTGTAATGATATGGACTGGATTGATATTTGATGGTATGTTTAGTCATGACTCATGAAGTGCATCTATTAATGTCAATTTGACAACATGCTTCATAAAATCAGACTTGACAATCTTGCGTGTTGATATAGAAAACTTGCTTCTTGTATTGTACGTACTCTAACTTCACCTTTCTGCAAATCATGATTTATCGATCCTTTTCTAAAAACCAATATGATTTGGTAAGAACTTATAAATGACCATTTGTAAATGTCAACCAATATCGAGCATTAGAAGGATGTACTGCATTATTTGTTGAGTATATATCTTACAATTTTGTTCCATTTTACACAAAGTTTTTAATTTTTTTTTTACAAAAAAGATAACTAAAATTTGGTTTATTTTACACAAATGTAATTAAACTTTGGTCCATTTTACCCATAAATACATATACTTTTATTTTGTTTACACACAAATACTTAAACTTTTATTTTATGTCAGTTAATTAAATGATGTGATAATATTTATGTATAAATAAAATAAGAATATGTGTTCTTATATATAAAATGGACCAAAGTTTAGATATCTAAACAAAAGTTTATGTATCTTTATATAAAATGGATCAAAATTTGGGTGTCTTTTATTAGAAAAAAAGTTGAGATACTTTTGTGTAAAATAGACAAAAATTTGTGTACCTTAAAGTTATTAACCTAATAATAAAAGACTATATTATCTTCATTTCTGTATTATTCTTCCCAACTTGAAAAGAACACGATTCTAAGAGTTTGTCAAACCAAAAAGTAGAAACAAAAATTGGAGAAATGTTTTCATCCTACTTGGAATGTGCATAAGAAGTAACATGCCTAGCATGAATAACCCAAATCTAGGTACCATAAATAAGACTAAAGAAGGCTTTAAACCTTGGTCAAGTAATTATTCATCCCACTTGAAATAAAATAATATTCATGTAAGCATGCATTAGCAACTAATGGGACAATAGTGATTTTATCAAGCCAAACTTTATAATTTAAAAATGAAAGACAAGTGGCAATGAATAGTCAAGTATAAGCTCAATGCTTTCAACTAAAACACAAGGGATAACATGAAAAAATATCAAAGTTTGGCTCTCAAGTGTAATTATAAAAGATCCTTGGATTGTTTTCGTTCTAAAGGAGGACAATGGCTTGGTTTATGTGGAATGGGTTACATGGTTGGCTTTTAAATTTCTTGAGTGAGATCCTAAAATACTTGGAATTTCTTTAAGGGGTGAGATGATTATTTTTAGAGGCATTCCAAGAATACCCTTCTCAACTTGGGTGGTTCCAATTTTTTGTGGTGGAGGACCAAGGATACCCTTTGAAGGTGAAGGAATTTTAGTAATATTGGGTGGGATATATGTTAGTTCCCTTCTTGACAAAGCATTACTTTTAGGAACTAGTCTTATTTTTTTGTCATTACAAGGGAATATAAATATGTTTTGTTTCACCTCATGGATCAAGTGGATATAATCTCTACTTGGTTTACCATGAATAATATGACAAGTATGTGAGACATGTATGTCTACCACTTCACATTTGACCATATCTTGATAGGATTTTTCACTTGAAAATGAAAGCATACAAATTCACTATCATCATGGTCTTTTTTAATTTGTAAACCCAAAGCTTTCATAACATGTTCAAAAGCAAGATTTTCAACATTAATCATCCCATCAAAAACCTTTCTTGATTTACTGAGGAAGCTGAAAATGATTTATACTAAAATTGATCTTAAATTGTTAAGGTTTATGAGTGTTGATAACATTTGTAAACAAAATATCTAAATATAATTTAGTTTCTAGGCAAGTTTTTGAAGAATAATTTTCAAACTAAAGAAACTATCGAACTTTAAATGAATACATTTAAGGTATATCGTTATTTTTATACATTTTAGATTTCATATTAAACACACATGAACATTTTGCATATAGATTACTTGATCGATCGAGTATCATCTGGAATGATCAAGGAAGTTGATTGATCGAGAATTGATCTACCTTGATTAAAATTACTCTTGGAATTAATTTTTAAATAAGATAGATTGATAGAAATTTTGAGTTTGATCGATCGAGGATTGGATTGGTCGAGAATTGATCACATTCGATCTACCTGGTCTTAGGTTTTTTTTATACCTTAGATCAATTAAGATTTGGTTAGATCGATCGATCATATTTTGATAATTGTTTGGATCGATTGAAAAAGGTTTCAATTGATCAACCTTATTAGTTTGATAGATTGAGCTCTACTTAAATTGATCGAGTAGCAAAGATTTCAACTTTAACCTAATTTTTTATTTGAGTCAAATTGTTTTATTATTATATTGTCTTCATTATTTAAAGTTCTTTTAACTAATTTTATGGATATAATAGTAATAAACCTTTGATCGAGGTATAAATTATATTTAAGCAAACCTAAAAATACAATTCTATTATCCACATTTGCTTTAACTTTGGCAACTTATGCTCTATCTCTCAATTTGTTTTACAAAAACTATTTTGTTTGGGTCTTTCATTAGTTAATCTATCAAACGTTATTTTTAGTTGTTTTTGATTGATTAACATGTTTACAATATTTGTGTTATTGTGCTTAATCATCTGTTATAATGTTGCTAGTGATTTTGATTTATCTACTATTCTGTTAAATCATATAGCTAGGATTGTTCATTGTTTAATCCACTATATGATACAAATTGTACTTGTGTTTTTGTGCTAAGTGTTTCAGGTGCCAATTGAACGAGTTCGATAACTCATGTGACCCTAGCTTATTGGAATGTTGGTTTAGATACGAATACCTTACTTATGGAAACTATGATAGAAAACAGTGGCTTATAAGTAGGTTACTTGGGGGTATTATTTTGGAGGATAGCTTAAGTCTAGCCTTGTAATCAAATATATTTTCATAGTGGATAATTAGGTGATCTAATGGACTAGTGGTATTTTTCTTAAGTCATTATTATGACTTAGGTTGTTTCCACGTAAAAATATCGTGCATTAATTTATCTTTCCGCATTATCTTATTTGCACGTGATTTCTTGTCTAGTTATTTGTGAAATTTTAATTTGACATATTTTTGTTAATTATCTATTCATCCTCTCTAGATAATTAGATATATAATATAAATTGTTTTAACTAGTATTAGAGCGGGTCACTAGATACACTTATTGCTACCTAGGATCTTGTTATGGATAATTTGAGATAGGGTTCGTCTACAATCCATGCTTTGATGGGTCTAACCATCCATATTGGGAGGCTTGTATGTGAGTTTTCTACGTTCTATAGATGAGAGTGTCTGAAACACTATAATTTATAGTTGGGAATGACCTATGGTTACTAAAGATAATATAGTCACTCTTAAACTTAGGAACAAGTTGACTATTGAAGATAAAGTTAGTAGTAATTGGAACCAAAAGGTATAAATGCTATCTTCTGACAAATTTTATCGTATATCTGATATTGAAACCGTCAAGTGTTCCTAGAATAATTTAGAGGTTACCTATGAGGGCACATCTCAAGTTAAAAGAAAAAAAACTTCGTACGCTAGGTACTAGGTTTGAGAAATCTGAAAATGGAAGTGTTTGAAACATTTTCTAAATTTTATATTAAATTATATGATATTGCTAACTCTTCTATAAATCTTGGTGAGAAAATTGTGAAATTTATATTGGTTCAAAAGATATTGTGCTCTTTATCAGATTGCTTCTTTGCAAAGGTCATCGACATATATAATAGTAAAAATGTGGACACCATTAAAATTGATAAATTAGTAGGCTCGCTTTTCGATTTTGAGATGAGCTTTCAAACTCTTACAAAGAATAAATGCATTGCTTTCAAAACAACCATGACTGAAGATGGTGACAATTATGATGAATGACTAGTACTCATAGTTAGAAGATTGAAGAAAATCTTTAACAAAAAGAATCCTCAAAGTGAAGGACAATCAAGTAGGCCAAAAGATCAGAATGAAAGAAAAATCAAATGTATGAGTTTGAAAGGTAAGAAAACTAAACCCACTAGACTTCAATGTTTTGAATGTATGGATTATGGTCATTTTGCAACTGATTATGCCAATAATAAGAACAAAACTAGACGAGCCTTTAACGCTATACTTACTAAATTTGGAAGTGATGGCGACATTCTAGTAGAATCTGAAAACATTGGCAACAATTTCTTAGCATTTATTGCAACAACTGATGGACATTCTAGTAAGTCTGATATTGATTCAAACAATGAGAAAACGACTTTGAATTCTTACTGAATAAATTTAAAACTGTTAGTATTGAAATTTTTTTCATAGATTTAGTAGGATGGAAAAAGGAAACAAGATATATTTCTTATAAAAGAAATTAAACTTAATGAAAAAAAATCCTATAAAATAAATTCTTCAGTGTTGGAAAAGAAAAACTTGATTTGTGTGAACGTATATATAATTTGAATTCAAGTCTTGGAGTTCTAAAATAGGGAAAACAAAATTTGGTGCAAGAACTTGAACAATCTTAAGAAGTTATAAAAAGCTAACCATTGAAGTTGAAAGGTTAAACAAGATTCTAAACTATGGAAAACACGTTGGAGATAAGTGAGGGCTAAGATATGTAGATGACATTCTATACCATCTTCTTCAAAGACAACACTATTTGTTAAACCTTATGATCCCTACTTTTCATACGCTACACACGCCTCTAATGCATTTTCTTCTAAATTTATTCCTACATGTCATAATTGTGATAGAAATGGGCATATTTGATATAAGGTGGCGTTTGGTTCGTGGAATGAAATCGTAATCAGAATCGGAATCGGAATCGAAATGGAATGGAATGGAAAGGAAACAATTTTGTTTGGTTTCACCACTACAATCAAGCTCGGAATCAGGATTACAGTGCTTGGTTTGCCACTGGAATGGAATGAAAAAAGCTGTAAATGACCTTAATACCCTTACATGCTGTAAAATTCAAATAATGTCATTTAATTACTATTTTTTCGTCAGACAAAATACATTATTGAAATCATTATTTTTCTAAATAATTATTACTTAATTAAAAAGAAATATATTATTAAAATTATTATTTTTCTAAATAGGGTTTAGGGTTTTGAGGTTTGGGATGTGAGATTTAGGGTTTAGGGATTTAGGATTTGGGGTTATATTTGTAGGTTAAGGTTTAGGGTTAAAATTATTATTTTTCTAAAAATTATTTAGGGTTTTAGAAATTTAGATTTGGGGTTTAGGGTTTTAGGATTTGGAATTTGGGGTTTAGGGTTTTGGGATTTATGTTTTAGGGTTTTGGGTTTTGTGATTTATGTTTTAAGGTTTAGGGTTTAGAGATTTGGGGTTTAGAGTTTTAAAATTTTAGGATTTGAATTTAGGGTTTTGAAATTTTGGCTTTAGGGTTTAGGATTTTGGAATTTTGGCTTTGAGAATTTGGGGATTTAGGGTTTAGGGTTTTAGGATTTGGAATTTAGGGTTTAGGGTTTAGGGTTTAGGGATTTAGGGTTTAGGGTTTTAAGATTTGGATTTAGGGTTTTGAAATTTTGGGTTTAGGGTTTTGGAATTTTGGGTTTGAGAATTCGGGATTTATGTTTAAGGTATATTTTAGGTGAGGGTAAAATTGGAAAAAAAAGTTTAGATGAGAATGAAATTATGATTACCAAGGTGGGGAGAAGGAATTGTGATTCCTTCTCTTTTAGTAATCCGATTCCATTTCGCTCTCTATTCTGTCCAACCAAACACACAAAATGGAAGGAATCAATTCTGATTCCATTCCATTCACTCCAACCAAACATGGGGTAAGTGTAGATTCTTAATGATCTATAACTATTTTGATAACTTGCATGCATCTTATTCAAGACTAAACAATGTTGATAGTGATTGGGTTAAAAAATCTAATTTAAATTGTTTTGCTACCCACATTATATTTAAAGCTAAATCTACTACTACCTGGTATTTTGATAGTGATTGTTTCGGACACATGACTAGTGATAATTCTCTTTTCAAAAATGTAATGAAGGAATAATTATTTTTAGTGATGGAAATAAATCTAGGATTATTGGTACATGTATAATTTAGATTGAAGGCATACTTAGGTTGGATGATGTACTTTTTATCGATGGACTTAAAGCCAACCTAATAAACATGAGTAAAATTTGTGACAAAAACTATAGTGTATAATATACCAATAATCATTGTCTTATAACAGATCCAAAAGGAAAGTGTGTGATTAGAAGAACTAGGGCTCATAATAATTGCTATTGGATTGATATAAGTCCTATTACTAATATTTGAAATTTAGCCAATGATCATTCTGTTTCATTATGGCATCCAAAGATGGGACATATCAATTTTAAAGATCATGTAAACTTGAACAAAAAGGAAATTATGTGTGGTCTACCTACACTTTTGAAACTAAAAAAACCTTTTGTGGACTATGCCAACTTGGAAAATGAATTCGTTCTTCTAACAAGAAAATTATAAGAGTTAATACATGTAGAACACATGAGTTAATTCACATTAATCTCATGGGTATAACAACTAAGAGTTTGGCTGGTAAGAAATATATTATTGTTACTGTTGATGATTTTTCTCATTTTACATGGGTTGGATTCTTGAAACAAAAATTTGATGCATTTGGTTTCTTTAGTTCTTTTGTCTTAAAAGAGCATATTGAAGTAGATAATAGAATAACCAACATAATAAGATAAAGGACTAATTATGGGAAGGAATTTGGAACTCAAGATATGCTAAATTTTCAAGAAATATGGTATAACAAATGAGTTTTCAATACCAATCACCCCACAACAAAATGGGATAGATGAAAGGAAGAATCGATCAGTGCTACAAAAGATAGCAAGAATGTTACTACATGCAAAGGAAATTCATAAGAAGTTTTGGGTTGAAGCGTTATGTATTTCATACTACATAGTGAACCATATCTACCGATGTCCAAGTACAAACCAAACTCCCTATGAGTTATGGAAAGGTAAGAAACTTAATCTTAAACATCTTTATGCATTTGGAAGTATATGTTACTTCCTTAAAGATTATGAGAATCTAGAAAAAATTGATTCTAAAAGTAATGAAGGTATCTTCCTAGGTTAGTCCTTAACAAGTCATGCTTTTAGAGTGTTCAACTTGAGAACTAACACTGTGATTGAGTCCATCAATGTTGTTATAGATGATGCATGTACTAATACTTCTTTTACTGATGATAAAGATGAACTTCTAAGCATAAGCTTGATAAATGAGGAACATAATGATGAAACATTTGACACTAAAAAGGTTGAAAATGAGCTAGATGAAGAGTTAACCGTGAATAATAAGGACACCATACATAACACTCAAAACCATCAAACTAAAAACATCATTAGTAATCCAAATGCAAGCATGGTAACTAGAAGGAGGTAACTCATCTTTGTTACGTTTCTTAAATAGAACTAAAAAATATTAATAAAGCATTAAAAGATGAATTTTGTATAAATGTCATGCAAGATGACTTAGCTCAATTCACTAAGAAGGATATTTGGACATTAATACCTAGACCTAATTAAAAAAATATCATAGGAACTAAATGGGTGTTTAAAAATTATGATGAATGTGATGTTCTGATTAGATATAGGGATAGACTAGTTTCCCACGGTTATAGACAAGTTAAAGTAATTGATTTTGATGAAATATTTGCTTCTCTAACTAGGTTAGAATTAATTAGGATCTTACTTACCATTGCTTGCTTTATGAAATTTATATTTTTTTCAAATGGATGTAAAGTTTTCTTTCCTAAATGGTTTACTTAGTGAAGAAGTCTATGTTGAACAATCAAACTGTTTTGTTGACCCATAATTTTTAAAGCATGTTTATAAACTTAATAAGACCCTTTATGGTTTGAAACAATCTTCTAGAGCTTGGTATGAATAACTTATAGCTTATATCTTGTATAAAGGATTTTTTCTAGGTAGAATTGATAAGACTCTTTTTATTAAAAGGACCAAATAGGATATATCCATCCCTCAAATATATGTCGATGACATAGTTTTTGGATCAACATTCTATTCTCTTTTTTGGGTAACATTCAATTCTCTTGTCAAATATTTTGTGAACATAATGACTAGTGAATTTGAGATGTCTATGATGGGTGAGCTAACATATATTTCTTGATTTGTAAATTAAACAACTAAATGATGGTATATTTATTTCTCAAACCAAGTAAGATTGTAATCTAATTAAGAAATTTGGACACAAGAAAAGTAAACATTTGATAGCCTCCATGAGTCCAAGTGTTAAATTTTCATTAGACGAGTAAGGTAAGAGTGTTGATAAAACACTAAATAGAAGCATGATAGAAAGCTTTTTGTACCTTATAGTAAGTAGACCTGATATTTGTTTTAATGTTGGTGTTTGTGTCTGTTATAGATTAGATCATGAGGAATCACACATTAAAGATGTCAAAATAATAATCATGTGTCTTTGGAACTAATGGTATTTGATAGACTAATGATACTACCTTAAAATTAATGGATACACAGATGTAGATTGTGTAGAAAATTAAGATATAAGAAAAAAACACTTTAGGTGGTTATTTCTATATTGGTAACAATCTTATATCCTGTCGTAGCAAAAATTAAAAATCCATCTCATTATTTATTGTAGAGGATGAATACATTATTGCTAGTAGCTCCAGTGCACAACTTTAATGGATGAAGAACATGCTTAAAAAATATGGCTTTGAACAAGGTGATATTCCCCTTTATTGTAATAATACTAGTGCTATATGTATCTTAAAAAATCATGTTTTGCATTCTTGAACAAAACATATAGACATTAGACATTATTTTATTAGAAAACTAACAAAAGAAAAAATATTATCCTTGAGTTTGTGCCTACTGAAAGAGGAAGTAAGCTCATTTATTCACCAAGGCACTTGATACCTAAAGATTCAAATATTTTAAAAGTGTCTTAAGAATCCACACTATTGATTAAATTTTATTTAGTAATTTTTTCTTTTTTCCTTTTGTTTTGATTCTTTGTTTATTTGTTTGTCATTAAAAAAGAAAAAATCTATTAATGCTTTAACATTATCATGAATATTACATACTACTTTCATATTTATTGACTATATATTATGTAAATGAATATTGTGACTTGTTCATTTACATATTTTGCGCATCTGATGATCAATGTCAACATGAACCTACTCACACACATACACATATCATGCTTGATGTTTATGATTGATATTGTGAGATTGTAGGGCTTGAGATAAATTTAACTACTAAGTTATTGTTAAGCTTTGACTTTCATTTTTTTAAAAATCTCTACTATAGAGAGACATAATTTTGAGAGAGCTATCTATTGTAATGTGCGAAGCTACCACAGTGAACTGAGAGGGCTACCTTACAACTAATGTGAAAGTCATCATACTAGGCCTATTGGCTCGTGCATAGTCCATTTGCAAAAGAAAAATTAAAGGAAAACGAAAAATACAAAAGTAATTGCATGCACAAAAAGAAAGAGTCATAAATGATTATGGAAAAAAATAACTAATCCCTCATACAAATCATAATAGACAATCCCTAAAAAAGTTAATTAATTAAGTTCTTTCTTAGTAAATAAAATTTTATTATGTGCAAGTATGAGTACAATTGTAATTTCTTATGATAGGTAATGCCTTTTATTTTTTTTATCTAATTTCATGAATGGATTGATTGAAATACAATAGAAATTTCAATATTTATCTAATTTTTTATGACAATTAATATGACACTATATGTGTTAGTATGTTTGTGTGTCTTGTCTATATATATTTATATTGTTAGTGAATAGTCACACTTTAATAAAATTAATTTTCTCATACCTTTTCTTTGTGTTGCTTATTCGTATGAGAAAAAAAGGGTAGAAAATTATTAAGCGTTAATAAAAAATCTACAAAAAAAATGGAGAGATAATTTAGGAAGAAAAGAGTTAATTTGAAAATCTATTATTTTGGAGAGATTACACATAGGGGGAGTAACATTTAAAATTTCATATATATTATCTACTTACATGTTCTTCACCTATCTATTGTTTTATACACTAAAATAATGAATACTGAGTCTTTCTAGACAAGTTGCATGGTTGTTTGTGTTTTTGTTTTTGAGTATAATATGAGCTATCAAGATTCAAGCGATTATGGTTTAATTAAATCATAGGATAGTTTTACTATGTAAATTTACTTTTCCTATAAGAGGGCGTTTGGTTCGTGGAATGGAATCAAAATCAGAACCATAATCGAAATGGAATAGAATGGAAAGGAAACAATGTTGTTTGGTTTGACCACTGGAATCAAGCTCGGAATCAGGATTACAGTGTTTGGTTTGTCATTGGAACGGAATGAAAAAAAACTATAAATTACGTTAATACCCCTACATTCAGTAAAGTTCAAATAATGTCATTTAATTACTATTTTTTGTCAAACAAAATACATTATTGAAATCATTATTTTTCTAAATAATTATTACTTAATTAAAAATAAATATATTATTAAAATTATTATTTTTCTAAATAGGGTTTAGGGTTTTGAGATTTGGGATTTAAGGTTTAGGGATTTAGGATTTGGGGTTTAGTGTTTAGGGTTATATTTGTGGGTTAAGGTTTAGGGTTAAAATTATTATTTTTCTAAAAAGAGTTTAGGTTTTAGAATTTGGGATTTTGGATTTAGGGTTTAGGATTTAGAATTTGGGGTTTAGGGTTTAAGGTTTAGGGATTTGAGGTTTAGAGGTTTAGGGTTTAAGGATTTTGGGTTTAGGGATTGAGGTTTTAGGGTTTATAGGGTTTAGGGTTTTGGGATTTAGGTTTAGGGTTTAGGGTTTAGGGATTTAGGATTTAGGGATTTGAGGTTTAGGTTTTAGAGATTTAAGGTTTAGGGTTTTGGGATTTTGGGTTTAGGGTTTAGGGTTTAGAGTTTTAGGATTTGGATTTAGGGTTTAGGGTTTGGGTATTTAGGATTTGAGTTTAGGGTTATATTTGGGGTGAGGGTAAAATTGGAAAAAAAGTTTAGATGAGAATGAAATCATGATTTCTAAAGGTGGAAGAAGAAATTGTGATTCCTTCTCCTTTAGTAATCGATTCCATTCCGTCCCCCCGTTCCGTCCAACCAAACACACAAAATAGAAGGAATCAATTCTGATTTCTTTCCATTCCCTCCAACCAAACATCACCTAAGTGTTATATAATGAGAGAGAAGTTTTGTCACACGAATATACCAAAGGGAAAGATTGTAAGGTTTATGAGTGTTAGTGATATTCATGAACAAAACATCTAAATATAATTTAGTTTCTAGGTGAGTCTTTCAAAAATACTTTTCAAGCTAAAGAAATTATCTAGCTCCAAATGAACATATTTAAGGTATATCTATGTTCTTATGCATGCTAGATTTCATATTAGACATATAAGAATATTTTGCATATAAGTTACTCAATTGATATGAATAACATATGGATCAATCAAGGAAGTAGATTTATTGAGAATCAATCTACCTTGATTAAAAATCCTCTTGGAATTAATTTTTAAATGGGGTAGATAGATCAAAGTTTTGGAGTTCAATCGATCGAGGATTGGATCAATAGAGAATGATAACATTCAACCTACCTAGTCTTAGGTTTTATTTTTTTGATACCTTAGATCGATTTAGATTTTTTTAGATTGATCAATCATTTTTTGGTTATTGTATAAAATAAAAATTTTAATCACTTAACTTTAAAATTATGTAATAAAAGTTTTATAATTTTGAAAATCAAAATAAATTATATATTTTTTATCAAAATTATGTAAAAAAAATATCCTAATCAAATTATTCATCTTTTATTGTCATTTTTTATTCATTTTTAATAATTAAATCAATCACTTTTTTACCGTAATATAATTAAAAATATTTATAATTTACCATGATTATGAAGTGACACATGTTTTTCTGAATAGAAGTAAGTGTATAATTTGTTATGAGTGTGGATTAGTTTGTTTTGAAAAGAAGATAATTTAGGGACTATTATGTCCATTTAAGGTACAAGAAAACCCTACAATTGTAGCATCAATAATTAGGAGTATTCATATAAGTCCAATTCTAGTACCAATAATTATGGGAATGCATATGAGTCTTTAATTAAGAGTATGCATAATATGTGTTAGTTTAGATTTAAATTAAAAAAATGAACCAACATAGTCGGTTCTTAAAACTTAAGGACACACTTATCCAACATATGTTATAAAATCATTCAAAATTGGACCATTTAAAATGGATTTAAAATGGGTTAAGTTAGATTAGATTTGATAGATTGATTATGTTTTAAATTATTATTTTTTTATCAAAATTATTATTTTTATTTGAAGAAGAAAAGATGCAATTACTCGTGACAAAGTATTGAGAAAAGATAACAAATAAAATAATAATAACCAAATAGAAAAATACATTAGTATCTATATTTAGGGTTTTCAACTCTTATTTAATTAAAATGAATTAATAAAATATTTAATATTTTTTATTATATATTGACTAATAAATAGAAATATAAAATATTTTTACAAAAATTGAGGTTTAAAATTTTCTTAAATTTTTACATGATTTCTTTCTATATACAGTTAGCTTTTCTCTTTCTTTTGAATATATATATATATATATATATATATATATATATATATATATATATATATATATATATATATTATTTTTAAGGATGATTAGATTATGAAATTTTTTTTATAATATTGATTTTTATTAATATTATAAATGATTATTATCAATTAAGGTGAGTAAACATATTTTTCCCTCTTACTCAATTGTTTATTTTCTCCCGTATACTATTCTTTTTCTCTTTCCTTCATCTTTTTTTTCCATTTTTAATCTCTCTCTCATGATTTATGTAGAGGGCTCCCTAGTTTTTTGTGTAGTTTAAATTTGTCTTTAATTAGATAAAGATTTGATCATCTTATATGTAGTGTTGTATATAAATGTTCTCAAGTTGCAATTGCTTGGATTATAATATATCATATATCTAATGATACTGTATATCAATGTTCTTTGACCTCAAGTGAAAAATCATATTTTTGTTTAAGTAAATATCACTTTGACTATCATAATAGAAAACATGCTGATGCTATCTTAGTTCTTGTAAGAATCTTTTCATCAAGAGCATTTCCTTACAAGCTTTAGTAGTTACAATAAACTCTGCTTCTATAGTTGACAAAACGACACAATTTTGTAGCTTTGATTGTCATGAGATAGCTCTCTTTAAAAAAGTAATTAGGTGTATAGAATTAGACATTTTAGAATCAATATCTCCCACCATTATCTACTCCCCTTCTAAAACATAAACTCATTTTGGAAGCACCCATATAATATCTTAAAATCAACTTCACTACATTCTAGTGCTCTTTGTGTGGATTTGATAAGTATCTACTAGCAACACCAATTACATGTGTTATATCTGGTCTTATATACACAATAACATACATTCGACTACCAACAATTGAGGAATATGACACTAGTTATTTCTTTTTCTTCTTTCTCACATATAGGACTTTACATTGAGCTCAGCATGAAATGAATACAAAGTGGAGTAGCAACTAGCTTTGTTTTATCCATATGGAATCATACCAATACCTTTTCGATATACGTTTTTTGTTATAACCCAACTTTCCTTTCTTTTGATTATGTGAGATTTTCATATGGAATCAACATATTATCACATAAAGAATTAGTATGACAAATTCACCATCATTGAATCTTTTCAAAAATACATTATGGTCAAAAGTTATCATTCTATATCCATGCCCAATCATGAAGAAGTCAAACTTCTTCTATCATTGTTGTGGTGTTGACTTGTTTTAATCCATATAAACTCTTTTTCAACCAACATGCCAAATATTTTTTTCTTTGAACTTGAATCTTTCTTGTTGCATTATGTAGATCTCTTCTTCTAGATCACCTTAAAGAAAATTAGTCTTTATATCAAGCTATTCAACCTAGAGATTCAAACTTGTAACCAAGTCAAGTACTACTCGATGGATGCCATCTTTACCGTAAACAAGAAAATTTTGTCAAAATTAATTCTTTTTTTTTTACTAAACCCTTTCACGAATAACCTTTCCTTCTATCTAGGGCATGAACTGTTTTCTTTAGTCTTCAATTTGTGCACTTATTTTTTCTGAGTTCCTTTCTAGTTTTGGATAGTGCCACTAATTCGTACATTTTTTTCTCATGTAAAGATTTCATTTCCTCTTACATGGTTTTCAACAACTCTACCTTGTGCTCATGTCAAAGCTTCTTTGTTGCACTATGGTTCTCTCCCATTAGTGAGTCACAAAAACTTATTTGAGTAACACAAACTCATTTGGAGGGTATTTACTTTGGATTTTGTGTACTGTAGTTAGTCTTTATAGTTAAGGTCCATTATATGGTTCTTGAAGAGCTAACACTTCTTTTTATTCTTCTTCACCATCTTGTTTATCAACAATACCATCACTTATAGAGTCTTCACCTATATCATCAGTCGAATCATCACCCATCAAAGGATCATTTACTCCATTTCCAACATGCTCAATTGAACCTCTCCCATTATCTTAAGTTATGAGATGAGGAATTGGATCCAAGTTGATTGGTTCTTCTTTTGGACGAGCAAGAGTTTTACCTATTTAAATATCTTCAATGTTCTAATCATCAAAGAAGACAAAATATCCACTTCTAAAAATCTTTCTTTTGACAGTATCTCACATTATGTACCCAAATTATTTATTATCATATCTTAAGAAGATGCATTCTTTTGACTTGGAATTGAGTTTTGATCTTTTATCTTTTAAAATATGAACAAATGCTCTACAATCAAACACCTTTAAATGGTTTGTAAGAAACATACTTGTATCTTAAAAACTTGTTTGGAATGTTGCCATTCAATTAAGTTATGGGAGATTGATTGATCAAATCAATTACAAATAAGAGAGCTTTACGCCAAAATATCTTGGGTAACTTGGCATGAGATAACATTGTTCTCACCCTTTTCAAAAAGTGTTCTATTCATTATTTTAACTATACCATTATATTGAGGAGTCTTTGGAATTGATCTTTAATGCCTGAATATATTTCTCTTATAATAATTTTTAAAAGTTCTTATGTATTCTTCCCTGTTATCTGTGCAAATACACTTCAAAGGTCTATCAGTTTCTCATTCAACAATGGCACGCGACTACTTAAACACTTAATTTTTTTTATCTTAAGTGCATAAACCTAAACCTTCTTGGAATGCTCATCAATAAAGGTAACAAAGTACCTTGCTCCTCTAAGAGTATCACTAGTAATCAGACCAAAAACATCATAATATACAACATTAAAAACATTGGGCTTCTTTTGTGGGGTTCTATTATAAAATGAAGCTCGATGTTTCTTTCCAATCAAGTAATGCATATATGTTTTTAAGAGACATACCTTTTTCTTTTACCTTTGTTAATGCTTCTTTTTTGGCTAGAATTTGAAGTTTCTTCTAATTCATATGTCCGAGTCAGTTATGCAATAGCTCAATTAAGGAATCATTTTCGAAAGCATTTACATACCCATTACAAAAGTTTTGGATTAGTAAAGGGTATTTTCTTTCTTCACTCAGGTTACTATTAGAGAAATTCTAGTGAACTTACACTTACCGTCACCAAATACATTAGTAACATTAGTATAACCACCATCATCGAGTAACTAGGTAGAAATAAAATTCAAAGGAATGTCTAGAACACATCTTACATCTTTGAGAACTAAGTGATAACTTGTGTTGGTTTCAACAGAAATATTTCATCTTCCCACGGTCTTGGACAATTTATCATTTCCTATCCTAATATCACCAACATCTTTACTGGTATAAGATGTAAAGAAATCCCTCCGTGATGTTACATGATATGATGCACCGTAATGAATGATCCAACATGTATTTTGTGATGTTAAATTAACAATGCCACCATCAAAGATAACAATTTCATTAGATACGGTAGTAGTCATGTCTCTCGCTCAACCATTTCCTTGCTCACTTTTGAGCTATCTGCATTCTCTTTTCAAATGGAATTTTCTTTAGAATGATAACATTCTAGATCTCTCCTTGTCTTAGGCTTCCTTTTGAATTCCTATTGACTTGTCACTATTGTGAAATTTTCTATTATTGCTTATTCCGTGATATTTGACGATAAGGGTTTCATATTAAATTGAATCTTCTTACTCCTTCATTCTTTCTTCTTCATTGAATATGCTATTTTTTATTATGCTCGATGTAAGAACATATTGAGGATTTGAGTTCCGTAATGATATCACCAATATATCCTAAGTATCTATGAATGAGTTGAGTAACAATAATGCTTGTAATTCATCATCAAGCATAACTTTCATATTTTTCATTTCATTTATCAATCATTGGAATTCACTTCAATGTACATAAATGCTTTGATTATTTTTGTACTTTAAGTTAACAAGTCGTTTTATAAGGGAGGTTTTGTTCTAGTAGTCTTTCTCTCGTACATGTACTCCATCTTTTTCATAATGAGTAGGCAATAGTTTCTTGTGTTATATGATAAAAGATATTCTAATCAATCATTTGTCGAATTTTGTTCGATAGTTTTTTTATTCATCTAGGTCCAAGCGGTATCAAAATTTTCTTTTGGATTCACTCCTTTATTTATAAGTGGCTCATACAAATCTATGCAATAAAAGATGTACTCCATTTTTGGCTTCTAAATTAAATAATTGAATATCATTAATTTAATCTTTAATGTAGATAAAGTTAATGGTTTCTTTTCAATTTTAAAAATACACAAGAGTATTATAATAAGATGGCGTCTCCTTAATTTGAAAAATACACCAGAATATTATAATAATATTTGGTTGATTTGTTATCACATCAATTGCCGTCAAAATATAACAAATAAATAATAAGAGATAAATAAAAAATTGTAGAGATCTTTAGATCTAGTTTTTTGCATTGTTATGTAATTAAAATTGGTTCATAAAACATATAATATTTTTTATTATATAATGGCTAATAAATAAAAAATTAAAATGGTAAATTGTTTCTTAATACTATCTTATATAGGATGAGGATTTATTTCTCTTAAGCATATAAACTTGACTTCTCTTCTTTCTAATATATGTATATTGTTTTCTATAAAGGATGGTCATACTCCCCTTTATAATATTAGTTTTTATTAACAATATAAATGATTACCATGCGATAAAACATCTATTTGTTTTTCTCCTCCCAAATTATTTATTTTCTTCTCTACACTATTCCTTTTCCTTTTTTTTTCTCCAATCTCCTCCACTAAAAAATGGATGACTTTTTAATCAGAAAGGACGATAAAGCAGCACAACCCATTATTGACAAAGCTTAACGTAGATTAAAAGGTGGATGCAACCCATTATAATATAATATCATTTCCATCTAATTTTCAAAATAATTAAAGATCAGTCCAACCCATTTTAAATGAATTTGGAATTTTTTGAAATCAAATCATTAGAAAAAATTGACAATTTAATACAGCTATTACGAAGTGACGTGTGCAAAATTTTATCGTTTGGAAAATTAATACATGTTAAGGATATTTTTGGGAGATGGAGTAAGAATTATTTTCAAAAGAAGAAAGGAGATAAAGTAGATAAAACCTTAGAATTGAAAGCATCAATGAAGCGAATTATAGAGACGACACATGACAAATGTAGGTAGCAACAAAGGACTCTACGGATGTACCTCGACCATTGGACTGAGCACATGTTCTTGTATGTTCTTGTATTCCTCCAATATTAGACAACCCCATTAACACATTTCTTGTCATATATATATATTTCAAGTTATTCTTAAACACTCACATTGGCTGACATCGTTATATCACGAGGGTCCAAGCCAGCTTGCCTGATTTGCCGTGTGTCACGCTAGCTAACCACGCCTTAATTTGAACTTTGGTGTCGTACGTAATTCAAGAAAATACTATTTTTTTATGAAGAAAGAGGTTCTTCTTTCATTATATATATATATATATGCTTCTTAAAGCCATTACGTCAAGACCTTCTTCAGCTTCCAATATAACCACTATACTCAAATTCCGTTGAAAATTACATGTTTATATAGAGTTAGCGTATCCTTTAGGAAATTATTATTTTTAATTGTATTTTTAAATTATACTATATTTATTGTGATGTAAATATGTAAATTAAATGCAAAGAAATATTATTACTATAGCAATAGAAAGATCACCTACTTGTAGAAGTTATCAAATAATTAAATTTGTAGTCTTTTGTCATAAATGACATAAGTTTGAGTATTAATAGAATATTTATATGCTTTAAAATTCTTAAAAAATAACAAAATTAGAATATAAAACTTATAACCACAATAATAATATACTTTAAAATTTATAATCACAATAAAATAATATATATCATGTCAATATTTTATATTTTATTATTTAAAAAATTCAGACAATTATTTTACGTTAAACATAGTTTAATTGAATACTATTTAAATTAAATTATAATACTTATAATATATTTAATATTAAAATTTATCTAATTTAATTATATTTAATATTATTAAAATATTATTTTTATTTCTATAGATTTTATGGTATTATTTGATATAATTTTTCAAAATTTTCTTATACAAATGATTACCCAAATAGACATACACTTTGTTAAGTCTATCTTAACATAGAGATAACGTTGTTTCATTATTATTCTTTTCAATTATAAAAATTATAATTTTTTTATTGTTTTTAATTAAAAACTAAAATTAAAATTTTATTCTTAAAAAATACTTAATTTAAAAATTAAACTTAATTAATTATTATTTTTTAAATCATTATATTAAAGGAAATTAATTAATATTTACATTACTAAATTACGTTATAAATAGTGATAATATTTCGTATAGATTGAATCAATTTAAGCGGATATAAATTAATCTAGTTTAAATTAATATAATCTTAACTTAAATTGAATTTAATTCAAACCATCGAAGATGACTTCGAACCAAAATCAAATAGAAACGGATTAGTTCAAATTAATTCGAATTGTTAATCAATTTTTTTAATGATATTAAAACTAATTAGTACAAATATCATTATATGAAACAAAAAAAGAAAAATAATGTTACAATAATTAGCTAATAAAAAAATAAATTAACAATATCTTATTACATCATTATTCAAACATTAAGATTCAAAATAATCGATACCATATTTTAGATTCTTTATCATAAGTCTAAAGTGAAACTAACTTAAATTAAAAAAAAACACCAAAAAAACTAAAAAAGCTAAAAAATGCAGGTGAGAAATCATAAGTTATAAGTTTATTGAAAGTAAGGATGAGTATGAAACGGATGGAGACGGTTGTGTTAATAACAACAATTGTTTTGTAATAGTTTCGAGTAATTTTGATTGATAATAACTATTGGTTATAAATGAATAGTATTTTTTCTACGATTTAATTACAATTCTTATTTTTTAATATTGATTCAAAATTATGCATAGTTTAAAAATTAGCTTAATATTTTTCTACTAAATTATTTAAAATATTTACATTAATTTTCATTATTTAGTAGTTTATCACGTGTTTTTTTAAGTAATATATATATATATATATATAATAGGTAAGAATAAGGAAATTTCAATACAATTTATATGTTCATATATTTATATGAAAAATATCATTTATTACATACTCATACAGACATTAAAAATATAATATTAATATATGTTAGATTTGGTTAATGATAGTTTTTATATTACAATAATCATATTCAATTGACACCTACATAGTTACGATTAGTTTTGAAAAACAATTGTTAAAAAATTATGAATAATGATAAGGATAATGATTTTCTACCCTTGAGTGCTCAACTGATCCTTGATTGATCCTCGATCGATGCTCGATCGATTGAGTTCCATTTGGATTGACTAAGCTTGGCTTCTTATTCTTACCCTGACTTCTCGATCGATCGAGTGTCCTATTTGTTTTATTAATACACGATTTTGTCTCGTTTTTCTCATTTCAATCCCTAACACATGCATAACATAAAACAAACACATAAAATTCATAGAAAACTATAATTCATTATAAATATGTGAAAATTGATGCATATATATGTATAAAATGACACTTATCATGTGACGACAACATGATTAGCAAATTCGTTGACTAAATAATTAACTCTTATATTATATTTTGACATAAAATTATTGATTTTGATGGTATCTTAAGTTCATAAGAATTTATTGTTTCGTATGTCGTGAGAAATTTTGTTATTTTGTAATATATACTATTGATATTTCATTATCAATGTTTTGTGTGTATGCATACTATTAGGTTATGGAAGTAATAGATGATTGTGAGATATTTTATATATTACTTAATGCATTTTGTTGTTTACCTGAGAACTTTATTTCGTGTTAAGAATTTTGTAATATAATAAAATGTCTTTATATTATATCCATGTGGAGCCTAGTTGCGTAGAATCTTATATCATGCGGATGTTGAGTTTACCTAGCTTATTTGGTCTTTTGGTTACATATTATACTTTAGATTACCAGATGAATGATTATGACATGTCAAAGTGTAAGAACATTAGAATTATTTTATTAATTAATATAATCATTTAATTAAATTAATCTCATACAAATTATATTAAAATTCTAACATATTTTATCATAATTTTATTGAATAATGATAAGGTGGAGCAAAATATCATAAAGGTCCTTATGTTCATCTCTTTTGAGTGGGCTCATTCATCGGTTAAATTAGCCTAATACTCTTTTAGCACTAAAAGTTCAACCTATTCAATTAATAGGTGGGTTTAGTGTCTGAGGAATATATTAGTGTAATTAGGGGTGTATATTGAATCAAAATCGTTGATTATATATTTATTTAAATTAATCTTATCATTTGATCAGATTAAAATATTATAATCCACAATCGATTTAATCACCTTTTAAATTTGATGTAATCTGATCTATAATTTATTTGATTTGAATCGATTGAATTCGATTAATTCGATTAATAAATTTAATTAATTTTATTTTTATATTTTTAAATAAAAAATTTAAATTTTAACATAATATAAACTTATTTAAACTAAAAAACCTTAAAATATAATTAATATATAAAATATAAATATATATTTAAATTTAGATTAATAAGATTAATAAGATAATTAGATATTTTGTACAATGGTTAGTGGTGAATCCCGTTCATACAGTTAAGTGGACAGTCCATATTCTTTAGCTACACAAGTCAACAGAGGTAATAGATTTTTTCCAAAGTAAGGTACATTTATCATATTATTTTATCTTATCACAGATAAGGGCAGATTCCTTTACGGTTGGGTTGGATTGAAGCCTAATTCAAATTTTGAACAAATTGTTTTATACTATGTATACAAGTCCACTATTTTTTTAAAATAACTAAAAATTAAAGATATCAATTCAATAACTATTTAAATGAAGAAAATGGTAAAGATATATTAAATCAAAATATATAAAAATATAAATAAATTTTTTTATTCTAAATAAAGAAAAAAACATCAAACAAAATTTCATTTGATATATTTTCATTCTACTATCTTTTACTTTTATTTCGTTCTTTTGTTTTCATTTTTTATCAATTGTTATGATTTTTTTAGCTTATATAAGTGTTGGATATCAAAATTACTAAGTAAACATGGCTCCGTAAAATTTGAAAAGTCAAATAGATATACTTAACACCATATAATCTTATATATATATTTTATTATTTAAATTTAAAATAAATATTATAATATATTACACGTTTATGAAATTTCATTAATATTATAAATAATTATATATTAACTAATTTAATATTTAAATATTAATTAATTAATATTAATTATTTATAACTATACCATCTATCTAATATTTAAATAGGTCATCATAAACAGAAAATGTATAACGCATAATTTTACCCATAAATTACCTAAGCTGACCACTCATTTTCCCTTAAACTCCTTCTGATCTTAACTTTTCTCTTTGAAATTGACTTAAGCATTTGAGTCGATACGACACCTAATAGTTTCGTCACTTTTGATGTGATTTTCTAGTGATTGACAGGTTTATGCTAGGGGAACATGACCTAATAGAACTTAACTTCAATATTTAGCATCGTTTGTGGGAAAGAAATTTGGTGTTCAACCAATTGAGCTAGTGAAAATCCAAGAATGTTCAACTTGTTCTTCGTGTTCTTTTCTTTGTTCATCATGTACTTCATTCAATTCTCTCCTAACAATGTGTTTGATTCGTTGAATTGCTAGAAGCTCCCAAAATGTTCCTGATGACATCTTACCCTCCTAGTAGCTCCATGACCAAATTGACACCTAAGAGTAGTGCCCTACCCTTAGTGTGCTTCATAAGAATGGGAAAACCCATAAAGAGTTTACTGGCCCTAATTTTGGATTGCTACCTCAAGCATCTCAAATCCAAATTAGGTAATTCACTCATGATAAGGAATTCCTAAGAGCATATGAATAGGAGCTAGAACCCAGGCTAAGTCACACTTTGGTCACCGATCCAACTAAGGAGACCATACTTCTCATCTTTTTAGAAGCCACACAAGGCTACCTTGTAAGATTTTGATCAACCTACCATGTTGAAGCCATAAATAATTGGCACCTAGTCATCAACCTAAAAGACGTAATTCAACGTGCCTTACAATGAGGCAATTAGCCAAGTAGGCTAGCTAAGTAAAGTAGTAAGGTAGACTAGCCTCCCATGCAGACTAGCCAGATAGAGCATCTAGTTAGATCAGCTATGTAAATCAACCATGTTTACCAAACATCAATTAAAGTTTAGCTTCTACAACCTCAAAAAGAAAAATATCAAACATCTTCTGATGATCACCATTAGTATAGGCATAATATTTTTAAAGCAAATAAATTTTCTGATACTGATAATACTAGTGATTGTTTTAAGATAAATGTTACTGATGAATTATCCAATGATGTACTTCATAATGTGTGCCCGAGTGGTGCTTTAAAATATGTGCTTGTTAATTTAGTGAATAAACATGTTGTTGAACACCATGACACTCACTTAGGCATAGAAATTCATTATGATAATTTAACTAAATTTGTTGAACCACCCATATTCAAGATTTTTACACATTATGCTATAAACAATGAAATAAATTCGTTAGAAAACAATTCAACTTATTTTAATGATGAAACTATGAAATCTATGATGCAGGTTGATATTATTGATTGTGTGAAATATTTGAAGGCTATGCCTCCCACACGTGTATCTAATGCTATTGTGGAGTGTCACGAGACAGGTTTGAAATTCAAACCATCCATTGAGGAGCCATCAAATAAATAAATTGGATGAGCTATGGTAGAGTGATTATGAGAATACCAAGTTGTACAAAAAGAAAACAAAAAGATGGCATGATAAGAAAATTGTGCACCATCTTATTAAACTAGGACAGAAAGTGTTATTAAATAACTCAAGTCTCAAACTATTTCCAGGTAAACTCAAGAGTAGATGGTTAGGTCTATTTACCATTACTAAGGTAACAAACCATAGAGCCATTGAATTGAAAAACAAAAACAAAGAGTGGTTCCTGGTTATGGCCATAGAGTAAAACATTATCTTGAAGACCGATTGCCAAATTAAAATGTTAGGTTGACCTTGGTGGATGCACTTTAGGAGCTTATATGAATGTCTACATAAGAACGTTAAACATAGAACTTGTTAGGAGGTAACCCAATATTATTTTACTTATATGTTTTCTATTTTAGGTGAATAAATGTGGATGGAAATGACACAACAAAGATTGAGTAGTTTCAATAAAAGATTTGGTATTCCAAGGCTAAGGGAGTTCTCTTTTCTTTCACTCATTTTTCTTATTCATATGTGCATATTAGGGAAAATGTGTAATTTAAGTGCAAGAAAAATAACGTCATTCTCTACTTTAGTGTTTGGTATGCATTTTCATTTTTTAGGATATTTTTTAATTTTTAGGATGTTTTTTTATCATGATTTTGTAGAAATTGATGAATACATGGAAACTAACTGCATGTATATTTGATACAAAACATATGAACCCAATGATAGAATTGGTTTTTATAACTAGGATAAGGAATGTAATATGTTAGTTAAGATACTTACATTAATCGTGTGATATGCTTGCTAGTTTTGATTGAATTGATTTTGATTTTTATGCATATGTTCATGATTGATTTTGGTGTTCTTATTGGGTGAAAATTTGGGGTGAGTTATGCTAGTTGATGAGCTCTACCATGTTTTAGAATCTATTTAATTATCCCTTGAGGCAAAATCCTAAATAGTATTTGGCTTGAGAAATGATTTAGACTTTTATTAGATTGATTGAGCCTATCAAGCTAACTATTGTTTATATTCTTAGTCAACCTTTTGATTCTTACAAAAAACTATTCATATCTTTAAGCCAAATTTTAGCCTAACCAATAAGCATTACCTTTACCCTTATACCTTTAGATTGTATGAAAAATGCAATCATATGATATATTATAGAGCGTGGTGAAATGTAATGCACCATACTTCTTCACATCTATTAAAAAAATTCACAATTATCCCTCTAAACAAAAAGAATAAAATTAAAAATAAGTTTAGGGGTTTTGTGAGGCTAAAAGAGAGAGAGAGAGAGAGAAAGAAAATAAAGTGAAGAAGATATGTGGAAGAAAAGAATGAAAAGAACGGTAAGTTGGGGTGCACAAAAATATCAAATAAAAGCTCAATAGAAGTTAAATATTGCATGATGAATAAAAATGGAGCTAAGGTGTGGAAAAAAGCCTAAATATATCTATTTATCAGGCCTTACCTAAGCCTGATACTACAAGCATGTGAAGCCCTATTGATCTTGAGCTAAGAGCATATTTACATTAGTAGAGAGGGGTGTGAAGAATATACTTATGAAACTTGTTCTAAGAATTTGATTAGTATGCTCATATAAGTTGATTTCATGAGTACATTAGATGACATCATGTGCAACAAACACACGAATCAATTCATCAAAAACGTTGTACATCCTTGTATTAATTGAATGTTGATTTATAGATATGTAAACTTCATTGTCAAAGAATCATATGAATTTTGAAGGGGATATTTTTTGCTAAACATGCATGTATTAATAGATATATATTTATAAATGTGCTTTCTATATCTTTATAGCTAGTAAACTTGGTTTTGCTTGAGAATAAGAAAAGAGTTAAGTTTGGGGATGTGATAACTCTGTGAAAGTAGAGCTATTTGGTCAATTTTCAACCACTTATTTGTCTTGTTTGTGCTTAAATATCATGAAAAAGCTAAATTTGTATTTAATATGGCAATGTAGGTGAAAAGATATCAAACGAATCAAAAATAAGAAAAAATTAGGACAAATACAGGATCGACAAGGGAGTTGATCAATCGGGGGCTCATTACTCAATCAATCGATAATAGGCTCGATCGATCAAGCATCAAGGATTAATGCATCATCCTTAAATTTAACTCCAACTTTCAATCTGAGCTTTTGGATCAAAGTAATATGAATCATAATCTAATGAGGATCAATTTTAGCCTATTTAAAGAACCATAGGGAGATCATAAACAACACAAAATTAAGAATTACGAAATTCTAGCGGTTGCCAAGAATAGCGAAATAGAAAAAAAGTTCTAGAGGAGATTAAAGCAGACACGACATAGTTTTTAGGTAGAGATGTATGATTCTTATATGTGTGATCTATAATTGATGAAGTTAATGAGTAGTATGCAATCTAATTGACATGAGAGTAAAATTAGCTTAATCACTATATGGTATGTAGTGTACTTGATGGAGGAATTCATGCTAAGTTAGATTCAATTGATTATATAATTAATTAATGATTATATTAGGGGAAATTTTAGTGATTCACATGTTCTAAAATTGGGGGATTAAATATACTTATCATTTTTGCATATATCTTCATAGTTGTTGAGTCTTACGATTTAAAATTAGTTATCATTTATTTTTTCAATTTTCATAATATTCTATTATCCAAATAGTATTCATAATAATTATATTGGTACTTTGTTATAAGTTACACAACTCTTTGTGGGATCGATATCCACACTTAGGTACATTATATTACTTACACAATCTGTATACTTGTGGATTCCATTATATTGATCAAGGAACCATTCCAATGCTTAACAACTGACATAATTAGGTTAGAATAGCCATGCTGACAATTTTGTTGATCCTAAGGTAGATGCGTATAGTTATAGTTGTTAGACAAACATTGCTCTAAGTAAGGGGAGATTCACACATGAAGAAAGATTAGGCCTCAGTAGGATAGGTTGCACCCTAATGGGCTATAATTTCTAGAACACACTATTACAAAATGTGACATTTAAGTAGATATGTAAAGTCGATTTTGGAGAAAACTAACTTATAATGAATTTAAAGTTGGTTCGGTGAAAAACCAATGTTATATATAGAGTTGATTGATGTGTTGAACCGATGCTATTCACATGTGTAGCATTGGTTGACATGTAGAATCGACGCTATGCCCACGTGTAGTGTTAGTTCAACATGTCAACAGACTCTATACACGTGGCTTTTTCTTTTTCTCTTATTTCTTCCCCCATCAGACACAATTTTTAATTTACGGCGCTATAAACAACACCCAACACCCAAAACCCAAAACTGAGCTTCACCTCCTCTACTCTTTCTCATTTTTCGGCCACCTACAACCACCAATTCTAGCATTGTTTAGTGGGCTTTTTTCCTTTCTAAATTATCTTCTAGATCCCTTTTTTTTAGTGAAATACTCAAATTTTTTACTCATTTTCTCACTTACAAAACACAAATTTTTTTTCATTTCCTTTATTTTGTCACTTCATCTCTTGTAAGTATTTTTATTAATCTTACACACTTATTATTCACTTTGCGTTATTTTTTGTATATTATGTGTATAAATTTTATTATATGTATGCTATTATTTTTATTATGTATGTTTTGTATAAGTATTATGAAATGGGAAAGACATGATTCAACAATATGATGCTCATTAACATATCTGTGATTTGAAGTAGTGTAGTTATTTAATAATCACAAAATTATTATATAAATTTATATGTCATTGAATACAGGTTCTTAAGTAGAGTAGAAAATGAGTAAAATTTGAAATCTTTCCATTTAAAGTCAGTTTTTAACCGACTTTAAAGCCCATTTTTGTAGTAGTGACATTGCCTCCAAGGTTGCATTTTCTAGAACACTACCACCTAGGCTATATAGTCATGGATGCTACCCCCTAGGAACCTCTAATCTTTAATATTAACATGTTTCAAAAAGCTCATATAAATAATTGAGTAAATTATAAAAATATACAAATTATCATAGTTTACACATATTATTGTGCTAACAAGCATACCACTACATGGTATACTACCACTTAGGTTGTGTCAAACTTAATGAATTTTAACCTTCTAAGTTGTACTACTTAGAAAAGTTTCCTTCTAGGTTTCATCGCCTAGTTTGGCATCCTTTAAACTATACATCCAAGCCATACTTAATGATATAGATACATTATTCTTCAAGTAGTGTCATCTAGAGTTATTACTTCATTATGAGAGGTCTAGGTCTTTGCCATCTAGGCCACACCATATTATGAGAAACTTCTTGTTGTGACTCTAGAGGTGTGACCAATATTACATCAAGAACATAAAGTTGCTACAAAAATTGTACAAGAAGGAGATTCTGAAGAAGGTCACCCCATCCTTGAATTTCTCTAGGTTAAGCATGCTTAACTGTGAAGTTCTGAAGGAATGGTTGACCAAACCCTATAGGAATCAGTTATTGATTAGAAGATAAGCAACAAGTAGTTTAGCTTTATCTTTCTAGTTGATAAAAAGTGCTTTTCACCATTGGAAATGAATTATGGATCTAGAAAAAACTCATCCTACAATCATGAACAACCATTGTCTTAGGAACATATCACCTTGGTGTTCTTGGCAACTAGAGTTCTAAAAAACTAGAGTGGTTGCCCACTATATCAACTACAAATACCCTAAGGAGGGCAAAAACTTGAGCTAGAAGTCCATTAGTAAAAGTAAAAATTAGAAGCAAGTGTTTGGTACATATTCACTTCTTAACATTCTTGGAATAGGGAGATCCAAAATCTCATAACTCAAAAAAATGTTTACAAGAAAAAATAGGAGAAGGTATAAGAGTAATATCGGCTTCACATTATCACTTTCTAAGCTACCATATCTCAATTAGGGGGTGTGAAGCCACTTTAGCTCCAAATGACTAAAAATGTGAGTTGGGTAGTTGAAAGATGTTGAATTTAGGCTCATTTATCTTTATTTCATATTTGTAATTTATTTTTCAATCAAAGATGTTAGGTGTGGTTTTGTATGATCAAGTCAACACTAGCACCAAAAATAAAAATAAAATTAAGAATAAATAAACAGTTTAGCTTGCTTTGTATTCATGTAATCATATGTAACTCAACTCTCTATGTACCTAGGACAACCTTGGCATCCAGAAAGGCTTTAACAAAATGAGAATAATCCATTCATCCATAACAAAATTAGCTTTATGACAAGGTATTATTGCCTTTGTGTGCTACTATGGCCACTACTAGCCGAAGCTAGGAACCAGACTTGCCATATATTGTATAAGGAAGGTTAATCATTCTATAAAACATTGTAATGGGATCACCCCGTGGGGGCTGATGTACAAAGTCAACTAGCCATCGTCTTAATGAATAAAGTCTTATGCAAGAAATGATGGTGACCTAAAACAATTTCTACATCCACAATGACTTAAGTCTATGATCTAGAGTGGCTCACTTGGCCTTTTTAGAATATTTCCCAAGAAATTATTTCTTGTGTGAAAATGAAAGCGGTATAAGCATCTTCTAGCTCCCACATAGAGAGTGATCAAGTGAGTTGCCTACTTAGCATTAAATAATTGTCTTAATGGATCACTTCCTCTATGGAAACAAAAGCCAGATAAATACCTTTTCAAGACCTATAGTGACTATGATCTGGGATCAAGATAGTATAAAATAGTGTCTCAGTGAATCACTTCTTGTGCAAAAATGAAAGTCGTATAAATACTCTTTCAACACCCACATCGAATGTGATCCTAGATCAAGATATTGTAAACCATTATCTTAATAGATCACTTCTTGTATAGAAATGGAAGCAAGATAAATTCCCTTTCAACACCCACAACAACTATGATCCAAGATTAAAACTGTGTAAACCATTGTCTCAATAGATCACTTCCTGTGCAGAAATGAAAGTGGAATAAATACTCTTTCAACACTTACAACATCTTCCATCACCTCAATGGATGATTTCTTATGCAAAAATGAAAGAGGGCTCAACACCTCCTAGGGGTTTAAAGGTTTGTTGCATATGTTAAATACAATCGTGTCAATATACGAAAACAATTTAGTTTAGTTTAGTATATAACTATTTATTTTCTTATCGATAACCTCTTATTGAGAAAATATTTGTAATGAGAGTTGATGAGATCTACCAAATTTTAGAATCTATTTCATTATTTCTTGAGGCAAAATTGTAAATAGTATTTAGTAAAAGAAATGATTTAGTTTTATATCAAGCATTCATGTATTTAGTTTCCATATATTTATCAATATCTACCCAAATCATTATTAAAAACATCCTAGAAAAAAATAAAAAAATCCTAAAAATTAAAAATATGTATTAAATATTAAAGTAGAGAATGAAGTTCCCTCTCCTAAACTTAAATTACACATTATCCCCAATGTGCATAAGTAAATATGAAAAATTAAAAGGAAAGAAAACTCCCTTAGTTTTGGAACATTTTATTTGTCATTGAAATTGCTCAATCTTGTTGTACCATTGCTCTTCATATTTATTCATCTAAATATAAGTAAAATAACATTGGGTTACATCCTAACCAACATCACATTTAACGTCCTTTACTAGACGGTCATATCAACTCCTAAGATACATCCCTTTATGTCCATTTACTCTTGAGTTTGCCCAAAAATAGTTTGAGTCTTGATTTGTTCATTAATACTTTATGTTTCGATTTAAAAACATGATGCTCAATTCTATCATCATGACATATTTTTTTTTATTTTTGTACTTTTTTACTTTTTGACATTCTTATAAGAATTCCACTGTAGCTTATCTAACTTATGTACTTACAACATCTTTTTCACCTCTCTATTAGACTATTCTACTTGTCCACTTGATTGGGGATGGTAGGGTAATTGTGTGAGGTCTAAACTTAGGGGCCCTTCAATAGATGGTATGAGCTTAGGTTCTACCTCAAAATTTTCCATAAACATATTAGATAAACACATGAGAGGTGTAGCTTCCAAATAGTTCACATAATAATAATATCAATCATAGATTCCACACTTTCAAAATTAAAACTCATGTGAAATAGTCCTAAGTGTGGAAAACTCAATAGGTTATTTTAATTTATCATCACAATCAAGAACATTTATCTTAAATCTTTCATTAGCATTATCAACATCAAGAGCTTCAGATGCTTTAAAAACTTTAAACATTACTTGTTCATCTTGCGCTCTCAGTGAAAACTTACCCTTTTGTACATCAATGATTTATCTTCCAGTTGCTAAGAATGGATGACCAAGTATGATTGGAACATTATTGTACTCTTTGATGTCTAGTATAATGAAATCCATCAAAAATATAAACTTGTCTACTTTTACTAGCACATCTTCTACTACACCCTGAGATTTCTTAATTGATCTTTCTACCATTTGTAATGTTACTAAAGTGGGTTTGATTTTACAAATCCTCAATCTCTTAAAGAATGATATTGGCATGAGGTTAATGCTGGAGCCCAAGTCACATAGTACCTTGTTAAAATGGATGTTCCTAATAGTGCAAGGGATGTCAAAGCTACCTAGATTTTTTAATTTTTAGGGTAGTTTTCTAGCAAGGATGGCATTACAACCTTCAATTAAGATTATTTTTTTATTATCGCTAAGCATCCTTTTTAAGATAGCATGTTCTTTATAAATTTGGCATAAGAAATAGTTTGTTTAAGTGCATATATAAATTGTTTATTTATGTGTAGCTTCTTGAAGACAACTACAAATTTTGAAAACTGCATGTCTAACTTTTACTTTTGTAGTCTTTTGAGGAAAATGAATAATGGGTTTGTAGATGTTGCTCTTTTTGGATGAATTATTTCTTTTTTAGTGCTCTGTGTCTTTAGTAGGTGGCTTCTTCTCTTGAGCTTGTGATTGTTATGATTGTTGAAAACCAGGTGATGGAAATGATAGACGGTTGAATTGATTATCACTTTGTTTGTTGTTATTACTCTAAGGAAAATCCAGATGTTGTCTCTATCTAGGGGTATATGTGTTTAAGTATAAATTATTGTTTGGGTTCACATTACCCACATAAAATTTTGATTTAGGATTATTTGGGCAATTATCAGACAAATGAGCTCCACCACAAAACACACAAGACACCCCTAAATCTTGGATCTAGTTTATACTTTCTGGTGAGTTTTGATTCAAAATATTTACCAAAGATGACACTTGAGTTGTAAGTGTTGTGCTATCATTTGCCTCATGCACTCTGGCTACTCTTCCTGTGGATGCCAATCTATCTATTGGCCATTGAAAATTATTACTAGCCATTTTCTTAAGTAAATCATAAGCTTTATTATAAGATTTGGAGAGTAGAGCTCCATTTGCGAATACATCAACGATGGTTCTTGTTTGAGCATTAAGACCATTGTACAAAGTATCCATTTAGATCCAATAAGGAATACCTTGTTGAGGACACTTTCTTAACAATTCCTTGAATCTTTCCCATGCTTCATATAAATATTCTCCTTCATACTGTTGGTAGGAGGTAATGTCATTCTTAAGCTTGGAATTCTTTGTTAGTAGGAATTATTTCATCAAGAATTTTTGCACGAAATCATTCCAAGTTGTGATAGAATCAGGTGGCAAAGAGTTTAGCCAAGCTAAAAAATAGTCTCACAAAGAGTAAGGGAATATTTTAAGCCTAAATGCCTCTTCGATTATACCACTAAATTTGAATGAATCTCTATCTTCAATAAACAATCTGAGATATAGATGAGAATCCTCTGTGGCTAATTCGCTAAATTTTCCAACTTTTTGTAGCATTTGAAACATCACTAGCTTTAGTTCAAACTAATTATCTTGAATGTTTGGCCTTGTAATACTTAGATTCAACCCTTCCAACAAAGGTCTTACATATTCATTATTAGCTCTATCCATATCATCCATTAAAGATATCTAGTTGTTTAAATTTATCTCATTATTATTTATTTCTAATAGATTATCCATTTCTTTCACTTGGTTGTAAACTTGTTGTTTTCTTATTAATCTCAAAGTATGCTTGATTTTGGGATCTAAAGGCAAAAAGTTTCCCTTACGGACTCTGTTCATGTAATAGACTCAACTATGTTTGTAATTGCACTAAAGGAGATGTTTAAATTAACTAAATAAATTAATTAAAATTTTGACAAATAAATTAAGTAAAATAAATAACTAAATCAATTAAAAATTTGAAAAATAAATAAAGAAAAATTGCTAAAATAAATTTTTGTTTATAATCCCAAACAATGGTGCCAAAAGTTTAATTGGTCATGAATTATGTGCAATGAATACGCAAGTATATGTATCACAACTAGTAATATAATAATAATAAAAGATCGTTTTCATAGAGATTACCTTATTAGAAACTTTTAGAACTAAAAAAATAAAAATCAATTTTTTTTGGGTTTTTATGTTTTAAGAAAAAAAATTAAAATAACTAAAAATAAATAGCAATAATCAATTAACTCAAAATTGACAACTAAAAAGATATATGAGAGACTATCTAGGAATACTTTATCTACAATTTTATAAACATTTGAATTACTAAAATCTCTCATTATAATTACCAATCAATTACATGATCAATTGAACTAACCTACTATGTATTCCTCTCTTAAGTAAACTACACATCATATAGTAAATAACCTAATCACACTTTCATGTCAATTAAATTTTATACTACTTATTAAGTCCATCAATTATGCATCACATACATAAGAATCGTACATCTCTGCCCAGAAACTATGCATGTTATTTAATCAAGACAGACAAGTAAATAATTCTCTCAAATCTATTTAATTGTCTCTATAGATTAATTATTGGTTAAACAATTAATAGCATAAAAATCAAATTAAATAATATAATTAAATTGAAATTGTAATTTTGGTAAAATATAGATCATTACATGTTGACAAATTGGGGTCATAAGGCCCCTAGATTAATAAATTAATTAGATGTAATTTTGTTTATAAAACTCATATTATTTAGAGAGAAAGACATAAAAATTGATAAACAAAGGAGAAAAAGAAAAAATACAATCAATCTCTTGAATTGTAGCACCAATCTCCATCAAAATTCTATCTACTTTTGAATTTTTCAATATTTTTCTCTCTTATTGGCTCCAAAACCTAATAAAAATTATATTTATTTCGACTCATTGGGATTTATAGGGAAATTAGAGGCTTAAATTAAGCTCAATTGGAATCTAGACCCTCAAAACAACTTCAGATTAAAAACTCAGATGAAAAAAGGAAAAATTAACAACGCCAGCCAATAGGAACGAGCCACATGGCATAGAGAAAAAATAGAGCCAACTAGCTTACGATGTGTGGCACAAGTGATTGGTCTTAGTCAATGCACGCTTTCTCAGCACCATATAGACATATTTGATTCACAAGTACAGCTTGCATGGTACACGGCTAGAAATAATAGACAAATCAAATGATGATATGTGCCTAGTGCGTTGGCCAAGCAGCAAAAATCGAAATGAACATTATGTTGATACATGGCATGGTGCTGAATCACATAGTACATACAGCGTTGCGACATTTTCCCTCTTCGCTTATGTGTCATCCATATGGTATTCATGGTTAGCTCTATTGCTTATGTGCTATCCATATGGTAGCTTCCGATTGGTCCTACACTAAACAATTCCTAAACGATTCCAAAAAAAATTTAAAAATTATATTTTCACTCTTTTTCGCTTGAAATTTCATATTGTAGTATTTTTAACCCCAAAAATATTACTTATTGAATAAAACAAGAAAATATTAAGTAGAAAAGTTCATTTGTAACTGAACTTTCATAGAGTCATTAGTGGATCGATCCACTTATTTCTAAATTAATTAAGTTTTCACTAGATGGATCGAACTATTCATAGTCAATCAATCAAGCTTAACTAGATCGATCGAGCGGCCATACTCGGTCAATCGAGTGGCCAAGTTTTCAAATTTAACCTAATTTTACTCAAGCCAATTATTATTTTTACTATATTATCCCTATGTTTTTAAGCTCTTCTAAATAATTTTAAGGACAATTTTGTAATTAACCCTTGACCTAGGGTTTCAATTTGTAAGGTTTATATTAGTGTTGGAAATATTCATCGACAAAATGTATAATTGTAATTTTAGTTTCTAGGTGTGTTTTAGAAGAATATTTTCAACCCGAAGAACCTATCGAGCCTCAACAATCATATATTAGGTACATTTCTATTCCCATACTTCTTAGATTGCATATTAGCCATAATAGGAACAATGTGAAAATAGGATACTTGATCAATCATGTAGTAACTAGATCGATTGAGCAATAATACTTGATTTAATTGATTTTAATGCATTACTAGATCAATCGATCGAGGACTAGATTGATTGAGTTAAATCTGTAGAACAGTCTAGCTTATTATATATTTATTAATTGATCGCTAGATTGATCCAGAGGAGATTCGATTGATTGACCAATGTACTCAATCGAACGAGCACTTGATTAGATCAATGGAGGAGTCGGTTACCTAATTTTAAAATGTATCTCTATTACTATTTGGATAGGTTTTTTAAAGTATTATCCTTATTTCTTAAAAGTAACTGATTTTATGGATAAAATGGTAATTTCACCTTGACATAATGTGCTTCAAAATATTCCATAAATACAAACCTAAGTACACATTTGAAATTAGTCATACAAGAGCTATTGTGCTTATTCGCATAATCTTTTGTTCTCTATTGTCTTGCTAAAAGTTTTCAACTAGGCTTTTTCATTAAGCCAATTTATCAAACATTTGTGGTTGTGTTTAATGAATTAATAAGCCTATAAAAATAATAATTGTGTTATTATGCTTTTAATTGATTATTCGAAAGTTGTTAGTTTTTTTTCAATTTACCTGATATATTATTTAAATAACTAAGTTAGGGCTTTTAATTATTGAATCTACTCCACGACACACACTTTCCCTTGCGTTTATGTGCTAACTTTTTTAGTGATAGTGGTGCAAGTTTGATTAACTCATGGGACTTGAGTTTGTCGAAATTTTGGTTTGATCTGAATGTCTATCTTGTAGAGACTATGATCAAAGCAATGGCTTGAAAGTAGGTTATTTGAGGGTATTACTTGGGCGAGTCGTTTTAGACCTAACCTTGTAATTGGATACTTATTTTTCAAAATGGATAATTAGGTGGTCCAGTGGATCGTGGTTTTCCTATTAGGTTATTGGTGTGGCCTAGGTTGTTTTCACCTAAAATTTTCATGTGTTGATCTTTTTATTTCTACATTACTTTATGTACATATGATTGGTTATTTGAACCCTTACAAAAATTTTAATTTACCATAATTTTGGTGACTAGATATTTAGATCCATAACTAGATGAACTTTTTCAATTCATGCTATTTCAAGCCATTGGCTCACAATGTTAATAACCACATTCAAGCATTCCTTTCTACATCTTAATATCTCCATCATTTGTTTGCAAAAGATTTCCAAGTAGGCTTTCTCATTGAGTTAGTTACTCAAATATTCGTGGTTATGTTTGTTGAGTTAACAAGCCTACAATATTTGTGATATTGTGCTTTTAAATGGTTGTTCTCGGATTGCTAGTTGATTTTATTTCATCTATTAATTTATTTAATCAACTACATAGGGTTATTAATTATTCAATCTGCTTTAGGAGACACACTTGTACTTATGTTACTGTTATAATCTTTCAGGTGCCAATTGAATGAGTTCGATTGATTGTGTGCCTCAAGTTATCAGAACGTTGATCCGGATCCGAACACCTTTTTTTGTAGAAACTATAATGAAAGAAACGACTTGTAAGTAGATTACTTGGGGGCATTACCATAGTGCAAAGTTTGAGTCCTAGCCTTATAATTGGACCTTATTTTGTTTAACTTCTATGTAATAAATTATTTCATATAATTTATTCTACTAATATGTGTGTAATTTTTATTATTCTATTATCCTTTGTTAAATGTTTAGTATTTTTGTGTACGAAGATGTATTGTTTTATAATTTTGTAAATTTATTTATCTTTTTATTTTTCAACTTGATTAGTGAAATTACATTCTATTTTTTAGTGTATGCGAGGTTGAAGATCCGTAGAGCATCCTTTCACACCATTAGTAATAATATTCATAGACCCTTTAGACTCTCAAGAAGGCAAGACTTTAATGTCCCTCAGCCATTTATTGAGAAAATTTATGAACCTTACCTTGACCCTTCACCTAAACCACTAAACATGGGGGAAAACTCACCACCTAGAGAGACCATAATGAAGGAGTTTACAAGGCTAGTAAGTGGCAGTACAATTTCCTCTCTCCACTTGGGTGAGGCTGCTAAAAATTAGGAATTAAAAAACATTCATTTTTCCATACTTCCTTTATTTCATGGACTACCTAATGAAGACTCATTATCCTTCATTAGGGACTTTTATTCTATAGTCCAAATTTCCCCTTTCGGTGTACTTACCGAGGATCAACTTAGAAGAAGGTGTTTCCATTACACCCTCAAATACAGGGCCAAGGCTTGCTAAATGGTACTTCTTTCAAGTTCCCTAATGACTAGGAAGGAAGTATACAACAAATTTATGGGAAAAGTTTATTCCTATCAGAAAACATTAGAGTTGAATGGTAAGATTGCCATTTCCTCTCAAATGGAAGGAGAATCTTTTCATGAATCGTGGGATAGGTTAAAAATCTTTCTCACTTAATGCCCCCATCACAACTACCTACTATAGCTTCAAAACCAATTTTCCTATGATGGATTGACATAAAGTGTTAGTCCATCATTGATATTGTTTTTGTGGAGCGATGAGAGATAAAATAACCTTAGAGACTTACAATCTCTTTAACATGTTGGGTGCTAATTCCAAACAAAAGACCTCTAAAGTAAGGAGAGCCAGAGTTTGTAAAATTGACTAAGGTACTAAGTTCAAATGTAGCTTGCTAAGCTAACAAGAAAGTTGCACTTCTTACTACATATGGCACAATTAATAAATAACAATGTGGTATGTGTAGTAATTTAGGACATGGTATTGATACATGTCCTTGTCAATCAAAAGCTACAGTTGAACCTGAGCAAGTCAATGTATTTGGAGGATACCAACCAAGACCTAGGTATGACCTTAATGCAAATACTTATAATCCTGGGAGACCAAATCATTTTAATTTCTCATGGAGACAAAGAAACCCTCCATTTTCCCAAAACTCAAATCCATCGGGCTAGTAATTCCACCAACAACTACAAAGGAATCCTTCCAACACGCCAAATCTAAAGGGAACTTGTATTCTTTCATTCAAGCTAACAGAGACAATCAGTCAAAGACGAATTAAAGGTTTAACTATGTTGAAATTTCCATTAATAATATGAAAATACAAGTGGAGTAGTTAATTGAACACTTGTAGAAGTAATTAAGGCAAAAAAAAGTTACAAAAGGTCATAAAACAAATGATAGCAATAACGAGGGAATATTGAGTTTGCATAGATGACGAAATTCCCAAAAGCATCGTCTCATTAAAGATATAAAAATATTCATAGATGGAAGGTTACCCATTATTTATTTACTTTTATATTTTATTTTATTTATTTTATGTATTTTAATTTAAATGTGCTTAATTTAGAGAAAGAGGCATCGTGGCATGAATTAATTGTGTGTCGCGACATGACGTTAGAAATGTGTAATTGGTAGAATAAAAAACAATCGCACCGTGGCATGAAATAATTATGCGTCATAGCATTCGTGTAAGTTTTTACCTTTACACCATTTCTTTACACGAGAAATTATAATGTTTCTCACATTTTCTCACTTTCTCTCAAACTCTAGGATTTCTCTCCCCCAAAATACACTTAATCCTTTAAAAATCCTATATTTCTTCCAATTTCTTTCACAAATCCATTTGAAAAAACCTATTTCCTAACCTATTTCCACTATTCCTTCAAAAAACTTTCAAGTTCAAGTTCATATAAGATTTTCATCTTTAAAGGTTGTTCTTAATTGTTTTCTTCAAATCTTCAACAATAAGTATTAAGTATTCATAAATTTTAGAATTATATTATTGAATTTAAATTTTTGGAATATTAATATATTTATTAAGAGTCTAATACCTTATTTAGGATAAAGAGAAGTTTACGAATTATTTGATTAAATTGTCTTGTTAATTTTGTGGCTAAAATTTGAAAAATGGTACCTAAGAGGTCTAGGAGAAGAAAGGAAGTTTCAACTACCAACGATTCTGATAGTTCAAAATTTTCAAGTTATGATGCTGAGGTCCGCTTTGAAAAATGACAAATGTTAATAAGGATTTTATTCCAAAAAAAGGGATGGAAATTGATGATGGACCGAAGAGATTACTAATATAATAATTGTACTAGATTAGAAAATATTTGTAACAGAACTAGAGGCTAGTACTATTGAATCTTTAGTTTGCGAATTTTATGTAACTTCCCGGATGCTATTGATGATAAGGTTTTGTTAGGAATGTGGTAGTACCAGGTGGAACTAATGATATAATTACATTAAAATTAATTTTTTAGTGTAATATTATAGACAAAATGACTTTAAAAATAGAAACTACAATTCCAAAAGATTTCAATTAAGATTATTTAATCTCTCTTTCATAATGTTTTTGGTAAAATTAAATATTATAGGTTGCACTAAATTATTTGGTCATATTTATTGAAACATTTAATGTTTTAAATGAAAATGATTTATTTTTTAAATAATAAATAACAAAAACAATGATTTAATTAGAAATTAAAAGATAAAATTCTAAAACAAATCAATTATAGAATTATTTAATCACAGTTTTTTAATTTTTTTATAAAATTAAAAGTTGTAGATATATATAATTATTTTTGTACTATTTTTTCAAAAGTTTAATATTTTTAATTAAAAATTATTTTTAAAATAATTATTTTTTAAATCTAATTCAATAAAATTAAAAAAAATGAAAATATGGCATACAAATTACGAATAAAATGTACCCATGGTGAATACACTATCAACATAGAAAAAACTGTAGGAAATCAATCTAAACATATGATTGATTCCTAAACAACCCGTGATTTTCAAGATGACTTTTAGCTCTATTTTTAGCTTTATTTTTCACTTTGTATTAGTGTATCCCAATTGTATTTTAGTATATTACAACTATGTATTTTAGTTATAACATTAGTAACTATATAGGATTTGTATCAAAGAATTATAAAAAAAAGGAATAAGAAGAATATAACTTTAAGAGAGTTTTTTTGTGTGGGAAGGCTTTTGGCCTTGGCCTCTTTTCAGCATCAATTAACAACATATGATTTTTATCAATCTAGAATTCAATTTTCAACATGGTATCAGAGCAGGTGACCAAGTCAGGGCAATTGTTTCACCACTGGTGATTGATGCATTTCGCCACTTGGGTTCTATAAGCTCAACATTCATGTCGATCTCAAGGGGACAGACCTTTGTCGATGTGAGAGAGAGTGTTAAAGTCCCACATCAACTGGAGATCATGCCCACGCTGTGCATATAAACAAGAGCAGTCCTCCATCTCATAACTTGGGTTTTTAGACGGAGTTAGGTCCAAATTTAATATGGTATTAGAGCTTTAGGTTCAAAAACCTCTGCTATTGGCCTCTCTATCACTGCATCTCTTCATAGGAAACCGTTTTTTAATCAAAAAATGGTTTTCTGTTTTTCTCAGATCAGTTTCAGCTCTTTTAATTCTTAGATCAATTTTTGCTATTTTAATTCTCAGATCAGTTTCTACTACTTTAATTCTCATTATTTGAGGTTGATTGATATCTTAGAACTGACAATGGCAATAGACAAAAACAAATATTGAGAATTCTGAGCCCATTGCTGCAATATTGAAGTTATATTTCACTGTTGTTGTGGGTGCCCATGAAACGGCTTCAATAATGAAACATCTACAACCTTGTACAGAAGGTCAACTATTTTCTAGATTCCACCAAAACCATTTGAACCAGAATTTGATTATTCCCAACATGCTGTTGCATTTACTCATCCTCAGACAACCTCACAGATGCCAAACCTTGCTTCTTTCCCATCAATGTATTGTCAAGAATTCTTTGGGTCTTTGCCTTCTGATTTTGGTGGCAATAATTTACATTACTTTAATTTTCTCCTTCAACACACTTTCTAGGTATATCCAAAAAAAATTTGCCAACGAAATTCCAAGTAATGTCAAAATTGACCTTTTGTTTAACAATCTAGCATGACCAATTCTAGAATCTCAAATTTTCCTAACTCAAGAAACTAAGTATTTTTCTAGGAATCGTAATTTATGTGGTGAACCAACCAAAATACCTCAAATGGGTTTCAACACCAGCAATTTCCTTATGGCTACCTTTTCCAAATCCACAGAATTCTTCAGGTCAAATGCATGTTTGGGGGGTCCTGTCTATGAGATGAATCACATGTTTGGGGGGGTCCTTTCTTTGCCTTTGGACCACATAAGAAATCATCTTCAAACAGTCATCATCAGACATTATCTGAAAAGAACAGTAAATTAGCTTCCACACCAGAATGGCATTGCTGCTAAGAAGAGTGTTCTTCTCCTTTTCAGAAGGAATCACCAACCGAAAAATGGCTTTGCTGACCTATACTCTTCCTCTGAATTTGGTTCAACATTTAATTCTACATCTCCAGTTGCTCTTTCTGTTTGTAGCCAAAGTCGTCGTTCATCTAAGAAACGACTGACTATCGTGCATCTACATTCGTCTCTACTCAGACCAACCATTAGACTCGAACAACTATCAACCTCAATTTTGCACAGCGTCAACCTTAGTCTCGTGCGACTTCAATCTGAGTATCGTTAGACTTCAGTCATCAGTTTCACAAAACCCAAGCACCCAGTCGCCCACATTTCAGTCCATCGACCCAATCTGCCCAATATGCCTAATTCAGCCCAATAGGCCTAGTAACCATTCAACATCCCTATTCAGTGCTACGTTCAATTTTGGTTCTATTTCTGCGGATAATAATGTTACTTCCTCATCAGATTGGCCATAAAAATATCAAACATCAACGCAGTAACTTCCATTTTCTGTATTTGGAAAAACAACAAGCATTTCCATTTCAAGAAACTTCTCATTCTAAAGATGAAGGGATCGTTCGGTTTCTTCTAATAAAATTCTCATTATAAAGATGAAGTGTTGTGACTAGAAGACATCCCTAAATCTAATTGGCATTTATGACATTAATTTATCTCAATGTTACTTGTTTGGTCTATATCAGATTCAACAGGATATAATCACTCTCCAAGCTACAGGAAATTCAACTACAAGTTTCACTCAGTTTCAATGGCCATCCTCCAAGCTGTAGGAAATTCAACTACATTGCTCTCCACTCAAATTCAACCACCACCCTCCGAGCTACAGGAGATTCAACTATATTGCTCCACTCATATATTGGTGGTTAAATCTATTTCATCATCCCAATCTTTAGGCTACTTAGCAACAGAATCAATAATCCTTTTTTGGGATATCGTCATATACTTCCTCATCATCCCAATCTTCAGGCTACTTAGCAACAGGATTAGTAATCCTTTTTGGGATGTCATCACATACCAAGCTTAGATCCATAAACCTTCTGGATCCAACTTACGGGGAAGTGTTAAATATTAACCCTTAATTCAATGAGTAAAGAGTTCTAGTCCACTATGATCAAACTAAACATGTGGAAATGGAAGGCAAGATGATCTCCCTCAACTATGTTCCATCTAGACAACAAGTAGCAGATATCTTAACCAAAGCTTTGTTTATGAGAGTTAAGTGTAGTACTTGGTTTAGAAAACATATATCGGCTAACTTGAGGAGGAATGTAGGAAATCAATCTAGACATATAATTGATTCCTAAGCAACCCCACTTTGTATTAGTATATTCGAACTGTATTTTAGTATATTACAATTATCTTTTTTAATTATAATATTAGTATATATATATGATCTGTATCAAAGAATTATAAAAAAAAATAAGAAGAATACAACTTTAAGATAATTTGTTTTGTGTGGAAAGGTGAGGTCTAGTTCTCTTTTCAGCAACAATTAACAACATTTGGTGATTTTTATGGACCTAAAATTCAATTTTCAACAAAAACATGTACAAAACCTCAAAACTAATAGTTGAAATTATTTTTTTGCATTCAATAATAATATAAAAATGTTAATTGGAATTAAATCAAACAAGATATCGAAAATAGAACTCACGGGTGGGCTACGTACATGTATTGAATTTCTTCTTTATGCTATCGAAAATCGAAACGAATATTAATTATTAGGTGTTAGTAAACAAGATATTCACATCACACCAACTTGTATTTATAATTTAATAATATTTATATATATATATATATATTATTTAATATATATGTTAAATTATTAAATTTTACAATCCTGCATATTTACTTACTATTAATAGAGAATTTGGAGAAAATATTAGTACTTTCCAAAAAATAAAGTTTGAAAGGAAAAAAATCCCACGAAATCATAATTAATTTTTTTCAAAGTTTTCCAAATACACAAATAAATCATAATGTAATATTTTTAAATTTTGACAAAAATTAATTGTTGAAAAAGATAGTTCAATATATTAGAGATGTCATTTTGATTTTACATTCACATTTCTCTTTAACATAATTTATCTTCGTTCAAATTCAAATTAATTTTTATTTTGGATTAATGAAATCACATAAAAAAATATTACACTTATTTTACAAGTACTAGTTAGTTTTTAAAAGATAGTATCATCTCTTAAATTTTGAAGACGTATCTCAGTCCATTTATTCAAATTTTACTTCCTTCTTCTATGTTAGTAAGGGTCAAGCGATAATATAATATCTTCCTTCTTCTATGTTAGTAAGGGTCAAGCGATAATATAATATCATATATCTGGAAAATAAAAAATAATACCTTAAGTTTTTAACATTGGTGGTACGGTGATAGAAAGAATTCATTGACTCAAGAAACCCACCACTACAAACAAGATGTAAAATAATCTAATTCTGATTAGCATTTTGATTTTATATATTAAATTATATACTTTTGCTTAAAAAGGGGAGTTTTGGTTTGTTAAATTGAATATTAAATTTATCAATTAAATATTAATAAAATAAAAACAAGATCTAAACATTACGACACAAATTTAAAATAAAGAATGATTTCATGATAATTCTACAATACTAACATGTATTGTAAATCAAGAAAAATATATCTTAATCTCCATTTCTTTTATTATAACAACTTAGGAAAATTCAAAAACTTAAAAGTGTGAGCTCATCTTATTTATTTGTTGAATTAAGGAAGCTCTTAATCCAAACTCTTAATCTAAACTCTTTCTAATAAATAATCTAGAATAAATTCTATAAATTTAATCTATCAAAAGTATTCAATTTCAAGAAGTATATTGGATCAAAATTAAGTATATAAGTTCGGTTTAATTATCCTAAGTATTATTTTTCATTTCAAGCTTATTACCCGATCATCTAAATTAGTTCATGATGAATTAATATGATTATTCAATTATGTACTTGAATAATTAAAAAAATTCATACAAAGATTGAAATTGAGAATTAATATATATTTAAGAAGAATAATTAAAAAGAATGTTATAGATCTTATTAAATATTACAATTCATATCTAGGTATTTAAAAATACGCACAATCAATTATAAAATTAGTTATGCATGGAAAACAACAAATTAAGAATAGTATTCATGAAAATAATAAAAGAAACGTATTGAAAAATTAGGAATAATGTTTTTGAATCTGGTCTTCGATTCTTCTAATTGTTTTTTGAATCTTCTTCTTAGTTCTTGCTTCTAACTTGAAATCGTATTTTTATTTATTTTTTTTCTCTTAATTTTCATGTAATTTTGATACTGATTGTAATTTATGGCGTGTTGTTTATGTTTATATAAGAAAAACTGATCTTTTAACGATAAGAATAAGATTCATTGCACACAATTTTTGCACATAGCGCAAGGTTCTCACCAAGTTGCGCAAAGGTGTTTGAGATAATCTAAAAATTTGACACTTGTCAACCCATGAGATAGGAAGATATATATATTTGATAACACTTGTAGTCTCATATGTTGGAAGCAATGGAATTTGGATTGTCTTGCTAAGTAAATCTGCTTATTTTTCTAAATACATCTACTAGTTAAATAAAAATAATAAAAAATCTATAAAAATCTTGAAAAAATCCTCAAAAAAATTAAAAAATTAATATTTAATTTTCTCAATAAGTACAAAATAAATTATTTTAACTCATCATAATAATAAAATGTGTAGGCCCTATAGTCCTTAGTATTTTATTGGCTTTTCAAGTGCAAAATAAAGAGTGTTTATTTTACTTATTACATTTATTTTTCTTTATGTAAGATTGTTTACTAACAATCATTAATGCATACACACATAATTAGATATATTTTGTATGTAAACATGTTTACACACATTACGTTGTTGGTTTTCGTAGTGTGTATGATAGGTTGAAGGTTATGGTTTTTGATGAGTAAGTGTTATAGCGACTAGATGCTCTTAATGATTTTATGAAAGTAGAGTTATCAATGTACTTTTTTGCTTAATATTTACTCATTTTATTCAATAAGTAATACATTTAGGGTTAAAAATATGAAAATATGAACTTTTTATTGAAAAAGGATGAAAATATATATTTTGGGGAATTTTTAGGATTTTTATGAATTTTTTAATATATGACCAATCAAAAGGAACCATATGAATGCCACACAAGTAGGAGAGATGACCAGATATCACCACATGGACACCATGAAAGCAAAGAGGGACAACCAAAGCACGATGTGTGTATCAAGTGATGTAAGGCTTGCCACATGTCAGCACAACATTCGTTTCGAATTTCATGGCGCGGTTAATGGGCATGCCATAAGTAGTCATGTGCCTAATAAGAGAGAAAAATACAAAAAAAAGATACAATTTTGGTGAAAATTCAAGAAAATATTGGTACTAAAATTGAAGATATTGATTGTATTTATATTTCTTCTATTTTCTTTATTAATTTTTTATATCTTTTTTTATGAAAAATATGAGTTTGATGAACAAATTTATGTCTAGTTAATTTATTAATCTAGGGGTCATATGAACTTAATTTTTTACATGTAATGATTAAATATCTTACTCTAATTATAATTTCAATTTAATTATATTATTTAATTTAATTTTTATGCTATTAATTATTTGGTTAATAATTGATCTATAGAGGTATTTAAATAGATTTGTGAGAATTATTTAATTATTTATCTTTATTAAATTACATGCATAGTTTCTAGGCAAAGATGTATGATTCTTATGCATATGATCCATGATTCATGAACTTAACGAGTAGTATGCAATTTAATTGAAATAAAAGTGTGATTAGGTTAATTTTACTTAAGAGAGAAATACATGTTAAGTTAGATTCAATTGATTATCTAATTGATTGGTAATTATATTGGGAGATTTTAATGATTCACATGTTTAGAAAATTAAGAGATTACATATTTTTAGATATTTTTTCATATATCTTTTTAGCTGTCAATTCAGAGTTAATTAACTATTTTCATTTACTTTTAGTTCTTTTAATTTTGCTTTCTTAAAACATAAAAACAAAAAAAGAAATTGATTTTACTTTTTAGATTTAAAATTAGTTTCTAATAACATAATTTTCGTGGAAATAGTCTTTCTTTATCATTATATTACTTATTGCGATAGGTATACTTACATATTCATTCCGCATAATTCATGTCATTCAAGTTTTTGGAACTGTTGTGAGGGATTATAAACATTATAAATTTATTTTTATTTTTATTTTATGGTTATTTTTCTTTATTTATTTTTTGTAATTTTAATTTATTTAGTTATTTAGTTATTTATTTAGTTATTTATTTATTTCAGTTTGTTTTCTTTAATTATTTTCTTTATTTATTTTTCATAATTTTAATTAATTTATTTAGTTATTCATTTTTAAATTTAACATATTTTTTTTGTTTTATTAGAAATATAGTTGGCTATAGTGTATGAGCAAACTCCGTGAAGGAGAAATTTTACCTTTAGATCCCAAAACCCAACGTACATTGAGATCAATAAGAAAACAACAAATTGTCACGCAGGTGGAAGAAATGGCTAATCCATTAGAAATAAACAATAATGAGTTAAATTTAAACAATTACGTACCATTAATGGATGATAGGGATATAGCTATAAATGAATATGCATTACCTATGTTGGAAAGGTTGAATCCAAGTATTATATATAAGACCAAACATTAAAGCTAATCAGTTTGAATTAAATCCAGTTATGTTTCAAATGTTACAAATAGTTAGACAATTCAGCGGATTATCTATAAAGGGTCCTCATTTACATCTTAGATTATTAAAGTTGGAGATTCATTCAAATTTAGTGGTGTGACTAGCAAACAATCTAACTATTTGCCATGATCATTTATTTATCATCACCATGATAAGGACACATACTGAAGGTCAACTAAGACTAGCAAATAAGGAAGCAGCAGCCGCACTAGACAACACCTCACCAACCTATGGCGAGGCCATAACAGAGACTAAATCTCATCGAGAGCTAGCTCGTCAACTTCTCGAGTTAAGAAGAGAACTCAAGGATACCAAGTAGGAAAATAGGTCACTATGCACCCAATTAGAAGGGGAAACCTCCGATGTTCGAGTTGCCAACCCTATTGATAGAAATAGACCAGAGCGCGTCATGCCCGAGCTTAACCAAGGCGAACAAGAAGTTGAGGAGGACCTCATTTATGGTTCAGTAATACCTAGCAACGAGTAGTGGTTGCAGGAGAGAAAAAGATGGGAGGTGCGATTTCAGGCATTGGAAGAAGCCAACAAAAAGCAAGACTAGGCCTTGAAATTGGCCAATGAAGGGCATGAAAAAGGCAAGGCCCCTTATGATATGGATAGGGAATGTGAGAAACTATGTGTATCCCTATTTTCTGATGAAATAGAACACGATGAGCCACCACCCAAGTTCATTACTCCTAAGTGCCTAGATTATGAAGGGACTAAAGATCCAGTAACTCACGTACAACATTTTAAGACAGTTATGGCCCCTATGAGCCTCACACATGGCAAGAGAGACGTCATGATGTGTAAGCTGTTTGCTGCCACCCTATGTGATGGTGCACATAAGTGGTTTAATAACTTGACACCCTGTACCATAATCTTATTCTCATAGTTTGCCAGGTTTTTATCACCAATTATGCATGCAACAAGACATTAAGGAAGGAATCGTACCACCTCTTCTCAATCACCTAGGGTAGTGGTAAGTCTACTGAAGAATATATGAGAAGGTTTAGAGAAGAAAGGCTAGAGATATCAGACTGCCGGAGCTTTATTGCTATAGAGTCCGTCAGGAAAGGTCTCCTAAGGGATTCTTATTTGTTTGCAGAATTTACCAAGATTGTTCCACAAACTTTGGATGAAGCTTACAGAGAGGCAAGAAAAATTTTCAATCTGGAAAGAGAGCTAGGTTTGGTTAAGAGCACCAAGGCAACTATGGAGGCTATGCTAGAAAAAGGGAAAAGAAGGATAAGCCGAAATGGGGCAAACCAAGATGACAGGATCAACAAAAATAAGTAATTCACAGCAAATCATAGGGGGAGTAGCCAATGGTATGGAAATAGAGGGCCTTAGGAGAGGTCACTATCTCCCTTCAGGGGTTCACCCTTAAGAGTAAGTGTAGCTCAGGTAGTGTTGGGAATAGAGGAGGAGTTGAATGTCAAATGGCCTCAAAAAATGAGGGCTTCCTTTAGGGACACATCTAAATGGTGTGCCTTTCACAAGGATGTAGGCCATGAGATGAGAGACTGTAGTAATTTGAAAAAAGAAATGGAAGACCTGTTAGCTAAAGGATATTTAAAAGACCTCGTAGAAAACGATAGTAGAAGAGGGCGACAACCTGAAAGTGAAATTTTGAAGCTACCTACTACGTTAGATAGTGGGTTAGACCCCTACAACGAGTTATAAGGACTGTCCATACCATACATAGAGAGCTCGGGCTCAATGATACCTCCAATAACTCGCATAAAACATACACCAAAGACTTATGTAGTTCCCCATATGTTTACAATTTGGAGAGAGAGAGATCTTTTGTGGAAATCACCTTCACTAAGATGGAGGAGACCTCGTCTCCCCACAAGAACCCCTTAGTAATCACTTTAAGAATAGGATCCTGTGATGTTTATCAGATCATGATTGACACTGGGAGCTCAGTTGACCTTCTTTTTCTATCAATAACAAGGGCCCTAGGCATAAAAGAATGCAACATTGAAAGAGGAGAGCTACCCCTGGTGGGATTAAATAGTAGCACTACCTAGGCAAATGGAACCGTCGTGCTACCTATCATGGCTAAGGGATCTATAATGATGACCAATTTTGTTGTAATTAATGTCCTAGCTCACTATAATGTCATCCTAGGCAAGCCATGAATACACAAGATGAAGCAGTTTTGTCCACCTTCCACCAAGTTATCAAATTCTCGACTAAGAAAGGTATAAAGGAGATAAAGAGAGACCAAGAAAAGGCTAGAAGTTGTTATAATTCCACTATGAAAAGGTCACTCCCAAGTAGCAAGATCTACCAATTGGAGACAAGGATGACCTTACACTTCTCATGTAAATTATTTTATTGTCTTTATGTACCATCCTTGTATATTTATATATATATATATTAGGTTATTTCTTGCAAGCAATCGCTCTATCCCAATATGCATGCTAATCTTGAGAGAAGGTAGAACGCTCTCCCTCAGAGAGTTGATCACCTCTAGCTCAAAAAAGATAGAATGCTCTCCCTCAAAGAGTTGATCACCTCTAGCTAAAAAAGGAATAATGTTCTTCCTCAAAGAGTTGATCACTTCTAGCTTAAAAAAGGTAGAGTGCTATCCCTCAAAGAGTTGATCGCCTTGAGGTCAAACTTGGTAGAGCGCTTTCCCTCAGAGAGTTCATCACCTTTAGCTCAAAAAAGGTAGAATGCTCTCCCTCAGAGAGTTGGTCACCTCTAGCTCAAAAAAGGTAGAGCGCTCTTTTTCAAAGAGAGTCGATCACCTAGAGCTCAAACCAGGTAGAGCGCTCTCCCTCAAAGAGTTGATCGCCTCTAGCTCAAAAAAGATAGAATGTTCTTCTTCAGAGAGTTGATCACCTCTAGCTCAAAAAAGTTAGAACACTCTGCCTCAGAGAGTTGATCACCTCTAGCTCAAAAAAGGTAGAAATATTTCCCTTAGAGAGTTGATCACCTCTAGCTCAAAAAACGTAGAACGCGTTGCCTTAGAGAGTTGATCACCGCTAGCTCAAAAAAGGTAGAACGTGATAAGCAGAACCGGTATTGCCGATCTTGCCAATACTTTGGTTTTATATTTATAAAACTCTCGCAAGTGCACGAATCATTTTGTATAAAATGATAAGTATACTCTTAAGGTCGATCTAAGGAAGGAATATATGTTGTTTTTAATTTATTATTCAAACTTTTAAAAATGAAATTAAATCTTAAACATTCTATCACGATATTTTGGGTTTTTGTGTTTCTAACATAAAAATAAACATAGATATAGATTCAATAAACATTTATGTAAATTTTATCATTTATAATTATGGAGTATTTATGTATATAATAACTAAGTTAATTATGCTTGTTCATATTATTTAGGTTATTAAAGATATAAATTGATATTGATTGATTCTCCTTTTTTATATGAATACTACCTTTGGTGGGGTTAGATATTCTTTGTTAACTAAACAAATCAATTGACATTTATGGGTGGGGTTGATAACTAATTGGCTAATTAAATTAATTCCTTTTTTCTAAGAGATTGAAAATGAATAATTTAAATACCACCTTTGGTGGGGTTAGATAGTTTAAACTTTATTGAAGGTGTCCAAATTAAACCTAAGAATTTAATTATTCGAGTACTAACTTTCAAGTTTTAAAACCACTACTGAAAACATGTTGTCAATACATTTTCAGATAATAATTCTTATAAAAACTTTTGAAATAGAGCTTCACTCTAACTACCTGACGATTATACCAAGAAATAAAAGAGCACTACTCTAAATCAGACCGGATAACTAAACGTTAAAATTTAATTTTCAGATTTAAGTTTGTAATGAAAAATAATATATTTCTCTCTAACATTCTTAATATAAAATCTTGAATAAAAATAAAATCAATTCATTTTAGAGATTTTTACCTATTTAATATTTCGCAAGCATAACAACGCTATTATTATATCATGTTTACAAACAGCCCGCAAAGTTAAATTTAATCACAGACAAATTAAATATAACAAATAAGAATAAAACATAAAAAATAACTATAAAGAAAATAAAATCCTTAGAGTTATTCCTATTACTGGAAAACCTCTAAACGAAATTTGCATTTTCATTTATTGAATCAAAAAGCTAAAAAATTACAAAAACATAATTAGTTCTTCTCAAAAAGAGAACTCTAAAACTAAGAAAAACTAAAATATAAGAAATGGAGAGAAAGAAAGAGAGAAGAAAATGATTCCGAAAATATAAAAATATGATAAAATCATATAAATATATATTATTTTAATCAATTATAGTGCATAAAATCATGGTAATTTTAGTGTTTTTTGAGCACTCATCAGAACGCTCTCCATCAGAGAGTTGATCATCTCTAACTCAAACCAAAGCACTCTTCCTAAAAGAGTTGATCAACTCTAGCTCAAAAAAGGTAGAATACTCTCCGTCAGAGAGTTGATCACCTCTAGCTCAAAAAGGTAGAACGCTCTCCCTCAGAGAGTTGATCATCTTTAGCTCAAATGAGGTAGAGTGCTCTTCTTCAAAGAGATTTAATCACCTCGAGCTCAAACTAAGTAGAACTCTCTCCCTCAAAGAGTTGATCACCTCTAGCTCAAAAAAGGTAGAAAGCTCTCCTTCAAAGAGTTTATCACCTCTAGCTGAAAAAAGGTAGAACGTTCTCCTTTAGAGAGTTGATCACCTCAAGCTTAAAAATGGTAGAACACTATCCCTCAAAGAGTTTATCACCTCTAGCTCAAAAAAGGTAGAACGCTCTCCCTTAGAGAGTTGGTCACCTCAAGGTTAAAAATGGTATAACACTATCCCTCAAAGAGTTGATCACCTCTAGCTCAAAAAAGGTAGAACACTCTTCTTCAAAGAGAGTTGATCACCTCGAGCTCAAAAAAGGTAGAGCAGTCTTCCTTAGAGAGTTGATCACCTCTAGCTCAAAAAAGGTAGAGCGCTCTTCTTCATAGAGAGTTGATCACCTCAAGCTCAAAGAAGGTAAAATGCTCTCCCTTAGAGTGTTGATCACCTCTAACTCAAAAAGGTAGAACACTCTTCTTCAAAGAGAGTTGATCACCTTGAGCTCAAACCAAGTAGAGCACTCTCCCTCAGAGATTTGATCACCTCTAGCTCAAAAAAAGTATAGCCCTCTTCTTCAAAAAGAATTGATCACCTTGAGCTCAAATCGTGTAGAGCGTTCTCTCTCAGAGAGTTGATCACCTTAAGCTCATAAAAGGTAGAGCCTTCTCCCTCAAAGGGAGTTGATCGCCTCAAGCTTAAAAAGGTACGACTTCACACAGTGTCAACCATTGTGTCCAACATCTTCCATATATGTATGTTGGGAAAGAATTGGATATTATTCTTAAGGACATCAATCCTATTCTTGTAGTGAGTAGGACATCAATGCTGAGCATTTTAATCTTCCACCTCAGTTGTAGAATTGAGTTAAAAGAGTAGGGAGACTGATGTTTGGGCATAAGGAATGACCTGACATTAGTCCTAGCCTTAAGACGTCTGCCCGAGCCATAAGACGTCAGTCTAAGCCATAAGATGTTAGCTCAAGCCTTAAGACATCAACCCGAGCCTTAAGACATATGCCCAAGCTTTAAGACGTCAACCTGAGCCTTAAGATGTCAGCCCAAGTTTTAAGTGTATTTTGCTTTACTCTTATACCCCTCTAACACATTATGACGTGTATGTCCTATGGAATCGACACATGTACAAGTAAAACTCTATCTATACATGGGCTTCTTAAGAGATCCATCGATTCCATCAATTGCTCTAGATTTTCTCTAATTTCTCTCTCTATAAGTTAGACCAATCCCAACAATGGGTAATGTGAAAAAAAAAACAATAATCCATACTCGAACATATATAACCTAAGATGGAGATAGTATCTGAATTTCTTATAGAGTAAGAACAACAATCAAGGTCATAATCAATTCAACTATCAATCATTTCCACCACCTGGTTTTCAAAAATCCCAAAAATCACAAGCCCAAGAGAAGAAGGCACCTACTGAGGATAATACAAATACTTTAATAGGGATGATGAAAGACTTCATACAATTAGTAAGTACATAGGAATATTTAGTATATATGTTGTTCTATCGATCACGTAATGATTATATCGATCGATCAAGAATTGATTGCATTTGATATATTTGGTCTCAAAATTTTATTAATTATTGTCTAGATTGATCGAGCTTGATTTGGATTGATTGAGTAGTAAGGGCTTCAAATTTAACCTAGTTGCTTACTCAAACCAAACATTCCAATTATAATTTTATCCCTATTATTTACTACTTTATGAATTATTTAATAGACATAATTGTAATTGCACTTTAAACCTAGCATTAGGGCTTCGTCTTTCCTATATAAAGAATCTAATGTTCCATATTTTAATCAATCATATTCATTATAATTTTCTAATTATTTTTTGTGGTTCTTCTCTCTCAAAATGTTTTGTAAAAACAAAATCATATTTGTTTAGAGTTCTTTCTTTACATGGTTGGTTGCATGTTAATGATTAATAAGCCTATTTAGTTTATGATATTTTGATTATATTTTAATATAACTTCTTCTTTATTATATTCTTGAATGCTTGGATCAAATAATTATGTGTGTAATATCATAATTATTTGATTTTATTATTTAATTTTAAAAAAACCTATCTTTATTGAACCTATGCTAAATCTACTTTTTCTAGGTTTGCTAGATGATTTAACTTAAATGATTTATATTGAATCTTTTAATTAGGGTTATTCATTAATGAATCTACTCTATGACACACTTTACACTTGTATTTCAATTGTTTATGTGACTCGAGTTTATCATTACGTTGGTCCATACCCAAGCACATTTATTGTGAAAAATGTGAAAGAAAGTAGCAACTTGTAAGTAGATTACTTGGGTGTATTACCTTGGAGAGTAGTTTAAGTCCTGGCCTTGTAATTAAACCTTATTTTTATAATAAATAGTTAGTTAGTCTGATGGGTTGGTAGTTTTTCTTTTAGATTATTATTGTGACCTAAATTGTTTTTACCTAAAATATTATGTATCAAGTTTTGTTTATTTTTATTTTATATTTATTGGACACAATTGCATGTGCGATTGGTTTTGATTTTTAATTGTCATAATTCAAAAATCACCTATTCACTTTTAGGTTAATTAGTGCCTACTCTATTTTCGCATCCTTAAAGATTAGATTGTATGGATTCTTACCAATGTTTTAATTAGCTTATTTTCTCATAGAATAACCTATGAAATGATTTAGAATAGAAACATAAGTACGCGTATGTTCAAAATAGATTTTAATAATAAACAAATTCTAATTCCAATTTTAAAGAACAAAAGAAGTAGCTCAAAATCAATAACAATTGTTCCTTTAAATCTTGATAATTAATTCAATAAATTTTGACCACACATATGATGGATTAAATCAAGCATAAAAGAATCTTATAAGAAACTATATGATCATAAAAAATAATGAATAAAAATGGTAAAATTCATAGGTAATGAAAGCATGCATTTTGTGTGTACTTATGAGATATGTATGTTGTACGGTGTTTTAAACAATGAGCCATATTATCATATTTTCCTCGTTCTATATTTGATTAAAATAAATATAAATACGTTGGAAAGATGCCTCAATTGGCTATAGTCTTTATTGAAATACAATTTTTTCAATTTAGATAATTCCAAAGAAATGGTTTATCAATAAAACCACCGATACTTACAATAACTTACCGTTGCATAAGAGACATTACTTTTTACAACAATTATTTATACTCTTAGAATAATAAAATGAGTTTGAGCACTATTTAATATAAATAAGTGCACAAGTATTGAATATTGTTAATTTCAAAATAATTATTATATCAGTCAATAATAAAAAATAAAGATCTATTTTCCAAATAAGATTATTTTATTCAATATTCATGTGTCACTATGAGTTCACACATCAAATGAGCCAACGATATTTAAACACAATTTATTTTTCTTTTTATTTTCGTTTATTTATTTATTTATTTTTATTTTTTTGCTAAAGGGATAATCCCAACTCAAGAAGTCTTAAAAAAACTATTTGACCTTGATTAATTGATGAACTTTGATTATTTATAAATATTTTTAACTCTATAGTGCATGTGAATGGGTGAAAATAAAGTCACAAAATATAGCGTTATCCTTGCACAATTTTCTCACACACACAATTTGTACATTAGATTTTTTTTCCTTAAGATCAAATAATACTCGAAGGGTACTTTTGAAACAATAGCTAAAATTTCTAAAACAACTTGTAATGATGATATTATAAACGTAGTTTCAATTTCTGTAGGAACTTACTTTGTTGAGTTGATATGTCACACAAAGCCTGTTGATTTGGCCGCTTTGTTGTAGCAGAAAAAATTAATTTCACCAATAATTTGAAATTAAACCTAATTAGCAGGTCATAATTCCAATAATCCAGTTGATAAGTTGTTGTAATAGATTCAATGCTTCTTAAAAATGATTAATTTCGAATAGGATTACTTTGTTCATGTAGGAATATATCACTTCTTTAGAGATAATAATGACAAATTCTGCAAGAAAGAGTGTGAAGGTGGAAGTGTACCTCTTCCTGATGCTAGATACCTAACTCTTTAATTTGATGTGGAAACATGAAAACTTTACATAATTCTCTATTTTCCTATCATAGCTTTCAGCTGTTATTCATTGCATTACAAATCTACATGACAAAAACATTAGGAAAAGATTGGATAATAATAATAATATGTCAATACATAAGGAAAAAAGAAAAAAAAAACAATCTTAATACATATAATACAGTATAATAAACGATATTACTATGATTGAAAATGAGAAGTTACATGCATTGTTAATTAAAAGGATAAAATAAATTTTAAATTATTTATAATATGAGTAAAGAAAGCCACTAACATTATTTCAGATTTTGGTTTACATTCTAACCTATATTTTAACATATATTTTATTCTATATTTTAAAATACATTTTATGTTATATAACTTACAATAAGATATACATCTCCCTTTAATGAGATATTTGATACGAGTATATGTGCTCGGGTTGCTTGGCACAAGACATGGGCGCGCGAGACGTAGATGGAGGGGATCACAAACGACAAGGAATGCAGGCGAGAAGCATGAGTAAGGGGACCACTCATTCGGTTAGGATTAGTAGAATAATTCCCCTTGTAACTATCGGCTATATAACTATCCTTAAGGAATGAAATAGGATAACAAGAACTATATTACCTCTCTTTCTCAGTTTCTCTTCTTCTTCCCTACCTCTCTTTGAAATGATTCATAACAATGGTATCAAAGTCATTTCTAGACATGGACAACCGAAACAGATCCAACACAGAGACCTTTGATGAGGAATTTGATCTCTTTTTGCGATCTAGGTCCAAATCCGAGCTATTAAACGTTATCTTACAGGCGGTGCAGATCAAGCTGAGGGCTCTTCGCGCCACCCACAGCTCACCGAAACCACATCAGCTCCCTCAGAATCACATCAGCTTACAACCACACCTACGTGCATCACTTGAGACCTTCGAGAAATTTGAAGCTCAACCCAATCGTTCCTTCGCGATGAGAGAATCCCAACCCATAGAACTAAGAACCAATAAGAACTACATTTATGGGATACAAAAAAAAAGACAATGACTTATTCAAACCCCAAATTGAGATTCTGTGGATCGCCACCATATGGGCTTCCAGAATCAACCTATAAAGCAAGCCTACCTCATAAAGGTAGTTTTCTTCCAGCACTTGAAATCCCTCATAATGGGCTTGGACTTAAGCGTTTATATGAATCGCTAAACCAGACCTACGAAGAAAAGAACGCTCCAATTGTTGAAGTTAACCGAGAGAAATCCTACTGGGTGAGAAGCTTACCTCGTTGGGATACCAGACGCGCGAATTTTTGCAAGTGGCTTACCGTTTCTAGTGGTGGTGCTCACAGAGGTGGTCAGAGAGTTGTTGGAAACAAGGGTCGAGGAGGTCGTATGTTCAATCAAGGTAGGATCGGACATCGATGGCACTGTAAGACAAACTAGAAATGATACGTTCTTGTATCGGCTATGGCTACCTTTGTTATTCCATCTATAATTATGGCTCGTGGTCAAAGTATTGAGTTTGTCCCGGAAAGGACCCTTTTTGTTAGTGACTTAGTTGAAGGTGTTGAGAAAATGTCGAAGACGACTAAGACTCTGAAGTATATCAGAGTTTTTTCTAAATCTGAAGAGGTCTCCATCTCACCCAATCTTCCTAATTCCCTTTCACTCTTAAAGCCTACTAGTAAAACTAAGGCAACACCACATAGAGGTAACACTAGTGCCACTATTTCTTCGACGTATAATAATCAAACACTTAAGGGGGAAATTACTAGAACAAATAGGGCTGAGAAGAGGGTTTTCTTCTTGGACATTAATTCTCTCTACTATAAAGGAAACATCTCCAGCCTATGTTCCTTGGTCATTAGATTCCTTTGTTCTTCCATCAAGGAAGTACCCCCAAAGGTGTTTTCTCTCATTATACTTGATTCAATCCCCTATCTTAATTACCACTTTTGGCTTTCCCTAGTACATAAGGCTAAAACCATTCCATCTGATTCTAGTACACCACTCAAGCTTGAAAGATTTTCATACCAAAGGCTCTTGAATGCAACCAATGAATCTAATTCCGCTAATGTCATTGTCAAAAAAGGTTTTGGTACTATCTTGAAGGGAATATTCAAGAATGATGATATGATTGCTATTAAAAAATTGGATGTCTGGCATTTGCAAAAAGCAAAGAACAGTCACTCCATCTTACCAATAGTTGAAGATGTGATGCATATAGGGGCCAGTTTGCCTATTTATGCTAATGTGAGTTTTACTTCTAGTCGGTTCCCTAAGTATAACTTAGGAGCTGATAATCAAATTCAATAAAAGCCAAAAGAGGATCGAATTGGCCCACCCTTAAAGAAGGTTGTTGAAAGGGAAACTTACCAGCCCTCAAATCAACACAAACGTCTCTTTGTTGAAGATCTTACCAATAAATTTGACAAAAATATTTCTGTTATTGCTAAGATATCTGAAAAGGCCAAGTTAATAGAAATGGCTTCTTTAGAAATGCATGTTCTTCTAAAGAAACTAAAAGATGCACTCAAAAATTTGAGAGGAAGATTGGTTGGGAGAAATAAAGAGGATGTGGAGAAAACCATCTCAATAATGGAAACATTAGTAGTTCAGTTGACTCAAAAGAAGAAAGAGTTGATCCAGGAAAAGTTTAAAGTAAAAAGGTTAGTAAAATTTTTCAAATAGGCTTTTGAAGATGTTAAAAGGTTGGTTAACAAAGAAAAATCTTTCGCTTGTACTGAAATTAAAAGTGTAAGAGCAGTAGTGCAAAAAATTGGAATGGCACTTTATGAGCGAGACAAAGGTTCCTATGCTTCAAACCAACAAGATGGGGAGGAGTTGTTAGAGGAGGTTCAAGAGGCTGATGATGTACCTGGAATCCAAAATGTGGTTCCTGGATTTGGATGAAAGATTGCTTCGAAGCTCTTAATTAAGCATGGTTCACTAGAAAGTCTATTAAACCTAGCTGAGGTAAGAGCTATAGGAAGGAAATGTGGTATTTCTGGGTTTGAAATTGGCAAGAATTCCAACCTAGATCCAGAGTTAACTCTTGCTTGTAAGATGTCTAGGAAAGAAGAGATTGCTAGACTAGAGGTTGTTATAGGAGGAGATAGACAATTCAATGGTTTGGGATATGTCTATAGAGAGACTCTAAAAATTGATGTACTCATCACCAAAAAAATGCAGGATAATCTCCTTGCTAGTTCTGCTCTTGGTTGGAAGATCATCAATGGTACTATTCTTGCTTCATATCTGATTAACACTATCTAAAGATGATAATGATAATACCTGGGAAGGTAGAAAGAGAGGGCGGAACTCAGCCTTTAGGAGGATAAAACATATGCATTGGCGCAACTAATGGTTTGGAGATCTATGCTCTATAACTGGTTCAGGAAAATTTGCTCTATGGATACCTTCCCAATCATTTACCTATGTAGTGAATTTTTCTATGCAAAGATTCTTATAATCTCGAAGTAAAGCCATGATGATGGCCTAGATTTCTGCAATAGTGCTAGTTCTACACATAGTCTTCAGCTGGTTGCTAATACTTAATCTGGGATGGGGCTTAGTTGGAGCTGTTATTACACTTAACACGTCTTGGTGGCTCATTATTATTGGCCAATTGTTGTACATCTTCGTTACTAAGTCAGATGGTGCTTGGACTGGGTTCTCTTGGCTTGCATTTTCTAACTTATATGGTTTTGTTAAGCTTTCTTTGGCTTCTACTGTTATGTTATGTTTAGAGTTTTGGTATTTTATGGTGTTGGTGGTCATCACAGGCCGTTTGCCAAATCCTTTGATAGTAGTGGGTGCCAATTCAATCTGCATGAACATACAAGGATGGGATGCCATGATTGCAATTAGGTCTAATGCGACACTAAATGTGAGATTATCAAATGAATTTGGGATTGGTAATACCAAGGTAGCAAATCTTCAGCGATAGTGGCTTCTGTAACATCCATGGTCATTGCAATTAGTTGCATGACTGTTGTTCATGCCACAAGAGACTATTTCCCTTACCTTTTCTAACAAGTGATGTTGTTGCTGAAGAAACTACATAACTCGTAATCTTGCTTGGCATTACAGTGTTTTTAAACAGTCTCCAACCAGTTTTATCTGGTGTTTCTGTTGCAGTTGGATGGCAATCTCTTGTCGCATATATCAACATTGGGTGTTATTACATTTTTGGGTTGCCTCTAGGCATTCTTCTTGGTTTCACATTTTTTATTACACTTGCTAACACTACTTTTCCATCTTATACACATATTAGGATGATTGGCCGATTAAATTCAACTTCAATACAAGCTTTGGTAGCTATTTAGTCAAAAGGGTTGCTAAAGCTTTATGGATGGCCAGGTTGGGTGAACCCAGAAGAAGCCATTGCTTGCAAGGTTAAACTAGTTGATGAAGTCATTAGAGAAGCCTTGAAGGTTTATGCTTACAGAAAATTGTAGAATTTTAGCAAGGGCATGATTCATTCCAGGGATATGGTAAATTAATTCTCCATATTTTATTCAATTGTGTGGCTTTTTGAGAGAGATGAAGTTTCTTGGAATTCGTTAATGGCAGCTTTATGTCGATTGAAGGAATGGAAAATTGCTTTACAAGCGTTCCAATCCATGTTATTTGAGGAAGGGGTGCACATATTTTTATTAAATCATATCCCACCCTTATCCTTGAGGACAAGGATTCTAAAATGGGGATGGAATGATATGAGCATATGTGCTCGGGATTCTTGGCACAACATATGGGGGCGCGAGACATAGATGGAGGGGACCACAAATAACAAGGAATGTAGGCGAGAAGCATGAGCAGAGGGACCACTCATTCGGTTAGGATTAGTAGAATAATTCCCCTTGTAACTACTGGCTATATAACTAGCCTTAAGGAATGAAATAGGATAACAAGAATTATATAACAATTATCTTTTTCTCTTAGTTTCTCTTCTTCTTTCCTACCTCTCTCTGAAATTATCGTAACAATATTTTTGTATGGTCCTTTTTTTCTTTTTTAAATATCAATTTAAGCATCTATGTTTTTAGACATTTTGATGATTATATAGGTTTTAGATTACTATAATTATGCATTAAATTTAATTGGCTCAATAAATCCACCATTACAAGAAACCCACCATTACAAGCGCAGCAAGTAACTATGTTTTTAGACTTTTTTTTTAGTTGACTCAAGAAAGCTACCACTACGATGTAAAATAATTTAACTGTGATTTTTATTTTATAGATTAAATTATATTTTTTTGCCCAAAATACTAGGATCCAACCATACCTAAAGATTTTAATAAAATAAAATCAAAAATTAAATAACCCCTTTGATCATAGAGATAACCAAATTTGAACAGGGATATACATAGTATAGGCAAGATCCAATTGATCTTGGTAAATACACAGCTGATTAATATCAAACACAAATCAAGCTAAAGTTGCCAATTAAACATTCCACACTAGTGAAATCCTTAACATAAAAAAATGTTTATATATTTTACTTACGAGTTTTTATTCTATTTTCACAACCTCCAAAATTAGTATAGACAAATCAACGTGTCAATTAGTTCCTAGCCAATTAGACACGTACATAGAACAACATGCAATAGGAGTATTTGTATGTGTTCAAGATGGATTTCAATAATGAACAAATCCTAATCCTAGTTTTAAAGATATTAATAAACATGAAATTAAGAATTCTATAACAATACTCCTTTAAATCTTGATAATTAATTCAATAAATTTGGACCATATATATGATAAATTAAACCTAGTATGAAAGAATCTTAAAAGAAGTTCTATATTCATATAAAAAAATGAATAAAAACTATGAAATTCATGAGTGATAAAAGCATGCATTTTTTGTGCACTAATAAGTTGCTAGACTGTATGGTGTGTCAAACCATGAGTCATAGATTTGTATTTATAGAAAAGCTTTAAACTATAAACCTATATCATTTTGCAAAGAATATCATACTCTAAAATATGATGTTTCATTGAATACTTGTCACAATTATTGTCATACTTTCTTATCTGAAATACAATTGAGATGAATTAAAATATGGTGTACCGTTGACTCAATGGTCTATAACCTTTAAAGAAATAAAATTTTTCCAATTGGGATGATTTTTAGGCCAAAGAGAGCTTAAAATATTTGTGCTTAAATTTGAGATTTTAGGTTATATTTTTTTGAAGGAAAACAGAATATCAACAAATCACACAAAGCAGATATAACAACAATGCAAAAAATGGCATTTTCACATATTTAGAACCCAAAGTTTTCAAGGTAAAACTTCACATTCAGAGTTGCTTTTGTGTTTGGATGATCATAAAAAAATTAACATTTATGTAATGCCTCTAAAAGTTGTTTGTCGTAGATTCACTATTGGGAACCTTGCAGGTATGTTTTTCTACACTTTGTACTGTGAATTACTCAAATACAAAGATAAAGAGCAAAGAAATGCAAAGAAGAAGAGGGAATGGATAGGTTCTATTGCAAAAGAGAGATACAAAAATACAATATGAAAAATAGAGAAGGGAAATATAAGCAAAATTAGTAGAAGACTAAAATACCCTTATAATAATTATTCTAATATCCCCCTCAAACTCACGATGCAACTATAAGAAGCATCGAGAGTTTGCAAACTAGAAAATGAAAACGTGAAATAGAATACGACTTAGTAAAAAAGTCGACAAGTTGTAAGGATGAAGAAACAAAAGGAAATGTAATGGTGTCATTCTTGAGGTGATGACGAGTAAAATGACAATCAGTTTCGATATGCTTAGTCCGTTCATGAAAGACCGAGTTGTGAGAAATCTAAATAGCACTTTTGTTATCACAATACATAGGATTGGGAGAAGAAAGGGAAACACCGATATCGGTAAGTAGCCAACATAACCAAACAATCTCTTTGGTAGTAGATGCCATAGCACGGTATTCTACTTCAGTAGAAGATAGAGAGACAACTGTTTGTTTCTTGTTTTTCCATGAAATAAGAGAATCCCCCAAAATGATACAGAAACCTATAACAGACTTGCGACTTATGGAATCACGACCATGATTAGCATCAAAATATGCACACAGTTCCAATGAAGAAGTGGATGGAAGTAAAAGACTATGAAAATTGGTACCCCAAAGATACCGCAAAATATGAAGAATAGCTTCCCAATGAACGGTAGTAGGAGAAGCAACAAACTGACTAACAATATGAACAACATATGCAATATCTAGATGAGTGATAGTGAGATAGACCAAACTTCCAACAATAGTGCGATATAAGGTAGGATCTGACAAAGGATTACCATCTAAAGGAGAATACTAATTGTTAAGCTCACAAGGAGTATCAACAGTTCTGGTATCAGTAAGATAAGCACGCTCAAGAATATTAACAATGTACTTAGATTGGGAGAGAAGATAGCCTTTTGGAGAGAAGGCAACTTCAATACCAAAAAAGTACTATAAAAAGCCCAAATCCTTCATTTCAAACTGACGAGTTAATTCTAACTTTAATACTACAATTCTAGCAACATCATTACCAGTAATAATCACATCATCAATAAATAAAGAAATAAAAATATAACCAATAGTGGTACATTTGACAAAAAGAGTTGAGTCATGATTACTGGAGGAAAAGCCAAGAGAAGTGATAACATTAGAAAAATTCTCAAACCAAGCTCAAGGTGCCTATTTGAGACCATATATAGCTTTCTTAAGCTTGCAAACTTTACCATGCTTATGAGAAACACCACACGAGGGAATCATGTAAAATTCTTCACGTAAATCACCTTTCAAGAAAGCATTCTTAACATCCATCTGACATATATGCCACTAACGAATAGATGCAACTCTAATAAGAGTATGAACAATAGTCATTTTTGGAACAGGAGCAAAAGTCTCCTCATAATCCATACCATACTACTGAGAAAACCCCTTTGCTACCAATATAGCTTTGTAGCGCTCAATAGACCCATCAAACTTGGTCTCTATTTTATATACCCAACGAGAACCAATTGTACTTTTACTAGAAGGTAAAGGTACCAAATCCCAAGTACCAGTATTTTGTAAAGTAGAAAGTTCCTCAATTATAGCATACTGCCAAAAAGGGTCAAGAATTGCTTCTTTATAAGATAAGGGCTCATATAGACAATGAAAAGGTGCTAAAAAGGAAGAAAATGAACTAGAATAACAAGAGTAAGCAAAATATGAAAGGTGAGTAGACTTACGTGTACATTAAGGATAATGAGAAGTAGAATCCACAATCACATAATGAGCTTAGGAAACTGTAGGAGGAGTGGGATTATCAAAGCTCCAGACTACAAGGTACCAGTATCTCCATAACTAACAGTGCAAACCCTACGAGAATAATGAAGAGGAAAAGGGACTATAGGGGCAATGGATAAGTTTGAGTCTGAGTCAGTAATGGAAGGGACATGTGGAGATAAACTATCTGTATGGTTAAATAAAGGATCAATATGAATGAGATAAAACTTGGTCAAGTTGTGAGTAGTAGCAGCAATAAAAAAGAAAGGTATATGCTCATGAAACACAACATGACGAGAACAATATAGTTTTTGTGACATTGGGTCAAAACAATGATATCATTTTTGCCCTTCACCATAACCAAGAAACACATAAATGGTAGAACGGGATGAGAATTTAGTATGCTCTACATGAGGAAGAAGGACAAAACAAGTAAAACCAAAGACTCTTAAGGAAGAATAATCAAGAGCATACCTATATAATTTTTCAAAAAGTGACAAACCTAAAGTATGAGGTGAAGGGATCTTATTGATGAGGCTCACTGCAGTAAGAACTGCTTCTCCCCAAAAATCACTAGGAATTGAAGATGAAAAAAAGAGCGAGCAGTTTTAACATTGTGCCTATGTTTTCTTTCAACCACACCATTTTTATTAGGAGTATCTATACAAGAAGTTTGGTGAATATTTCCATCTAAAGCAAGTAGATCATAGAATTTATTGGAAGTATATTCACCACCCAAATCACATCTAAAACACTTAATAACTATAGAATGTTGAGTTTTTACAAGAGCTTAAAAGTTACTATAAATGCCAAAGAAGTGAGAACAATGTGTCATAAGATAAATCCAATAAAAATAAGTGTGATCATCAATAAAAGAAACATAATATCGAGATCCCCCTTTTGTAGAAATAGGAGAAGGTCCCCATACATCAGAGTGGACTAAATCAAATGGTGCAATTGAACAAGAAGTACTTTGATGAAAAGGCAAAGTAGAAAATTTTGCAAGTTTACAACCACTATAATCAGAAATATCATGAGTTTGCCAATATCCTAAGGCACTCGTAGAAGTTAAGAATCTTAAACGGGAAGATGATACATGACCAAGATAATAATTCCATAAATAAAAAATAGAGGATGAAAGAGACAAATGAAATGAAGACAAGTCAACATTAGGAGCTACAAATACTGGTAATCTCAGCTCGTCCAAAACATATAATCCCCCCCCCCATTTACGACCTATCCCAATCAATTCCTGAGACTACGGATCCTGCACATAACAAGAGCTAGAAGAAAATGACACTAAATAACCAGAATCATACAACTGGCTAACAGAAATAAGATTCAATGTAAGCTTAGGAATATGGTAAACATTAGAAAGTGACATATGAGGTATGTCAACAGAACCAACTCCTTCTAATGGCAGAGGAGTACCATCAACAGTCATGGAAAACACAGAGGATGTAAGACATAAAAAAATAAAGGATTTAAAATCAAGAGACATATGATGTGAAGCTCCAAAATCTAAAACCCATGTAGATGATGAAATACTTGAAGAGTTAGAGGGGAATTGAATTTTCAAAGTAAAAATGGACGTAGCATGTGATTGTGTAGCAAGGAACTTCTGAAACTATTCAAAAAGGGTTGCAAATGTGAGATTTGAGGATGAAGTTATGGATCCAAAAGAATCAGATGGTGGTACAACTACTATAGTGTTAACCTATGGAAGACGATATGATCGTGGTTGAAAATGACTTCCAAACCGTGGAAACCTGAAGTGATGCCTTTGTTGATGTAGTTGTGGTACTTTATTCAATAGCTTAGGGCATTGAGCCTTCCAATGTCATTTTGCTTGCAAAAACTATATTCATCAATCCTAACCCTTGAGTGAGGCTTGTTGTCATAGTGAGAATGAGGTCTAGAAGGAACTACAAAAACTGATGAATTAGGCACCAGGAGAATTCCTTTTTCCTATTTGAGACTTAAGGCACTTCTCATCAGCCAAGAGTTAACTAACTACCAAATCAATATATGGAAGTGGGCTAGGATGTAGAATGGATCCACAAAGACACTCGAAATCATCACGGAGTGCCATAAAAAATTGAACCAGATGTTGCTCTTCTCTATGAGCAATATAAGCTACACAAACACGTAGTTCTTTTGATTCTGTTAGGGTCAACTGATCCCAAAGATCTATCATTGCATAATAGAACTCTTGAATACTCATGCCTTTTTGTTCAAGAGCTCCAATATCATGTTATAATTAATATTGTTTTGCAAAATTAGACTATGTATACAATCTTGCCAAATGTTGTCAAACCTCCTTTGATGTTTCATACTTTTCCAAATGAGTACATATTGAGTGTTCAACATAATTATTTATCCAAGTGATAATTTTTGAATTATCAACTTTCCAATTATCTAACATTTTTTCATACTATGTCTTATCACTTGTAGGTTTACTCACAGTTTCATAAACATAACCCCACATCTTTTTGCCTTGTAAAAAGTTTTTCATCACATAACTCCAATACGAATAATTTTTTCCATCTAATCTCACACTAATGGACTGTAGTGAGTCATCTCTATTACTAGCCATTGCAAAAACAAATAGTACCCAAAATTTCAAAAATTACAAATGTACCATTGAGTTTTCCATAAATTGCAAATACATTTCTAAAATTTTTTTAAATTGCAAATATACTCCTAAACTTTCTTGAAATTTCAAATGAACTCTTACTGTTTCAAAAATTATAAATATATCCCAAAAAAATTCAAAATTACAAAAAAAACCTCAGATTTTTCAATAATTTCTACCCAAAATGCTAAAATTTTGATAAGATAATAAAAATTATGATCAATTTCTATGCAAACATGCTTGATCTTTGTGAAAGTTGAAGGAAATTGATTATTCAATGCTAGAATAATAACTCCTTACTTGATTGAAGCCATAAAACAAAATGAAGAAATTGAATTAAATGAGAATCTTGAACTCTCAAATTTTGCCCTTGTTCTTAAAGAGATAAAAACTATTTTCTATAATTAAAGCTTTGATACCATGTGAATTACTCAAATAGAAAGAGAAAGAGCAAAAAAATGTAAAGAATAAGAACAAAGAAGAAGAGAGAATGAATAGGTTCTATTGTAAAAAGAGAGATACAAAAACACAATATGAAAAATAGAGAAGAGAAATATAAACAAAAAGAGTAAAAGATTAAAATACACTTATAATAATTATTCTAATATTTATAACTTATTTGTTTCTATTTAAAAATATCATTATTTTTAATAATTATAAATGAAAATTAAATCTTCCAATTACTGTTACACAACTACTAATAAGTAATCGTAATCTTCAAAGAAAAAATCATTAATAACTGAAAATTTTAAAATAGAAAATTTCTCTAGCAGTAGAACTACCTCTATTGATATTATTTAATATTTAAGAAATATTTGTTAAGTTGTGTATTTGTAGATGAGATTACCAAGTATTGCTTATTCATATTGAGTAAATAGTAATGCATGTGAACAAGTTCAATAATATCAATATAGTAGCATATGTAGGGAAACAAATATAGCATATGTAACTCATATAACTAGAGCTACTCAAACATTATAAATCTATGAAATAAAATTCAAGTACAAGTGCAAGAATTATAAATTTATTAAATAAAATTAAAGTACAAGAGCAATAACATAAACCTAAGCCATAGTTGTAGGATATCTCCAATTTTTTAGTATGCATTTATTGAAAATGGAAGAAGCTTCTTTTGTTGTCAGCTACTCATAGGCAATATGTTCAAAATGTTGAGGACTATTCATCTAGGAAAAAACAAAAAAAATAATAGAAACTTCTGTAATCATATGTAACTTTCACAAGAGAAAAAGACTACTGAAACAGTAAAATAAAATTGTTAAACAGAAAGTCTTACAGGTGTACTTTCCATGAAAAATACAAACAGCATCTAAAAATTAATTAGCATTAGTTGAAAATACTAAAGAACTTGACAAAAGAATTATGAAATTGATTTGTAGACTGAAACAACAATATGTTCTTGAATACCATAGAAGATATGGAATGGAAAAGAGGTAAAACTATCACATCTAAAATTTTTTAGTTATGTAGCATTTGTGCATATCAGTTATCATGGTAGGAATAAGCTTGATTCCAAATCCAAGAAATGCACCTTCATCGGCTATGGTGAGAATAAGTTTGGTTGCTGCATTTAGGATGACGAAAACAAGAAAGTGATCTGTAATAAAGATGTGATTTTCAACGAAAGGGTGATGTATAAGGATAGGCATAAAACAAACACTAACGACTTAGAGTAGAATGAGTCAGTATTTCCATATACAGATGATGTCCCATATAATCCCATGATGGAATCAATTGTAACAAGTCCTTAACTAGAGGAAATCATTAGATAGAGTAGTGCATAATAGTCTGACACACCACAACCGCATACTCTAGCTTGTGTATTGAGAATTTATTATCTACCTCATATGCCTAACATAAGATACATGAACTATATATTACTGACTGAAGAAGGGGAGCCTGAATGCTATGATGAAGCTCGTTAGACTTGAGATGCCAGCAAATAGAAGCTTTCCATGAAAGAAGAAATGAAATCTCTCATCTCTAACCAGACATGGGAACTAGTTGAGTTACCCATGGGGAATAAGGCACTTCACAAAAAATGGGTATACCAGGTGAAAGAGGAGCATGATGATTCTAAGAGATACAAAGCCTTACTAGTTGTCAAAGGATTTCAGTAGAAGGAAGGAGTTGACTACACTGACATTTTTGCTCTCCTTATGAAACTTAATACTATCATATCAATGTTGAGTATTGTAGCCATTGAAGATCTTCATCTTGAACAGTTGGATGGGAAGACTGAATTCCTTCATAGACTTAGATGAAGAGATACACATGTACCAGCCAGAACGTTTCTCAAAAAGAGGGAAGAAGAACATGGTATGCATACTTAAGAAGAGTTTGCATGGCCTAAATAAGCCCTGAGACAGTGGTACATAAAGTTTAACAGCTTCATGCACAAGGAAGGTTTCTAGAATTGCACCGCTAACCAATGTTGCTACTTCAAGAGATATAGGTCTAGTTATATTATTTTACTACTTTATTTGGATGATGTGTTAGTAGTAGGTTTAGATATGGATGATATCAATAGGTTGAAGTAGCAATTGTAAAAGGAGTTTGATATGAAAGACTTGGGTTCAATAAAGAAGATTCTTGGAATGCAAATCACAAGAGATAAGAAGAGAGGATCCTTGCAGTTATCTCAAGAAAAGTACATCAATCATATTTTGCATAGATTCAACATGGATGATGCCAAGCAAGTTAGCACACCCTTAGTTAGTCATTTTCGCATATCCAAGAATCAGTCCCCTCAGACGGAGGAAGAGAGAGAATTTATGGCTATGGTTCCTTATGCCTCAACAATTAGAAGTTTGATGTACGTAATGTTCTGTAAGAGACCAAACATTCGCAATGCAGTGGGATTTGTTAGCAGGTTTATGTCAAATCCAAGGAAAGCTCATTGGGGAATAGTTAAGTGGATTTTGAGGTAACTACGAGGCACCGTAGATAAGTGTTTGTACTTTAGTAAAGAAGAGTTAAAAGTACACTGATATGTAGATGTATACTTTGGAGGTGAAGTTGATCACCAAAAAATCACCATCGATTATATATTTTTACTGTTGGAACTACAACTGTTAGTTAGATGTCACAAATATAGAAGATTGTCACTCTATCCACTACAAGAGAAGAAAGTTCTGCATAGTGATAGTCAAAATGTGATACACTTGGTGAAGAATTCAACATTTCATTCTAGAACCAAGCATATTGGGCTTCGTTATCACTTCATCAGATCTTTATTGGAAGATGATGTGTTAATACTAAAGAAGATTCAAGGAAATAAAAATAAAACAGATATTTTGACAAAGGTGGTTACTATTGACAAACTAAACTTGTGTTCAACTTTAATTGGTCTATTAGAGTAATAAGACTAGAAAAATTGTTGCATTGATCGAGGTGTGGAGACAGATTGAAATCAGTATTCGAGTGGAAGATTATTGGTAAAACTTACATGCATCAAATGTTGCAATAAATGACAATAAAGCAAAAAAAAAAGGAAAGGAGTGGTTGTCAAGCCAACAACCCAAGAAAATTGAGTGGATGGTGCATCCTTTTGTTGAAAAAGAAGGAACACCAATTAAGAATTAGTTGGCAAAACGTGTAGAATGGGGCCTTCTGTATCTATAAATAGATCACCCCAATAGATACTTTGTATTATTAAAAATTCAATTGAGAGAAGAGCTTAGAGAAAAATCTTTAGCGAGAGAAAATTGAGAGCAATTGTTTTGGATAAACACTTATATTTTAGCTCTTTAAAAACCTTATTTCCATGAAAAGGAATCCATGTACCAAATATTAGAGTAGAGTCAAGCTTAAAAAGAACTCTAAACCTAATTCAAATGCATGGTTTCAATTATATTTTTTATTTGAGTAACAATAGCCTTCTTACCCCAATTCATAACCATATTTCAAATTTGAATCCACGTTGGAGAAGTATCAAACATAAATATAAAGGGAGAAGTACTTGGAATAACATGCAAAGTAGGTAGTAGATTTTTGTCAAGATTCCATGGTGCCTTTATTATTGAACAAACTCCAATTCCTCTAACTTCTCAAAGTAGAACATGAATGTTGAACGATCCAAACCCTGGGGTCACGAGCACCATTCATTGTCTACCTTTTATGCATTACACGAAGTGGACTTTTAGGATTTATAATTTTACCAAAGATAACTTTTGCAGTAAGAACCAAGTCTGGTGAACTTTGATCTTGCTATAGAAAATCCTTAATCTCAACCACAACATCAAGATCATCAAACTTATCACCGAGTCCATCCATTTTCACAAATGAAACAACTCACACAAATTGGGAAAGAAATCACAAAACTAGGACTAGAGAGTTATAAGTAATGACAATTACTAGAGAATTGCAATAATAAAAACTAAGGAAGGAATCTCAATCGTAATCATAAAGAATAGAGGAAGAAATTGAGAAATACCAATAGGAATCTAAGGCATGTAGAAAGAGATAACAATCCTCACGGAGAGAGAATTTTATTAAGAGACCATTGTTGATGAAACCAAAAATTCATTAGCTTAAGAAAACTACATAAAAACTCAAAATGTCACTTAAAAATTAGAAGCGGCACAAATATAACAATCTTCCCAATATCCTTGTCAATTTGCATAATCATTTTTATTCAAACCCATATAACAAATAGGAATAGAATACAACATTTATTAAAATGGTATAAAACATATAATTTCTAGGATAACAGAAAATAAAATGAACTTTTGAAATAGGTTTAGTAGATACATCACATGGTTAGGCTTTAGATATCACATACAAAAGCATAACATCTTCTATGTGGTACATCATTATGTATGATATGAAATTAATTTTTTAAGTGGGTGGCTTTTAAAATTTAAGAACGTAGCTATGATATGATCCAGCTGATGAGTAATTGATGATGAATCTTCCATTATAAATACAACAAAAGTTATCCTTAGATATTAGGATTTATTTACCATAATAGTTTTAATTCATGAGGCTTTTGCATCTCTCTGGGACGACTTGAAACTTTTGTATCTTTTCCTATCTTTTTTTCGTATAAGCCTTTTTAAAGCTCACACAATGACTCATTAGATTAACACTTTTTTTTCTTCTCTCTTTCAGATGAGGATCAGACTTGATTAGTTCCTCAAAAATGTAAAAAGATCCACACAAATAAGAAACAAAAGGTTTAATTATTAGAATCGTCATGAAGGAGCAAACAACTAGTACAAATAATAATCAAAATCAGCATCTCATATTTACAATTAAACAAACACTATATCTACAATTAATCCTATAATTGTTTATTGTTAAGAACCAATATGACATATAAATATAAAAGAATTGACTCAAATATAATATATAAAAAAATTGTTAATCTATCTCTTAATAGCAGTGTTTAGGAGAATTGGTTTTTAAAACTCCTCAAATATGGTATCAAAGTTGGTTCAAAAAAAGAAAGAGAAAAACCCTATCCATCTCTAGCCAGTACTCAAACCCTATCTGCTACCACCCATTTACCTAACCACCACTACCATCCCAACCTCAAGTTGTCATCATTATTACAAATCCCAATGCCATTGAAGTAGCAAGCCTAGCATGGCAAAAGTTGTAAATTCCAATCCATCGCCCAACATCATGATATGTCCAACCCTTTTAGTACCGACCTTTCCAAGATCTCTCAACCTTTTTCAAATCTGCATTGCTTCACCACTTTTTGGCCTCTTCAACCTCTACTACTGCCTCCCCAAGTGTTTTTTGGTGCCTCTTTGGCCATATATGTTCAAAGTTTCTACCTGATGATTATATATTTTGTCTGAAATAGCATGGACACATTTTTTTAAAATTAATCTCTTTGCATCTCTCATATTAATGTGAGTTGCTTGACTGATAATTCTTATTTATTACTCATATTCTAGAGTTTTTTGACATAATACTAAATGAAAACTTATGGTGGTCACTCGATTTTTAATGAATTAATTTTATTTAGTATCTTTGTGGATCACTTGGTTGAATTTTACAATGGATTGTGATTTTACTACCACTTTATTGAAGCTGATTTTTCTAAACATGGTCGAACCTCCTTCATTAACTTCTAATGTTGACAATACTATTGATTTTACACTCACTATTATGTCTAATAAATCCTCTCTTTAGATTACGTTTAAAATCAATGATACTAATTATTTTCATTAGGCTCTAAGTTATAATAGTGTTTTTGGAAGCCAAAGAAAGAGATTAATTTAATATTGGTAAAAAATTTAGAGTTGTGTTTCAAACCCAAGAATTTATGCTCTCATGTCATGTTGGATTTTAAAAATAGGTGGCGCATTGAAGGATGCATTTCACATAGTAGGCATGGTGACAACCTTTTACAAGAGCAACTTCCTAAAGCACTATTGTATACAAGAAAATCAAGGAGATTTCAGCATGTTTTCCACAGCCTATTTCTTGTATCTTTCCATTACACGACATTTTTGTCTAGTTATCTTCAATGGATAAATGATTGATACCACCTATGAGTTGTTCACATTCTCAATCTTGATGGCATAACTCATGATGTCAATTAATTGAGCACGAACTATGTGCGATAAATATGCAAATATACGTATTGTAATAAGTAATATAAGGATAAAAATGTTCTCATGGAAATTATGTTATTAGAAACTAATTTTTTTGTGTTTTTATGTTTTAAGAAAGCAAAATTAAAAGAACTAAAAATAAATAGTAGTAATTAATTAATTCAAATTTGATAGCTAAGAAGATGTATGAGAAAATATCTAGGAATACTTAATCCTCCAATTTTCTAGTAAATCACTAAAATCCCTCTAATGTAATTATCAATAATTACATTATCAATTTAATCTAACCTAGTATGTACTCACTTAATCCCCCAATTTTCTAGTGAATCACTAAAATCTCCTTAATATAATTATCAATAATTACATTATCAATTTAATCTAACCTAGTATGTATTCCTATCTCAAGTAAACTACACACTATATAATAATTAATCTAATCACACTCTTATATTAATTAAATTATATTCTACTCATTAAGTTCATCAATTATGGATCACATACATAAGAATCATACATCTCTCCCTTGAAACTATACATGTTATTTAATCAAGACAAGCAATTAAATAATTCTCTCAAATCTATTTAATTGCCTCTATATATCAATTGTTGGCCAAACAATTAATAGCATAAAAATTAGATTAAATAATATAATTAAATTAAATCATAATTGGGATAAAATAATATATCATCACATGTTGAAAATTGGGTTCATAAGATCCCTAGATTAATAAATTAGTAGACATAATTTTCTTCATAAAGTTCATATTTTTCATAAAGAAAGACATAAAAATTGATAATTTTTTGCATAAAGTTCCTATTTTTCATAAAAAAATACATAAAAATTGATAAAGAAATGAGAAGTAGGAGAAGTAGGAGAAGTAGAAGAAGTACAATCCATCTTTTGAATTATAGTTTCAATATCCTCCTGAATCTCCACCAAAATTATATTTTCTCTTGAATTTTTCTATATTTTTCTCTCTTTTTGGCTCCAAAATCTGATAAAAATTATGTTAATTTTGTTCTCTGTTGGATGTTGCAAGATTTTCCTTCTCCGCTTGTATGCAATCCATGTGGCTTGCCTAATAAGCTCCCTTGCATGTTTGGCATCTATGTGGAAGCTTCTAAGTGGTCATGCATTAAAAATTTCATCAAAACTTCAAACAAATTTCAAAAATTATATTTTCACCCATTTTCACTAAAAAATTCATATTTTAATATTTGTAATCCTAATCTAATCTAAAAGAAGAAAAAGTCTACCAAAATGGTCCTAAATTTACATATTTTATTATGGATTCAATTCAACGTGGTGAAGAATGAGAAGAAAATTCAAGAAACTTTTGTATATCTAAATTTATAAGACATTACAAAAATCTAAGACACTAAGAAAACTAAATATAAAATTGATGCTAAAAATTGAAACTTTGGTTGTGGATTTGTAGGAGTAATTACATCACTCTTATCCCATATTCCTATCTTCTTTTGACGGTCGTGTAAGGTGAGAGTTAAGTATCTCCTACAAATCCACCACAATTTTTTCAATTTTATATTGAATTTTCTTACTGTTTCTTAGATTTTTATACTATTGTAAGTTTAGATTTACAAATGTATCTTCAATTGTTTTTCTCCTTTGTCACCATATTGAGTTGAATCTAAAATAAAATATGTAATGTTAGAGAAATTATGAAGCCTTTTTCGTCATTTAGATTAGATTTTTTCATGAGTTCTACCAACAAGATAAGAGAATGATGAATGACTCATTAGTGGTATCCCTCATTTATTCATTCAAGACCATCATATGAAAATATCATGTAATGGAAAGATTCAAAAAATTGACTGTGAAGAACATGGTGGAATCTCAACGATTTGCTTGGATAAAATAATTCTTCAGGAAATTGTTGTCATAAAAGGTTACGAGCACGCCTACTGTGTGAAATGCATCCTTCAATGAGCTACCTATTGCCAGAATCTAACATAATATCATAGTATAAATTCTTGGTTTTGAACCTTCTCAGCTCCAAAAATTTCCTAATATTAAAAGAGTTTCTTTCTTTGGCTTCTAAAAACACTATTATAACTTGATCCTAATGCAAATAATTAGTATCATTGAATTTAAAGGTTGTAATATAAAAAGAGGAGTTATCAGACAAGAGTAGTTATTAGACATAATAGTGATGTAGAATCAACAGTATTATCAATAGTAGAAGTTGATGGAGAAGGCTTAATCATGTTTAGAAAAAAACATTAGCATCAATAAAGTGGTAGTAAAATCATAAACCAACATAAAAGTCAACCATGTTATCCACCAAGATACCAAATAAAATCAATTCATCAAAAATAAAGTGACCACCAAAAGTATTTCATTTAGTAGCATGACAAAAAAGTACATTATAATAAGAAATATTAGTCAAGGAACCCATTAATATGAGCTATGTAAAGATAAAAATTTCCTCAAACATAGTATTTCAGACATAACCAAAAATTAGAAAATTTCAATATACATCGCCAGAAAGGCACAAAAAACACCAAAGAAGGCAACAATAGAGGTTGAAGACATCGAAAAGTTATGAAGCATGTCAAATTTGAGAAAATTTGCAGGATCTCGGCAAGGTAGGCATCGATTATGATGTTGGGTGGTGGTTGATATTCTCAACTTTAGTCGCGTTGGGCTTGCAGCTTTGATGGAATTGTGCTTCAAGACAATAGCAATAATTGAAGGTTGGGATTGTAGTAGTGGTTATGTTTAATGTTGGGTAAATAGGTGGCAACAGATGTGGTATAACTATTGGCTAAGGATAGCTAGGGTTTTTTCTTTTCTTTTTTAGAACAAACTCGGATACCTTGTTAGAGGAGAGTTAGCAATCAATTCTCCTAAAAGCTTAAGATGTTAAGAGGTAAACTAACTATTCTCTTATATATTATATTTGGGTCTTAACACTTTCTCTCGCTTGATGATTTTTTTATTTTATTTTTTTAACATTCCCCATGAATTAATGGGCTTTTACTTGTGGGTTAAGTATATAGTTTTGAAGGCTCACAAAGTAGAGTTAGACAACATCTCATCAAATGAGTGGATAAAAGATAACTTTTGGAATGGCTCATCAAGTATATATAGACTTTAAGTAATGTAGAAGTGAAAGAAAGAAGCACATTTAATATTAGTGAAAACTTTGGAGTTGAGGAGGTTCAAACCTAGAACCTTATTCCCTAATACCATGTTGGATTTCGACAATATATGGCCCATTGAAGGATGCATTTCACACAATAGACTCATAACTTTTTACGAGGGAAATTTCTTGAAGCACTATTTTATCCAAGCAAATTGTAGAGATTCCACCATATTCTCCACAATCCATTTCTTGAATCTTTCCATTATATGACATTTCTATCTAATTATCCTAAATGGATAAATGATTGATATCACCGACTAGTTGTTTATCATTTTGAATTTTAATGGCAGAACTTATGAGGACACTCTAATCTGAAAAGAAGAAATAAGCTACCAAAATGGCTCTAACTTTAAGTATTTTACAATAGATCCAATTCAACGTGGTGACAAATGAGAATAAAACTTCAAAAACTTTTGTATACAAAAGAGAAAATTTAAAAACTAAAAAAATTAAATATAAAATTGAAGTTAAAAATTGAAACTTTGGTGATTAATTTGTAGGAGGAATTACATACTCTTAACCCACACGACTATCCAAGGAAGAAGTCTTCTTTCAAACAGCTTGTAAAGTGAGAGTAATGTAATTCCTACTACAAATCCACCACCAAAGTTTCAGTTTATGGCTTCAATTTTATATTTAATTTTCTTAGCACCTTTTAGACTTTTACTCTTTTTTAAGTTTAGACTTGCAAAAATCTCTAGAATTTTCTTCTTTCTTGTCAGCATATTGAATTGAATCTATAATAAAATATGTAAACTTAGGACAATTTCCTAACCTTTTTCTTCTCTTAGATTAGATTGTTGTCATGAATTCTACCATCAAGATTGAGAATAATGAACTACTCGTGATAGTATTAATCATTTATCCATTCAAGATCATCAAATAATAATGTTGTTAATGGAAAGGTTTAATAAATTGGTTGTGGAGAACATAGATGAATCTATGCAATTTGCTTAGATAAAATAATGCTTTAGAAAATTACTCTAAAAAAATATTGTGAGCATGTCTGTTATGTGAAATGCATATTTCAATAAGCCATTCCCAAAATCTAATATGATATTAAAGCATAAGGTCCTAGGTTAGAACCTTCTCAAATCCAAAATTTCATCAATATTAATTGCATCTTTTTCTTTCAATTCTATCTTATTTAAAGTATATTTATACTTGATCGGTCTTTCAAAAAGTTATCTACCATATATTCAGTTGATGAGATTTTGTTTAACTCTACTTGATGAGTTTTTAAAACTATACACTCAAGTCACACGTGAAAGCCTATCATACTTGTCTACTTAGCCCACTAATTCATTGGTAGTGTTAAAAAAATAATATAAAATAGAAATGCCTATCAAATGAAGGGAAATATTAAGAGCCAAATATAACACAAGCTTTTAAAAGGTATTAGTTGCTACACTATTACAAAATGGGGCATTAAAGTCAGTTCGCTGAACCGACTTTAAATGAAACGACTTAAAGTTTAAAGTCGGTTCATCCCGTGAACCGACTTTAATTTTTTTTTTTTAATTTATTCATTTTCTATTTTACTCAAATAAAAACCTGTATTCGAGCAGAAAAAAAATCAGTTTAGCAAATAGTTCAAATAATACAATATTTGAAAAATAAAATATTAATTAATACTAGAAAAATTACCATGGTTTTGTTCTATTTTATTCAAGATCATCATATTCTTCTCCTTATGTTATAATACAAACCTACATATATAATACAAAAATTTATACACATAATAACAAAAAAAAATATGAATAATAGGGGATTTAAAAGATTAGTTAAAGAGGAAGAAAACTCACTAACCGGTGCTAAAAATGGTAGTCGTAGGTGGCCAGAAAATGAGAAAGAGTGGAGGAGGTTTTCGGTTTTTTAGAGTTCTGTAACGCTGAAAATAGTTTTTGTCTGGAAAGAAAGAAGAGAAAAGAATTTATCCACGTATGTAGCGTCGGTTCCACGTGTCAACCGATGCTATGTTACGTGGATAGCGTCGGTTCACCACGTCAACCGACGCTATGTAGCGTAACGTAGTAGAGTCGGTTGACGTGGCGAATCGATGCTACACATGGACATAGCGTCGATTGACATGGTGAACCGACGCTATCCACGTAGCGTAGCGTCGGTTGACACGTGGAACCGACGCTATCCACGTAGCGTAGCGTCAGTTGACGTGGTGAACCGACGCTACGTCCATTCATAACGTCGGTTCGACACGTCAACCGACTCTACATCCTACGTGGATAGCGTCGGTTCTACACCGAACCGACTTTAAACCAATTTAAAGTCGGTTTTTTCTAAAAACCGACTTTACGTATCGACTTAAATACCCATTTTTGTAGTAGTGCTATAACTAAACTCCAACATTTACACAAATCACTTGCTAAATAAATCTTATAACTATCATAAAGTATCGAGTTAATCTTGAAAATTTAGTTTAACTTTCTTAAACCCAAGAAGAATGATGTATCACAAATTTAAAAGACTTCATTTATGATTATTTAATTATCATTTTTTTCTTTTTCTTTTTTGTAAAATTAAAAAATTTATAGATTGTATTTCATTATTTTGGTTATATTTTTTTAAAACTTTAATATTTATAATTAAAAATTAAAAAGGTTGAATAATAAATAAATGTCATTTAAAATTAGAATTTCAAAAAACTTTAATTTAGATTATTTAACCATGATTTTATAACTTTCTTTTATATAACATAAAATACTTACATATTTCATATAGTTGTTTCATTAAAATTCTTTTATACTTTATTATTTTTAATTAAAATTAAGTATTTATAAATAATAAATAATAGAGCTAATCACTTAGAAATATTTAATTTTTTTACATATATATTTTCTATACTTATCCATGAACCATTGATCAAAAAAATTATTTTATTTACTTATTATGTTTGAATTTTTATAATGTAATTTTACTTTATTAAAAATCGTAAACTTAAATTTCAAATAAAATGATAAAGTATCACTATTAAAGTGTTTGTAAAATTAATAATTATTTTCAAATTTTATTTAATATTATAATATAAATATTATCATAAATAAAAATAATTTTTTATCTAATTCATAAGTATTAATTTTCACGTGTAAGCAAATACATATAATTCTTAAAAGAAAAACGAAATGTGTCATAAAAAGTACAAATAAAATGTACTGGACGTGAATACACTACTAACAAAGAAAAAAATAAACAAACATACGAACAAACAAAATCACAAAAGTAATAGTTGAAATTATTGTTTTTTTTTTTTTTTCATTCAACAATCATATACAAAAGTTAAGTGAAACTAAATTAAACAATATATCGAAAATAGAATTACAGTTGGGAAACGTGCATGGAGTTTCTTCTTCATGTTATCGAATTGAAACAACTATTGACTGTCGAATGTTTGACCATGAATGTAAACAAGAAACTCTAAAACATAAATCAAAACCAAAAATCCAAAGTTTATAAACGTTTCCATAACAAACACTAATTCTGGGGTGCACCACACTTTTTTTTTCTTCCCTTTTTACAGGTTTTTTTTACTTTGTGTCTAGTAATTCTATACCATTAAGTCAATATATTTTTGTCATTAAATATATTTTATGAAATGTAAATTGATCATTATATTTATAATATATATGATATATATAAAAAATATGGGTTATTTAGTTTTGTTGTCGTCGTATTGGTGTTTTCAACTTATAAAATCAAATTTATATTATAATGTAAAAAATATAGATATTTAAATATTTATCGATCAAAAATATAAACAATAACAATAATATAACACATTATATTTATTATAAGATTACTTTATTATAACTTTATCATTTATTTATTCATATGTAAATATTAATATCAAAATTTTGTATTACATTTTATACTTATTAATAGATTTTTAAAGTACCACTTTCTAATAAATACAAAAACAATACTTATTTGGACTATTGGCTTATGCTCGGTAGAAATTTGAACAATACCTTAAATTGAAAATTAATTTATAGAACTCTGGTTTTTTGAACGAAAAATGTCCTTATATATGCACTTTTTCGTATTAGAAAAAAATGTAAATTGATCTAGACGAGGATCATTTGCTTGTTTGTATAGGAACTTGTTTCCTTTTTGTGTTTGTTGGAAAGTACTTTGGAAATGCTTACTTAGATATTAGTATTACGGCACTCAGAAAATGCGAACACAGGTTGAGATTTTCATTTTTCTCACAATTCAACGAGTAATTCACAAGCAGTGAGTACTTCTATGAGACTCAATTTTCATTTTTACACAAATTTTGAGCCTTACCTTTGATATGTAATAGAATATATAAAAATGTTATTTATTCTTTTCGATATAGTTTAAATTTTTAGAAAAATTACTTTTTAATTTTTAACATAATATTAAAATTAGAGATTCTATATTCAAACCCAATAACCCAGTAACATAATATATAAAAATATTATTAATTATTTTGAAAAAAAATATGGAAGCTCTTTTTTCCTTGGTTTCTCTAACATTGAATTTTAACATGTGTATTGGTCAATATGTTGGGCTAAACCTACACTTCTCACTGTTAAAATGCCCCATTAGCCTCTCTTAGATACAAACAATGTGAGTTTTAATATATCCTGACTCAACATTTTTTTCAATATCTTATTCTGCATGAAATTAAAAGAAACTTTGTGTAACTTCTCTTCAATGCTAAAGGAAATTCTCTTAGTTCTTGTGCTGATACGGAATAAAAAATAGTTCATGTGAAATAGTTGCAGCCATGAAGGAGAAATCATCTAGAGATTATCTGCAACGTGGTGACATTGTCGATGAAGAAGGAAGTATTTCCTTAATTGCAACATGTATTGTGTTCGAAGTTGTAAATATGTCAAAATGTGTTGGTCGCTAAAGGTTAACTTATTACGAAAAAAGTCAACAATATTTTTATATATTTTATACTACACATATATGTTCCAGAGGGTAATCACTCTAAAAACTTCATCATTCATCTAATGAATTTTACATGAGTGAACCTTGTGTTTAATAATACCAACTTATTTTCCTTTAAAACATAGCAAAGGGAAAATACTGATTTGGTTTTTATTGAATAAAATGACTCTTGTTAAAGACTAATATGAACAATTCAACAACTTACAAGCATTGCGAAATATTACCTTTGTTTTCAATTTAGATCCCTAAACGTCTTGTGTGCATCTGTAGATGATGACCTACCTCAAGCAAAAGCTAAAGTAAGCTAGGCACCTCTTAATGAATCATCTAACATAAACTGTCATCAATTTTCATAGCTAAGATGACAACGCAGCTGCTGGCTGCAGTGAGGTCTCTTCTGGTTGTAAGCTCTGGTAATAGTCCACAAGGACCTTCCATCCCCCAGGGCACATGAAACCATCAGGAGGGTTCTCCCCGGTCCTCGCAAAAGTTCGCATCTGAAACAATATTAGATATCACCATAATTGGAAAGGTATCTAATGGATGTATATCACTCCAACCTTCCTAACTTTTGAAAAATGTAGTATGATGCAATATGTTGAATTTATTATTCCATTGCATTTGATTTCCCTGTGGTTCATCACCTATCCCATTGATCTCCACTCAAATATGCTAGCATCTAACATGATTTTCTTTTTGCAAAAAGCAAACTTCTAATGCAAAAAAGAGTCTTGATTCCAAAACCATCATTCATACGAATAGGTTGTCATACAAACTTTCTATTTTTCTCCATAAATTCATGAATATTAGTTACCTAATAATGTTTAGTATAGTTCTTAGAGTTAAAAGAAAAAAATAGTGATATCAAATGAACACCTCAACTCATTTAAAAGTTTATCCAACGAGTTCATGAGTTGAAAAAACATAACTTACCTAACTCATTAGTTAAAATGAGTTAACTAACGAGCTCATTTAATAAAATATATTTGTTAATAACAATATTTTTATAATTACAATAATGTTATTATAAAATATCGTAATTAAAAGATATTAGTTATATTTTTTTCTTATTTTACAAAAATATAATAATATGGTAATATTTATAATAACATTTCTTTTATAAATAAAATTATAAATATTTTTTTATATTTTTAAATAGTAAATGAACTAGCTTATGAGTTATTCAGCCTAATTCATTTAAAAGTAAGTAAACTAAACTTGACTCACATAAATTTAAATGAGATGAGTTATATTGAACCTAAGCAAGCTAAGATAGCTCACTTTACTTGAGATCTCTAAGAAAAAAGTAATTGCATATTTTTGTGTTAACACCAACTATAACCAAAAGTCTATAGGTATAGCTTCCTTTAGATAGACAATGACTTTATAGATTAACCCTCTAGCACAACCAACACCCCTATTTTTGGCCTCTTAGCTTAGATTCATACTTCATTTATGAGTTACCGATACTTTTATTTCTGGAAATATGAAATAATAGAAGTTTCTTTAGGTTTATGCAGCTCAAGGAATACTATTTACCCATCAAAATAAGATTATAAATTATACTAAGATAATTGGAAATGACTGGACTTTTTACCTTGGTACCAGAGATGAAGAGGAAATCTTTGGAGCGTGAAGGATCAAAAAATGCCATTTTCTTTTGCATGGTGTCATATGCTGCGACCTACATTTATAGTAAAAGAAAAAAGATAAATTGACACACAGGCTCCAGTTTATCATTATTTTTCATAAGACCCACTCTAAGCCAGCAATCAGCCATAGATTTTCCAAAAAAAAAAAAGTTCCAAACAAAGATAGAACCTGCAAAGAGAGATTGGATATAAACAGATACTAATTTCATAAAACAAGACAGAATAAAAGCATATGCTCATCAGAAGGTTGACAGGGATTATTAGTGTAAGCTGCCAGTAACAGCATAAAATGTGAAGCTGCTTGTATAATGACAACCAATGTTTAAGCGAATAACCACTTACAAGAACTGAAGAAGTGAGAATTAAAATTGAAACTAGCAAAACCTTATTCTTTATAGATGCTATTGGATGTAAGATATGGCAATATAACATACTAAACATGCTGATGAGGGCAGATTATGAAGAACATAGAAAGCTGCACACAGGGCTAAAATCACCCACCTTAAATGGCAAAATATTTAGTTTCTCAAGACCAGGAGCCATGCTTAGGACCTTTTTCCCATGATCAGGGTCATATAAATCCCTCTTCTCTATTGGGTGACCCATACCAGCAGGATCACGACCGACAATATAGAAATTTGCACCAGCATTTATCCTTGCCTTAGCATGCCATTGCACCTCTGTTGGACCAGCATAATGCATAGGTGATGGAAATATGGATACAATTGTAGTTTCAGGATCAAGAACTCCATCTTCTAGCACCTGAAAAGAAAATGCAGGTGGTCCATGGAACATGAAATTAAATTATTTCAACATATCACATAGAACTTGAATGCACAAGTTAGAAGATGAGCGATGGCACTTGTCACCATCCACCATCCATCATCATACTTATAAAGGTTTACTTATATAAGCCTAGTGTTAAATATATATTGGTCACTAATCCTCCCAAAAGCTTAAGGTAACGGGAGATGGGTCAACAATCATTTTATTTTCTAACACTTGCTCAAGTGTAGGCCTAACACTTTAAATTCAACAATTGGGACTTGCGTGGATTTAAATACAAGACTACCCATTCTGATACCATATTAGAGTATGTTGGTCACTAATCTTACCAAAAGATTAAGCCATTCAAGAAGAGTCAATATTTCATTTATACATTCTAACAGTGCCCTCCATTGGGGGTTCTATTCACCTATAAGCCTAAACACCTAAAAATTTAACAAATTATGGGTTCGAACACACGACCATCCATTTATCTGTTCTAATAACATGTGAGATTATGTTGATCACCTAAACCATCAAGAGATGAGTTAACGTTCCATTTATACATTCTAATACCTAGCAGTCACAATTAACATGTGGAACATTGGTTGTTAGTTATCATATGTAAAAAGAAGTTTGTGAAATAACCTTGCTATGCTGCTCCATTCGAACATCCAAAGGCACATCATCAGCTTTTGTATAACCTCCTAAAGGGTGAAGCAATAAGATAGGATTCTTGTAACCCATTTCTAGAAGCCGCCTACGGGTATCATTCATCAACAAAGCATGGCCATTATGCACAGGGTTCCTTAATTGAAAAGCAAAAACTGCATCAGCCTGGCGTTTGCCAAATTCTTTCCGCAGTTGCTGAGGTGAGATCCTGTAATGATCAAGACCATCATTATATATGATAGGCTCTAAGACTTCCAAATCTCCACCAATAAGCCAATTTCCAGCCATAGTAATGGCTTCTTCAACATATGGCAATCCTGGAGCAGTTGTCCCCCAAGTTCTAGCTATTCTTTCTTCTTTGTTATGCTTGTATATTTCAATGCTGGGACCGAGAAAACAAAGTTGAATAAACTTATGAGATGAAACTCAGTAAAGGGGCAATGAGCATTGAATTTTCTATTTATTTATTTTTTTGATGAGGGGGTGTTCAAACATAAGGAAGAAGTTAGAAAATGGTCAACTCGATAACCACAGTCCATTTACACACAAAGCATATGTCCACATGCTAGTGCACACACACATAAAAAGGATTCAACTCAATCCGAGAAATTTAACAAATCATGGCAAAGAAGACTTAATAAATTCTTCACCTTTTGACCGAGAACTAATATATTCCTGAATCCCTAATATCCCCATAGATAGCATGCCTAATATGAGTTGACCCTCTCTTCTTCTCCAATGAGATAGGCAGAGATTCTCAAAGTGTGTTTGTAATGTTTGTAATGATAAATACACAGAGACATTCCACATACATCTTGAATACTAATGAGTATGGAGTTTGTGATTACTAAGGTGTAATCTCCAAATATAGTGAAGAACAGGCTTATAATAATATAAGGATACTAACCAATGTCTTAAATTTATATTTCTTCACTCCTACAGGGAAAAACAAGTCAATTTATGTATATAACAGGAGGAAATTTTCCCGTGTTTTCTTACATGACACATTATAATACAGAATACATAGTAACACCTTCCCCAAACTACGAGTTGAAAGTTGCAAAATCCAAAATCCATGTGCATATATGCATCAGTTCAAAGCCATCTCAAAGATCAACCGGAATTCATTACTATAAATATAAAAGAAGAAATATAAAATAAATGAAACACAAGAAGAAAATTTAAATACAATATGGACATTGAAAGATGCTAACCTCCGTAGCATACCAACCAAATTTCCATTTGGCCCAACCAAACCCACATTGGGTGAAGACCCAATTTGCTCTTTCGTCTCATCATCAATAGCCAACACAATGGGAAGAGACATATTCACCAAAGATCCATCTTTCATTCTCAGAGAATTGAAATGCAAACTCTGCAAGTACTCGCTTTCCCTCATAAAACCTCTTAATGGGCTTGCCCATCCCTCGCTGATAACATGAACCCATTCGAGATCAATCTTATTCAGCTTCACTTTAGGCAACGGTTCGGCCTCTAATGCCTTACCAGCTCGCTCTTTCTCGGATACAACAAGATCCACCAACGTCCCACCATCGGGTTCAATCAGAGAACTCTTAGTCGAAGTCTGAACATTACCAGAAGAAGCATGCATTGTGGGTTGTTTGTAGACAATTGAAATCAATGAATTAGAATGGTAAATAGGCTTGGATTGAAACTTGGTATTGAAACAAGTGAAGTGGGTTTTGTTTATTGTAGTGTGAAGGTTGAGATTAAGATGGTGGGTGGAGGAAACATGTAGTTTATTGATCAGAGACATGTTTAAGCGAATGTTTGGCAAGGGAAAAACTTAAGCAGAGGTGTGACAAAAATGGTATTCCTAATAATATGGGGAAATATTACACAGCCTTTGAATTTGGCGATCATGGTGGTGGGAAATTTAGAAGCGCTAAGGCTTGGACAGAAAGAGATCCACACATTTACTACGGCTTTTGAGTTTGTGGATGCGAGTTTAGTGTTTGCCTATAATAAGTTGGGACCATTGTTATTTTTGTGAGTTTTAATGGACTTTCAAGTATTGAAGGCAAAACAGAGAATCTGAACTTTGAATACCATATCCCATGTCTTGACCCAAGAGAATTACATGAATAATATAAGTTACAAATGCAGAATATTTGAACTGCTAGATGCTTTCAAGATGACGATGATTCTTCTTCTTATTTCTTTTTTTATTTTATATATTTATTTATTAATATTTATTATTTTATTTTTTAAATTGAGCTATCTTTGTTCATTATGAAAGATAATGCAGCACTGAGGGTATATAGCCCATAACTTAGAAAATTAGAAGGGAAAGGATAGCTGGGTTCACTTTATTCTTTTTTTTTTTCTTTACAAACTTTACTTAAATGAAAATGATTTTAAAGTTATGTATTTTTTTTAAAAGTCTCACTTAGTTTATGTGTTTTTTTTATTTATTTTTACTATTACGAAAAAAATAACTATTTTTATATCTTTATTTATTTTTTCTATATTTATTTTATTTTATTTTTATTTAATTCTTTCGATTACAATTTATTTAAGTTTTAACAGTATCTATCTAATATAACCGAAAAATTAAAAATTAAAATAAATAAAATTATCTTTGTTTTTGTTGAGACACTTTTTTATAACAATAAGACTAAATTGTTATAAAAATAAGTACATAATGTAAGAGTCATTTTTGTAACAAGTAAAGAATTCTAAATGTATTTTTTCTTAATTAAATTGGTGAGACACTTCTAATGATTTTACGATTTTAGTTTTGCACATATGAGACATGTGAGGGACATTGTCTTCACGTCTTCTCGCATTAGGATAGATAAATATAGCTTTTTCTTGCACTCATTAATCAAAATCAGTTTTAAACGTTCCTTCTCATATTACAATCCTTCTCTAATCATCATCAATCTTCTTTTCTTACTTAGTTTCGAGTATTTTTTTTCATCATTCTTGCCTCCAAACCAAACATATAGTAATTCCTAATATGATTTTCTAGATAGCACAGTCATTAATTTGATTGGGTTGTTATCCTTTCATTTCTTCAAGAAAAACAACTTATCTCTTTCATTATTACTCTTGCACGTGCTTTTATTCCCAAACTAAAACTAGATTAATTTGCAAACTCTATCATTTGCAAGCATTTTTATATAGCTTCATATTTGTACCACATCTAGCTCTGTGGAGGGCATAAAACATCTCGGGATATTCACATAGGGTCCAAAGAATAGGGCATTAATGCTCAAGCTAGTTCTTGACTAAATAGAATGACCATTCCCTGACACGCGTTTCTTTCACTCTCCTTATCTCTCGAACCTAGGACATAGCTCTTAAGTAAACCTTGGGAAACAAGCTGGTACCATTTGAGCTAGGAAAGTGAAACAAACACGTGTCAGAAAGGGGCCGTCCTGTCTAGTCAGGAACTAGCTTGAGCATCAATGCCCTATCCTTAGGCCCCACGTGGATATTCTGAGATGTCTTGTATCCTCCGCTAAGCTAGACGCGGTACAAACACTTCCAACTCTTTTTCCTAACCATTTCCATTTCGTGATGTTTTCTAGCTACTATCTATTACTAGTAGTATATGAAAAGTTTAACAAACATTCAAATAACTCTTGATATTCTCAAGACAAACCAAAAATTAAATATTCAATTTGTGAGTGTAAATAGAAAACATTACCTACACTATTCCTTACCTTCTATCATCCAAAAACAACTCGAAAAAAACTTTACAATTACTCTTATTTCAAACATCTTTTCTCTCATGGTACCTAAGGCCCAATTCATCTCTGATGAAGAGATTAGAGATTTAATTGAACAAACAAAACAACTCACCTACTATCTACTTGAGATTGAACTCGAAAAAGACGCAATGGAAGCTCTACTTGCATTTTCCATTATACTGATTGAAAAAGTCTTGACAAGTATAGTCATTAAAAAGCATCAGGTGGTAATGGCTATCCATAAAGCTTGCGAAATCCGAGGGGATTTATCTACTCTAACCAAAGATTATAGAACCAATGTTGTTTCCTTCACTTTTTCCTCTGCAGAAGAGAGAGATGCAGTCTAGGAAAAATGCATTTGGCGCATAAATATATCACTTATTGTGCTAAGATAGAGACTATAACTTGACAATCCAAAAAATTGAATTCAACTCTGTCACTTTGTGGGTTCAAGCTCATGGACTGCATTTTGATATAATGAGAATTGTTAATGCTAAATAGTTTGCAAATCTCATAAGCAATCTCATTCAAATCGATAGCAATGAAAAAGAATAGATGGTTAACAAAAACTATCTACATTTTAGAGTGGAATTAAATGTGTATGAGCCATTTTTACCTAAGTGTAAAATCCCTCAATGTTTCTGCTAATAATTAACCTAATGGATTCAAATTGTGGGTTGAATTCAAATATGAAAGGCTACCATAATTTTGCTTCAACTGTGTGATTTTAGATCACTTCATTCGTGATTGCAACCTTTGTATTGCAATATGACATCAAGTTAATGAATCAAACCTGGTCTATATCTATGAAGGATGACTATGTGCCAATTATAAAGTCCAATCATCTATGTCACATTTCTAGCACATGGATGACCCAAGTAATACTATTGGTGCTTCTATGAAACACTTTTTTTTCAATTCTGATCAAATAGGTCATTCTCAACCAAGAACTAGCCTTAGTTTTCATACCCATAAGGTGACTTTTAATCACAATTCAAAAAAGAGAGATGGTTCCTTCCATAAATCCACCAATATATAGGAATGGTTCTCTTATAAAGCCAACAGAATTCATGCCAAACTTTAACAAATTATTCAAATGTTTCAAAGTCTGGATTCGATCAACTTTGCTTCTTTCTTTAATAGCTGAAACTTTAAAGGCAATGCAATAATAATGGATATTAATATGAGATTTAAAATGTTACTGCAAGCTATTAGTTTTGAGATACAATTTGACATGGAAAAAGATAATTTTTTGTATAATACTAGTACCATTTTTGCTATTGCTTAAGTGGTTCACAATGTTTTTTTTTTATTCATAAGATATTGATATCCAAGTTTTAGGCATAATTTTTCAAGCTCAAATAAAATTTCATCAAGAAAACCTATTTACAAAATCTTATCAACCTCGAAACCAGATTGAACAAACTCTACTTATTGACACTAGCTCTCTTACAATTGCTCTTAAGGAACAAAGAGGAATGTTAGGTCAGTACCTAAGACTTAAACTAGTGATGCTAAGAAGAAAGGTCGTAACAATTCAGTAACCATATTTTGGGAAAGGTTGATGATAGAAGATAATGTCTAATTCTAACTTTTTGATTTGTTTGAATGGTTAATGGCAAACTCATGCAAAGGTTTCATCAGCTAGAAAGATGTAACAAGATGCTACTTATGGTAAAATTTCCATGGGTGGGGAGACGACCCTTAACTTTCCCCTATTAGTGCCATAATCTTCCTCAACTAGAATGACCGAGGTCAAGACAAACCTCGTGCCAAGAAAGTATTGTATTATCTGATTAGAAAAAATAAACCAGATATGGTCTGGTTAATGAAGACAAAACTCAATGCAACTGTTTCTCAATCTTTACAACAACTTTTAGGTTTTGAAAATTCTTTTATTATCCTTATAATGAATCAACATGGTGTTTTTTTTTTGTTCTAAAGTAGTTTAGAATTTAATTTTCTACTTACTGGTGATATTTGTTTAGTGTGCGAAACAACCCATCTTTTTGTTTTCCAATGAAAAAGTTATTTTGTATTATGTGTATATTTCCCTTACTATCTTAACAAAATACAAAATTGGCATAATCTATTTATCTTCCTATGTACCATTCATCAACCTTGGGCTTTAATAGGTGATCTCAATGATATAACATCACAAGAAAAAAAACAAGATGGCTTCTCTTCTATTTTAATGTTGATAACATTCTCACTACTTTTATGGCACCATCTAGAGCACTTGATTTAGGTAGTTTTGGTGCCAAGTTCACGTGGTGTAATAATAGTGCTAAAAACTGATATAATTTTTTAAATATTAGATAGAATCATTACATCTAGAAATTGGGTTTTCTCTTTCCTAAAAGCTATTATCATTAATCTACCAAAGTTTACATCTGATCATAATTGCATTCTATTAAACTTCAATGGATTTCGAGATCCTTACAAGAAGAGACCTTTTATATTTATGTAGATGTGGTTTAGGGATAATTCATGTTTATAACTCATCCAATAATAGTGTAAGATGGAACAAAACTCTTAAGGGTTTGGTCTTACACAGAATTTTGAACATCTTTCCAAGTAACTCACTTTTTGGAACAAAAACCAGTTTGAGTTTATCCATGAAAAATTAAAGAATTTAGAGTCTTAATTGAAGTTTATTCAATCTTATAGCCAAAATAAATAGCATATACAACTTGAGAAATTATTGTAGGAATAGTTCAATGAACAATTTGAAAGATAAGAGGTAACGTGGAAACAAAAGTATAGAGAATTATAGTTTCATGTGGGGAGATAGGAATGCAATTTTTTTTTCACACTTCAACTGTTATGAGAAGAAGAAAAAATTAATTCCTTTGTTGAAGATTAATGATGGTTTCACTATTTGCTATAGAGACAATATTAGAAAAACATTCTTGGACTTTTATCTTTAACTTTTCTCTTCTCAAACTTCAATCATACCCCTAAAAATAGAAAAGTTGTTTCCTTCAATAATCTCTTAAGAACATAATGCTTTCATTGCTAATATCTTTTCCCCTAATGAAATTAATGAAGCTCTATGGGATATGCACCTTTTAAATGCTCCTTAGCCATATGGATTTCTTGTAATTTTCTACAAAAACAAAATAAGATGGCATATAATAGGGAGATCAAGTTCCCTTAGAGTTTCAAAATTTCTTCATTAAGAATGAGTTATAGCCTAGTTTAACCAATACCTTTATCACTTTGATATCTAAAGGTAATATCCCTTAAAGCATTTATGATTTTAGACTAATTAATCTGTGTAATGTCAGTTACAAGATTATAGCTAGGATTTTGGTCAAAAGATTAAGAAACTATCTCAATATATTTCTTCTTATCAAGTAGATTTTATCCTTGATAAATAGATTGCAAAAAAAATACTTCAATTTCTCAAGAAACTTTTTTGACTATATCATAGAAAATAAGAGAAAAAGGTAGACTAATGGGGATCAAATTGGATATGAGAAAAGCTTATGATATGGCTGAATGGAAAGCTTGCTTAATGGATCTCCTCATGAAAATTTCTACCTATATATGAGATTAAGACAAGGTGATACTCTATTTCCTTATTTTTTTTTATAGTCTCAGATTGTATTTTAAGGCTTATTCCGAAAGTAGAAACTTAAATCAAGTGCATGGAATCAAAATAGTTAGAAGAGCTCCTTCTATTTCTCATCTTCTGTATGTAAATGATATCGTCCTTTTTCTCAGAGAAAACCATAAGGAATCAACTGATGTCAAAAATATTTTGGATAAGTATTGCTCTTGGTTTGATCACAATATAAATTTACAAAAAACTATCATTTTTTTCTCCAAAAATAATACCTTTTTAACCTACCAAACTTAAATCTCCACTAACATTCATATAAATAGATTATAAGCTACTATAAAATATCTAGATCATTCCTTAACCATTAGTAAAAGTAAAAAATTAGAGTTTAATAATCTTTTTGAAAAGCTCAAAGCCAGACTGGACAACTAGAAATCTGAATTAGTATTTTATACATGAAAAAGAACAATGATCAACTTTGTTTTACAAACTATGCCTATTTATTCCATTAACACTTTTAAGATATTAGCTAGTTTATATGAAGCTACAAATCCTATAATGAAAAAATTCTAATGCTAGGACAATACAAACTATCAACACTTTTTTACTTCTATAAATTTGGATTTTGTTTGCCAAAATATGATATGTTTTAGGTTTTTGCAAAATTGAAAATTAAGAAAGTCAAGTTAACCAAAGCTGCTTAGGAGTTGGTAATTCAATATGATAAACTATAGGTTAAAGTCTTCAGTCAAAATATCTAAAGCATAACTCTTTCTTTGAAGTCAACAAAAAATCAAATAATTTAATCATTTGAAAATGATTGCTTTAGACACAATATCTTATTCATAAAGGTAGCTTTTAGAAAGATAGGTATATGCAATATTAATATTTGGCATGATCCCTAGATATCTAGCCTCTCATAATAACAAATTCTTCAAAGTTTAATTGAAAAATGAATTTTTTATATCAATTTACAATAGGTAAATTCTATCTTTGATCTTTATGTTTGGAATAACCACTAGTTTTGGGACTATCAAAAACTGATTTCACATTTTGGAAAGGACATAATGTCATACATTTTGAAAATTGAACCACCTAACCCTTCTGTCTCTGATCAAGTTTATTGGTATGGAATGGGAAAACAAACATTCTTTATGAAATATGCATATGAAGTTCTTGCTCAATATAGGGTCCAAAATCCTCATACCAGTCTTTGGATGAAGATTTGGAAAGCTTGAATTCATAAATGATACAAAATATTATTTTGAAAAATAGCTAATATTCATGAAAGACACAAAGAAACTTGGTGCTTTATGACTATTGAAAATTTAATCTATCCTTTATATGGAAAGAAAATAGAAGATGTTGAACATCTTTTCTTAAGATATGAACTCCTTAATCTTGGTAATTTAGTTGCAAGTGGAACATCATTTGGAATTCCACTTAAAAATGTTGGACATCAAGTCCTACTTACCTTTAATGTTAAATCTATCGACAAAATTGTTAACTCAGGAGAGGAATAAAGATATATTTTCTCTCACTACAGTTATCATGATTGAATAGAAATGGTGGTTACATAATGAAGTAGTGTATAAAAATGAGAATATTAATCACCAATTTCAAATTATCAAAGTTATTCAAAGAATTGATAAATTTTCTTAGCTTCTTCATGGAAAAATGGAGAAGAAGAAGACTATTTTGAATGAACACTCGTATATTATCCCCAGTTCTTAGAAACTTTCACTCCAAAATGTCATTAAAATAAACTTTGATGCTGCATAGATACAAGGCAAAGTAAGTTTGGATTTTGTATCCATAGATCATTATGAAAGAGTTATATACTTCTGGATTGGTCATACTACTATTTTATCCAATGAAGAAGCAAAAATCACTGCTTTCTCTAAAGCTCTTCAGTATGCGTTAACTCAGAAAATCATAGCAATTTATATTGAGTGAGATGCAAAAATAGTTATTAATGCTTTCAATTCTAAAAATTGGTTTTTAATTGATTTGAATTCTCAACATATCATTAAAGACTCAATTAATCTTCTTAGTGAATTTTTCATACTATCGGTGAGATGGATCCCTCCAAAAATCAACATGTAGGCACGCAATTTGATTAATTAGGTAGATTTAGTTGACAACATTCTCATTCATTTTTTATCCGCCTTTATATCCAATTTCCACACCGGAAGAAGAACTTAGAATATGTTTCTCTATTCTTTTATGTAGCAAAAAAAATAAAAAAATAAAAAGCTTTGCACATATGATATGACTTTAATAAATTATATAGTTAGTGTTAATAATATAGTGTAATAAACATACCATTAAATTTTCTAAAAATAATACCATGTTATACATATCTAAAGTAAAATAATAATTAAAATGTGTCATTTTATAAGATCATCTCTATACTTGTATTATTGTATCAAAATGGTACAATTTTTGTACTAAAAGTTACTTTAACTTAATACCAAATATTGTACTAAATATAACTCTTTTAAAATTATCATGCTAAATTTGGTGGAAATTGTTATTTTGCATGATATTATTTAAGTGTTATTATTTTTAATAAAAGATAAAAAAAAATTTTAAAAAATTATTTTAATTTATATTTCACTCTAATTATATATATTGACTAAAAAAATTTAAAATTATATTTTTTATTATCTAATAATATTCTTAAATTTTTATTATATGTAATAAATTAAAATTAAGTATATGATACAAAATTAGTAAATAATTATAAAATATATTATAGAACTAAAATTATAATATAAACTAAAATAACAATTTTGTAATTGGATAAATTATTTCTTAATATTTAATTGGTTCAATGTAATAATTATTAAGGATTTAATTAAAAAAGAAAAATAAAAATTATTTTATTATGTAAAAAATATACATTTTAAGATAATATTTGGTATAGTGGTCGGAAAGGAAAAAGAAAAGCAAAAAGAATGCAATTTTTATACTAAATTACTGAAAAAAATTACACCAAAATAGAACAATTGGTCGGAGATGTACCAATAAAGTGACCAAATTTTCTAAAACACAAACTAGAGTGAATTAGAGTATCCAAATAGGTGCGTGCTTTTTATTTTATTTTTTATAATACTTTAGTACTGGGTTGCTTGTGGTGATATTATTGTTTATCAACTACTTCCTCCCCTTCCCCCAAACATTTGCTTTTGGATGAATAATAATGAAGATATAGACTACATTAGTATGGGTTAGTTTGCATTAATTATTTACACATTAAAAATCTGAATTTGATTTGTATGGTCAAACAATGAGAGTACCACTCAATGAATTAACATCCACTGATCTAATTTTCATAATTATATTTATTTTAATATATGTAATTAATTTTAACTAAATTCACATATTATATTATTTTTTAAATTTTTAAAACATACGATTTAGTTCTTAAATTTTTAAAATTTTAAACATAAATCTTAAACTTTTAAACCATACGATTTAGTTCCTAAACTTTTAAAATTTTACACATAAATCTTAATTTTTAATTCATAAATATATATATTTTTTAATAGTGAGGATGAGACTTATGTATAAAAATTTAAAATTTTAATAACTTAATTTTAAGATTTAAAAATTTAAGAATCTAAATTTAATGTTTTAAAAATATGAAATTAAATAATATATTTTAAAATTTTAAAAACTTATAATTTAATTAAAGTTTGATATCAATACTTTCATCTCTATATTATATTATAATATTTATATTTGATTGTAATTATAATTCTATAAGGAAAGTGCTTAGTAGTATATAAATATTTCATTTTGTATTATTAAATTTTAAAAGGTCAAATATATTTTACTATCAATTCACATCAATATTATGAAAACTTTAGTGAAAAAAATAAAAAGAAATGGTTATAAAAAGAGTAAATGCAAGACCGTAAACAGACTTAATGATATTTAAAAGTTATTAAAATTGAAGAAATTCATAATCAATCATTTATCTTTTTTTCTTCACTTTCGTGATTCCTCTCAAAAAACAATTCTTCAATAATTTTGTTTTAGAGCTTCCCAATATTATAGATTTGAATCGGATATTAAGATCTTTGAATGCTTATTGATATACAGAAAGATTAATATTTGACTCGAAATAATTATCTAATTTTTTCCTCGGGTTGGTAGCTTTTATTGTTATCTTAAGTTTTATTAATCATTTACTTGAGTGTAAATTAATATGAACTATTATCATAATTAATAAAATAATTTAATAAGCATAAGATATCGAATGTGATATATATGTTGAATAATTTTTACACGAGATAAATAATCGATAAATAACTCATAATTATTCATAAAAAATAATTACTGATACATAAATTATATTAAAATAAATAAAGTATAGATTATAATATATATATATATATCATTAAGGAATAACTCAAAATACAATCTCTACCCTTATTTTATTTAATTTAAATTCATTATTATTTATAAATTTTATATTAACTTAAACATTGCAGTATTATTGGAAAGATACCACACCATGTCCCACCGATCCTTTCTAATGTTGATAAAATTCAGCATACATAATAAGTATGCTCTACTAGTTAATAAAAAAATAATTGTGAAAGGATATTCGTACTGTTCTCCAAACATTTAGCTGCAAATTCTACAAGTTGATGGAAAAATATCAGTTGTCAAAATGGAGTTCTACAAGGCTTTTTGAAAAGACCTTTTGTCCATCTAATATGGAAAGTCTCTAAGAGACTAACCCTCTGTGCTTCCAATAAGAGAAACGTGAATCAATCTTTGAGTTCTCATACTCAAGCCACCAGTTCATCAGGTGCTCTGATGGTTTGCCTAAATGACAGGGCCTACACTTGCACCAACTTTCCCACAACAGGCCCACCTGGCTTGTAGAAGAAAAGTACGGACACACGTCTATCTTGACATGATAGAGAACACACTCCGAGCAATCCAAGAGCACTTCCTAAAGCCACAGACCCCGAGTCAGCTCTGATCCCACAGGATATCTTTGCGACATCTTCCAATACCTAGAGTGCACACGACTTAGCCTGTAGCAAAACAGGGTCCAACTGACAACGTGACCCACCCTAATAGGATCCAAGCCCATGGCCCAACCGCACAAAGTCTACCCACACACTGGAAAGGCATCTAGCCACGAACACCCGAACACTATCCCTTCGTCCACCCATCTTGGACTGACTAGGATCTACCCAAATAGCTTTTGTCCAATGAGATTTGTGTGAGTACTTTGATGCCTGCAGATGATGCCACTTTGTCAAGGTCATTCATGCTCACCAACTATTAACCGACTCATTGTGCAACTTCAAGAAGTGCATCAAAGGTTAAGCAAAGGTAAATTCCTAAACCTAGTTGTCTCGATTGAGTCCCCATTCATGTAGAAGGTTATGGCCATTCCACTCTATAGCAAGTTCAAGATGACTAACACGTGCACTTATGACGATACTAAGAATCACTTGAGCACTTAGAAAATACATGGGCTATTTACAGTAGGTTGTGGAATATGAACTCTTGAAATATCATTATGAAGACTAGAAACTAGAGGTTCAAACTGTGGTATGTTTGCTTGTACTAACGTAGTGTGGGTAGGCTTAGATAGGCTTAGCTGAGACAAATTGGGTAAAGCAAGTGTAAAGGCCTTTTAAAAGGTTATGTTTTGGCTTTTCCAGCTTCAAACAGTAAACATGACTCGTCAAATATGACATGTCTAGGGACAATCATTTCCACTTCTTTAATCAGGCATTTATATCCGTTGTGAAAGGGATTATACCCAACAAATGTGCAAGGATTAGACTTGTAGTCAAACTTGTGAGCATTATAGAGTCTTGTAAGTGGATAACATCTACACCCATAAGTTTTAATAAACACGTAATCAGGTTTGACAGAGAAATTATCTCTAATGAGATAATGTTTTTTAGCACTAGTGAACAAGGCAATCTGCTCGTAAGAATTATAGCTACATAAAATGATTCATCTCAATATGTAAAAGGCATAGAATTTTGATTAAGCATGCTTAATACCACTATCACTACCTACTTGTGTCTCCTTTTTACTAAACCATTTTGCTTAACAGTGTAAGTATAAGAAATTTGTCTTTGTACCCCATAAGTGATCAAATATTGAGTCAGTTGATCATATTCACATCTTTCACCAATTTGTAATACTTTTACTTTCCTCGAACTCAGCTTTTTCTTTGAAAAGAATAAATGACTTCATAAAATCTGATTTATTCCATAGGAAATAAATCTATAAAAAATGAGAGAATTCATCAATTAAAGTAGCATACCATTTGAATCCAATAAAAGGTACAATAGGATATGAATACCATACATCTAAGTAGACTACCTCTCATGCCTATTTAGCCTATTTGGCCTTATTTATAGATGGCACAAATGATAATATGGGATTTTTGGCTAATTGATATTATACATTTCTAGGTACTTCTATAGAGATATAACTAGTTTTTTGTTACTTTTAAAGAAGGATGATCAAGTCTCATATGCCATATATGATAGTTCAAATTATAAATTCTTACAAATGTACGAATCAATATTAACCTAACGATAAATTTGTCCTAATGTTGATCTCTCTTGGAATTGTAATGGTCTTAAATTCTTTATTTATTTTCTTTAAATTAATTAATTAAATAGAATAAATAATCATAAATATTCTAAATAAATTATTGAAAAAGTTGAAAATAAAATAAATAATTGAATGATTAAATTAACAAAAGTGAGTTTTTGACACGAATTAATTTTTTTTAAGAAAATATGAGCATTTAACTAGCTAATCAATCATGAATTGAATTAATTATGTAAATTTAATAATTCATTCTATGTTTATAATATTAATTTCCCTAATAAATCTAGAAAACTTTAACGATGATAATTCTCAATTACAATTAACCAATTTATTTTTTTGATCTAAGTTAATTAGCTAATTGTATTATCATAAGAAAAATATATAACTAATATTGATCTTTTTCACTAAATTAGAAATCTCAATAATCATGGAAATTTCATTCACAATTAACCTAAAAATTTCTTTGATCTAGATAATTAATTAATTAGAAATAGTGCACAAAAACATCACAAGCCATCTAAACTAATAAAAATGATTATATAATTAATTTAGACTCTTGTCTAATATTGCATAATTAGGCATGGATGATTTTTCTAATAATTTAATTCACAAATGTTCACTTTAATCATAAATCAATATTTTATACATTAATAATTCATAATTAAATATATCAAGAATAAGAAATAATCTCAAACTTTATTCAAATAATAATTCATCTAAAATCCAATTCAATAACCGAAGCAAAGCTACAAAACCCATAAATAAATTAAGCCAATCATACTCAAATAAAAAAATCATGAATATAATTACAAAATGTATAATATTTTTAATAAAATTCACAATAAAACCTAAAAAATGAAATATCCTTGAAGAAACAATCACCCAAGCTTTTGTGTTGGTTGATCGAAGCCTTTCAAAAACGTTGGTAAAATGCCCAACAATGATGGATTTATTCTCTTTGTTACTATTGCAATTTTGGGGATATTCTTTGAATATTTTGTGCAAAGTTGTGCTCAAATGGTGCTTCAAATAATATAAATAGGTCGTATATTAATTGTAAGGCATGTTGTACTCTGGCTTCCCATGTATAGAATATAGTGTTTGTTTATTTTTACTTAGTGTTATTTCTTCATCTATGTAAGGTTGGTTACTGTAGATTAATAATGCATACATATATATAGTTGGGAACACTATGATTAAAAGCATGTTTTCACACACCACAGAGTTGGTTGCTTTTAGTATGCATGTTAAGTCAAGAGTGGTGGATTTCAAATGTAGGCATTTTTGGAAATGAAAACTATTTTTTTTTTTGCATCTCACCAATACCCTCACCACCTCCTTTGGTGAGGTGGTTGGCCATGTGGCTAACGAGGCAACTATCCAAGTGCTATAAGTACCCCCTTATTAATTGCTTAATCAATTCAAAAATTCTATCAAAACTCTACTAAATTTTTTGATCATTTTGAATTCCATTTCACTATTGTGTTATGATATTAGTGATACGTTTGAGAGAGTATAAAATAGTAAGGTAGATTATTTTTACGAAAGTGTGAGACTCTCATTGTGATAGTGAGCTAAGTTAAAGTTTTTAAGTTCTCATATCTCTTTCTGTGTGTAATAAGAGATGGGTTGTTTGAGTTTGGGAATGGTTTTCAAAATTGTGAGTAGTTACACTTCTTGTTATTGATCTGTGGTTATAGATCATATCACATTATGTAGTGTTGGCTGTGAAGGAAGTCCAGTTCATGAGTGATAGGTAGTTTGGACAGAGGTCCCAACTGATAGCAGTAATAGTGGTTTCATTTCTTTCAGAGTTATAATTGTTTATTTCTTAGTGAATTGTTTACTATCGAGTGGTTGGTATAAGCAACTCGAGGATATTATCATATAGATATAGTCTCTATGTGAGTTTATCTCATTCTATCACTTGTTATTCATGATCTATTATTATGCTAGTATAATTTGAGTTTAAGGTGTGAGTTTTACAACATACTAAAAGCTTAAACTCTAATTAGAAAGCTTTTATATTATTACTTGCTTTCTATTGAATATATTTAATATCTATTGTTTAAAGTTATCTACTTTTCTAATATTATATTTTTGTACTTTGGGTGTGTTGTCTAGTTAAATGTATACTTTTTTTATTCGTGCGAGCTAAGGCTGAGTGCTTAAGGAGTATGTATCTTCTTACCTTAGTTGTGTGCCAAGTCATGAACTCTTTCTTTTGGTATCAAAATAGGTGTACCCTTTTAGGGCTTAACAGCTTTAGTGTTGATTTTCTTAACTCACTTTTCACTCAAACTTTCTCTTGGATGAATTAGAAGAAGAAGGTAATGTAGGTAGGACTCTGATGTTCAATAGGCTAAATTACATCTATTGGAAATATCAAATGATGGCCTTTTTGTGGTCGCTCAGAGATCGTGTTTGATTTTTGGGTGAAAATGGCTATACATATCCAACCAAAACCCTCCTTAATAATACTGGGTTTCCTAAACCCATGGTTGAGTGGACTAAAAGTGAAATTAAGGAATCTTAATGGATTAGCTATAGATTTTATACAATCATTAAGGTTGCTACGCTAGGTGAATATCAAAGAATTTAAAATTATACTTCTTCAAACAAGCATTGGACATTATGAAGACTACTTATGAAGGTACTTCTACTCTGAAAAGATCTAGAATTTTGAAGTTGAACTAAGATTTTGAACTCTATATCATGTAAGAGAATGAAATCCTTGAAAAATTCTATGCACATTTTTCCAATATTGTAAACTATACCTACAACTTAGGTAGACCTATTAGCGAGGAAAAACAAATTAAGAAAATCATTGCTAGCCTACCCTATCGATTTCATGCCAAATTTATCATGTTTGAGTCCATGTACAAGAATGGTGAACTTATTATTAATGAGTTAGTTGGTCATTTGTATGTCTTTGAACTTCATCACCTATTACCCAAGCAAGATCAAATTGCTATTGAGAAAGGAAAGAGCTTGGCTCTTAAGGCGGTAGTGATCCCAGCAAGGATGTGAATGCCATTATTATTATTGAAAATAATGATGATTTTAACCTTGATAAGGAAGAAATGACATTTCTTACCAAGAGATTCTAATTGTTAGAAACCCACGAATAAGCTTGCTATAAAGGCTTAGGTTACTATTTCAGACAATACCAATAGTAATGATGATGATAACTCTAACTTTCTAGCATTCTTTGCTTTGAGTAATATTGTAGATCCTCTGATTGCAACCTCATATGCTCAAGAGGTTACACAAAAGTTTGATGAAGACGAGCAAGAAAGTTACTTGACTCGTACAATGCACTCTTATTAGAGCACATCAAATCAATAAAAGCTAAGAAAAAAGCTTTGGAAAGCCTCCATGAAAAGGGGCATGAGATAATTTTTTTAAAGAAAATTCTTAAGGAAAGAAAGTACTTAATTGATGGTCAACAATTTGATCTCACTAACAGGTGTGAGGTCATTCAAAAGAGACATTCATATTTGCAAGAAAGGTTTGATGCAAATTTTGAGAAGATGAAAATATATAGGAAAAACTGAAGTGTTCCACCTCTAATATAGCTATTCCTTTGCATGTCAATCATCCCTCAAATGATTATAAGGATGAAATTGAATAGTTGAAGAAGTAGATAATTATCCTTGAAAGTACCAAAGAGTATTTGGCTTATGCTCTCTTTGGGAAAGAAGTTGAACTGGAACAATTGAATGAGAGATTTGGGATTCTTAATAATTCTGTGGCTTACCTAAAATATTTCCTTAAGGAAAAGAAAGATTTGATTATAACTTTAAAGAATAAACTTTGTATGAGTGAAAAATAATTGGCTCAGTCTTCCTCTACAATAAACAAAATGATTTCCAATTCTTGAAAATTAAGTGAAATTATCAATAACTTAAATTTGTTTTGTGATAAACGTGATATCTAGTCTAATGAAGGGGTTTCTACTTCTACTAAAACTACTCCTAAGTTTTGAAAGTGTACTACTCAAGATTCTAAGTTGAAATTAGTTGCTGCCATCCTTAAAGGTAAGTCGATTGTCATGTTCCAGCCTGGTTCCTCTAGCAAGGTGAAAATTTCACCTAAGGTTAGCTTTTCCCATTACTTTAGTGGTGATCTATTTCCCCTACCTATTGTTACTCCTACGTGTCACCGTTATGGTAAACTTGGGCATTTTAGACCACACTATGTGAAATGTAATGTGAATGTTTTTTCTTCATCTCATTAGCATACTACTTCTCAAAATCAAAGACCCAAATTTTCTTACTCAATTGTTCGTGTTTATTATCTTTGTGGTATTATTGGCCATCTTGATAGGTAGTATCCTAGATTTGTGAAAAGTAATTCTTGGAGTTCTCCACCTCGTTCACTCACATTTTCTAGGACAAGCGATAGCTATTGTGGCTCATTTGAGCATCTCTAAGTAGGTTGTATTATGCACCTTAGGCACAATGTGGAAAGAAATTAGTCAACTTTAAAAAGTTTTCCTGGCCTAATCTATATGGATAACTAAATAGAATTTTTCAGAAATAATTAGAAAAAAATCTCGAGTACCATATACTCCATATGCTCACATGACACGAAGACTATCTCTTGAATCGATTGCCCTTAATAAATTCTTTAAATAGAGGGATGTTTGATCACTATTTTTGGGCGACCTATTTGGGGTTGTGATAAGTGCTCAAAAGCACTTAATATATAGTGATTTTATGCATTTTAAGTTATTATATAGATTTATATTTTCTTGTTTTATTATCATTTTATGAAAATCTATATATTCAAAATTATAGATATATTTTGTTGTTTTTCATGTATATCTTATATTTAAAATTATTTAACTTGAAAAATTATACTTGAAGAACTCCATTACCACTTAGAGGATCAAAAAGAAAATATATGTAAAGCATTACATGTATTTTAAAATTGGAATAAGAAAATACATGAAAAAAGGGTTCCAAATTGATGTAGATTGGAGTGTGTGTGAGGTCAAAAGGTAAAATAACATCTGTCACAAATATGATGTGGCCCGTAACGTGAAAACATTGTGTGCTATGTTGTAAGTAAAATGGATTGTGCCCAAAACTGGGTAAATGTTGTGTGTTGTGGCGTGGAAAAGTTGTATGCCACGATGCCAAGTTAAATATTCCACATTCTTCTTCTTTTCTCATCCTATAAATAGGACCCCATTTCTATTGTAAAAAATCATCCTAGAATTTCATCAGCTCTCTTCTAGCTTATGTCTTATCATTTTTTTCTTAGTTTTTCTTTTATTAGTTTAAAGTTCTTCTCTTAATTGAGAGTTAAGTGCTCAATAACACTTAATATATTGTGATTTTATACATGTTTAGTGATATATAGATTTGTATTTGCTTGTTTTACTATCATTTTTTTCAAATTTACATTTTCAAAATTTTAGGCATATTTTGTTATTTTTTAGGTTATTCAACTTGAAAGAATAAAGAAAATATTTGTAAAATATTGCATATATTTAAAAATTAGAAAGAGAAAATAAATGGAAATTAGGGTTTCAAAGTGATGTAGTTTAAAGTATGCCTTGGCATGAAATTGTTGTAAGCTGTGGTACGAGGCCAAAGGAAAGAATCAATACATACCAAATATGATGTTGGTTGGGGCGTGAAAACATTGTGTACATTATAGTGAAGAAAGTGGATTGTGCTTAAACCGTGTACATGTTGTGTATGCTATGGCATGAAAAAACTGTATCTTTTTGTTCCATTTTGAAAAATCCACTTTTTTCTTCTTTCCTCACCCTATAAATAAGACCTTATTTCTTTTATAAAAATATCCCTTTCATCCCATCAACTCTCTTCTAGCTAATTTTTTACATTTCTTAGTTTTTCTTTTAGTAGTTTAAAATTCTTCTCTCATTTGAGAGTTGATCAAATTTAATTCATGTAATAACTTTTAGTTTCAATTCAATAAAAAACATAACAATTATGTCTAAAGGTTTTTTAGAAAAAATCCTAAAAACTTTACAGAGGTATATTTAAATATATTCTTTTTAGAATATTTTGAAGTGTTGTTTTACATGCTATATGTTTAATTTATTGATAATTTATTAAACTATGCATGTTTAACTATAAATAGTATGAGATATTAGTAATATTATTATGCTTGTGAAATATTAAAATAGATTAAATATTTTTATAAAATAAATTAAGTTGTATTTCATCATCAAGATTTTAAAAAAATAAATGAAAAATATATGGATGAAGTGTTATTCATAATAAATAATAGAGTAAGATTTAGTATTTAAATTATTTGAGCTTTATTTAGAATAGCACTCTAAAATATTTTGCTCTATATAAATTGTATAGGTAGGGTGAGTTCTATTTCAAAGATTTTTATAAGAATTATTATTGAAGATATATTGATGACATATCCTTCATAACAATTTTAAAATCTGGAAGTTAGTTTTAGATGCTTAAATTATTAACTCAACTTAGAAAATTCGATGAAATGTAAATTGTTAGTCCAATAGAAGGTGACAAGTTAAATGGTTTAATAATTTCTTAGGAAAGGAGAGTAATTTAATTAAGCTTAAATTGTTGGCCTAACCGAATGTAGAAAGTTAAAGTTTAATTAATAAATAAAACAATCTCTACCTTAGTATAAGGATTATAAGTATTGGTTATTTTCGTGGAAAAAATATTTATCTGTAAATTTGTTTTTAGGCATGCTATCAAGTTTGTCAAGAAAAGCCAAAAAAATGCTCAAGTTCTAGATAATTATACTTCAGGTATATCTTTGATAACAATGACACATAAGATTACACTCACATCTCATGCATGCAATAAACAATGAGATGTGTAAACAAACTTTTCCCTTTTTTTGACATAGAAAGCTAAAGTAACACCCTTATATGAGGGAGAAGAGAAAAATAAATGAGCAAGGATCCTAACACTCATGCAATTAGCATAGACATATTAAAGAAATAAATACTACAGAATGCAACACAATTAAACAAAAACACAATGTAAACCTAAACACAAAGTTGAACATAGTCAACACAATTTTTTCTTTAATAACAACTTGATTATATATTTTTGGATTTTTGAGAAAGAAATAAGAAAAGACAATGAAAAAAGCAAGCACCCTCTAACTCTCTTACCCTCTTTGGAAGGTGCTCGATGAGAAAAAACTTCGACATCTCTATGAATAGGGAGAATACGGAAGTCATCAAAAGTATCAAGTTAGTAGTGTCGATCATATATTGAAAATAAGTAGTGATCTTAGGAAGATGGACACCATTAAAAAGAGCACTCAGGTTGGCAATAGCTAAAGTGAGCTGAGATATACGAAGAAAACTTACTGGTTGTCTGATAGAAATATGAGAATAAAAGGAACTAGGAGATCCATGTCTTAGAGGTTGCTACTATGCTATGTGAAGATGCTTATTGATCTAAATCATCAATTGATTGTGAAAACTCTATGTCTGAATATTTTTTACGTGATCCCTGATCATCGCATCCAAGCTTTAAGTGACAGAAGAAAACTTCGAGTATAAAAGAAAGATATTTGATGAAACATGAGAAGAATAAGAATGAGTAGGAGAAGCATAAATAGAAGGACAAGGTGCAAACTGAGAGACACTTAATGAAGAACAAGAAGAAAAAGAAGAATGAGTAGAGGATTTAGAGTTAGAAGAAAGATCAAAAGCAAAATCACTAGCATGCACATCTCTTTGCATTTAGTGGTGTTGACAACATTCTTAAAAAGAGATGCACCCTAATGGGTTATCAAGAAAAGATAATGAAGAAAGGAAAGGATAGGAGTAGTAGATGAAAAAATAATGGTCATGTAGATCATGCCTGCAAGATCTATAATCTCACTATTTAAGATAGCACACAAAAAGTAGACTCGAGAAAGAATCATTGAATAAGTAGGGATGAATGTTAACACTCATAATATTACTAAGACATCAACTAGGTGCATATTCACTCAATTGAAGAGAACCTCTACTAATTGTGATCGGGTACTACCAATAACTCCTTCATCTCAATAACGTTATGAGAGAAGATAATTGAAAACTTGTTAGGAAGATCAACATTAACGATATATTGAAACTCAAGCAGGATGAAAGGAAAGGAAGGGTTATGTACATCTGGAAGAGATAATATCCTAAGAATTTCACCTTGAGAGAAGGTGACCTCACATCCTTGTAAGAAAAAGAAGATAGAAAAATGAGTAGTGTGATCCAAGATGATCGCAACATAAACTCCCAAACAATGGGAGGGTCAAAATGATAAGTAAAGGAACATGAATAAGGTTTAGAAAAGTAAGCAAACCTTTTATAGATGGTAGGAAACTCATCTATCATCATAGATCCCTCTCCAATAATTGAGGCCAGGTAATGAGAAGAGGGACCTACAAACTCTTACTATTGCTCTGGTTCTTTTGGAAGGACTCTACTTCTTTTTGTTCTCTTAGTGGTCATTTTAGAAGGAAGGAAAAGGAAGATTGGTAGAATGTTTTGGAAAAAGAGGTTAAAAGGGAAATGAGGTGCTTAGAAAACTCTATGGATTGAAAGAGAGGAAAAAAGGTTTATATAGACAATATTCCCATGAGCTCACCGACCTCCTTACTAATCTCCTTGCTAAGGTAGTCGATGATCCATAGTATGTAACAACTCGCACTCAATGAGAATCTCGACAATGAGTTGGTGAGGGTTAGTGACAACTCAACGAATAGTCTGAGAAGAGAGAAAGAAATGGGAGAGTGTGTGTATGTAAAACTAAATTTTTGAATTTTTTTATAAAATTTGTAACAAGTAAATTATTTTTTGAATTTTCATTAATGAATCAGAAGAAGACACAAATTAAACACTAATAAAAAGCAAATAAGAAATAAAGAAAATAGAAAAATTAGAAATAATAGAAATAACTAACATGCAAAAATATCGGTCAAAGTAAACATAAAACACACACAAAATGATACACAAAGAGAAATAAAAGAAGAAAGCTCAACTCATCCCAATCACAACAAAGAGTGGTCAAACTACATCCCTTTGTTTAGTAAAGAATTTATGAGGGGTAACAGACTTAAAAATAATCTCTCATTCATATGAGCATGTGGTATATAAGGCACTCGAGAATCTTTTTGATTTGAAATTTATGAGAAACCAATTGAGTGTGGCTCATACACATGACCAAATAAGCTTTTAGAAAAATTTACCCTTTCAACATTGTTCCATAGATGCATAATGCACCTAAATTGAACATGCTCAGATGACCCATAATAGCTGCATCTTGAGAACACGAGATGAGAAGAGTGACAAGAATATCTACAAGAACTGGTTCTAGCATACATAGAAAATTATTTCACAAGATGGACAACAGTATCACATAGATAATGGGAACAATAAAGGAGTGAGAGAAAAGGGTCCTTGACTCTGTGGAGTATTATGAGGAAGATATGAAGAGGAAAAAGCACTCATATTAACTCTCATGCGAGAATTAGTAGCTAATACTCAAATGCCCATGTTTACCATAATGGTTGCAAACAAGAGTAAACTAAGTAGGCAAGGGTAAAATTCCATCATAACGCGATGAAAAGAAGCAGCATGTGGTGATAAGTTCACCTTGCTAGAAGAAGAAGGGTGAGATTAAACAACTGACTTACCATTAGGGACTATGAAAATAATCTTCATTAGAGATTAACAGATATAGGTTTGATGAATTTTGTAACAAGACCTATAGGATTAGACATTCCTTCTTCATAATCCAAACCCTATTTATCTATAGGAGCTTTGTTATTGTTAAGGATTTCAATAAGCTTTTGAGTACCCATCATTAACTTTGGAAATGTACTCTTGGTATGGGAAAGCTCTTCTTCAAGTTTAGACTACTTCTCACCTAAGATTCTAATAAGGGTTTCCTTTTCTCTTATGAAAGCCTTTAGGAATCCAACAAAACAACCAAGATTCTTCACTTTTCTTAGAGCTTCTCAAGCTCCATATCTTTTTTTAGAGAGAATATGGGCCAAATACTCTCTATTTCTTTGGCACAATCACCTTTTTACATAGAATAATGATTTTTTTAGATTTATCTTTGGTTAGGTCAAAGCTAATAACCCTTATGGTCACGTGGCTTGACTTGAGTTTTCTTAAATTCCTCCTCCAGATACTTAATCTTGGAGTGATTTACATTACATGCCAATTAAAGATTACACTATCTTTTCTGAATAGTCTCACACTTCTTAGTAAGATCACTCTCATCATAGCTTATTAGGGCTTTTTTTGCTCAATAGCGAATTAGCATACTCAACTTTTTGTCTTTTCCTCAAGGCTTTCCAAAGAAAATTCCCTTCCTTTTTAGATTTAATAAGCTTCATACAGAGCTCATTGTATAGATTCAAAAGCTTATCTTATTCACCATCTTCTTATTTTGCAACCTTTTGGCATTTTGAGGTTTTAGTTAGAGGATTTTCAACAAACTTTATTAACCTAAAGGCAATGTAGTTACTATTTGAAATAGTAATCTTGACCTTCATCGCTCTTTTTCTTAAACTACTATGCTTGGTAAAGTAGTTGGTAGCAATGTGTTCAACCTTCCCACACTCAAAACATTTAATATGATTCATATGGATTTTGCTCTGATGTCGACGAGGTTCATCATCAAAATGATCGTCATTCTTTCTAGACCTCAAATCTTTCCTACTCGAGTTATATCTTCTAAATCACCTAAAAGATTTCTTTTGGCTACGAAAGAATCTAGTAAGCCTTTTCATAAGGAATACCATATATTCTTCATCTTGGCTAGAACTCTCATCAATAACCACTCATTTACTTATCTCTTTACTAATACCACTTCCATTAATAGTCTTAAGAGAAATACTCTTTCTTTTTTCAACAAAAATTTAGCCTTTCCTAAGTAAAAAATGATGTATCTTGTATGCTTAGAGATCACCAACAAACTCATTTATATTCAACTCTCCAGCTTTGTAGAAAATGTCAAGAATAGTGACTTTTAACATTGAAGGGATGAAGTAGATTGACAAGAATCTCTTCAATTTTCTTCTCTTTATTAGTAGACCTCCCAAGGTTTTATGAAAAATTTACAAGATAAGAGAAACAAGCATAAAACTTGTCAAAAGTTTCATCTTCTTCCATCAAGCATAGCTTGAGATATCTTTTCATCCTGATGACTATGGTTCTTTTTACTACAGAGGTACTTTTATGCTTTGTTTCTAGGATATCCCTAGCTTTTTTAGAAGTATGATAGCTTTGGATTCTTCTATACTCATCTAGAGTGATGGATTTGATGATTGCATACAATCTCTTACTATTTCATTCAGATTCTTTTCTTTCTTCTTTAGTCCATTGGATCATGGGCTTGGGGATGATATTATATCAAGGGTCTTGGTTGGATATTTCCATCCATTTTCAATGAGAAATCAAACACGGTTTCAAAGAGACCACAATAAATCCTGCACCTTGGACTTCCAATAGGTATAATTCAGCCCATTGAACAATAAAGGTCAGCCTATTTTATCTTCCTCTTTATAATCTATCAAGAGAAAGTGGGTGTGTAATAAAAGTGAATAAAAAAGAATCAACACCAAAATGATTAAATCCAAAAGGTTAAACCAACTCTAATACGAAATGAGATAGTCTAAGACCAGGTAAACAAGAAGGGTAAGGAGAAACAAACTCCTTGGGACTTACCTCTAACTTATAGGCATGAAAAATAATAATAAGGCATAAAGAAACAATCACACAAATAAGAAACACATCACATTACAAGTATAATTAAGCTCATAACTATCAATTTAATTTAAAACAGGCATAGCATGTAACAATAGACAAAAATCATAGCATAAGATGAAAGGAAATCATGCAAAGATATGAAATAAGGTTTTTCAATTATAATCATATCCCATATGTGTAAGATTATTTGGATCCGACCTTGATTGTACTAAAACTAAAGGTGAGCATACAAACCATCGATATAATGAGTACATAGAAATCCTATCTACGTGATAACATCCTTGAGTTGCTTATGAAAACCATTCGATTGCAAACAATTCACTAATAAAAATACATAGTACACAATTTTATAAAAGTTTAAACACAAATACCTCTATTATTTAGAACACCTACCCTTGCATGAAATTACCATAACAACTTTTGATCCATATTGAATCTAACTCTCCTCCAAATCCCTACCACCATGTGATGTGGTAAGTCATAAAAGGTCAATTTAGTGGAATCCTAGGATATGGAAAATCCATGCACATAAACTTAGATATGCAATTTAATTCTTGGTTGTTAATTCAATTTAACTAACCCAATACAAAACAATGTTTGTAAAACACTCATGAATCACTAATATTAAAAATCCTTTAAAGGATTTGTTGATATTGATTTTTGTCAACATCACTAATTGGGTGCACTCTTCTTTCATGTGGACTCAAGAATAGAGAATACATTGTTATGACCTTGGATCACCATAGGATGTGATAGTCTTTGACCCTTCGATGTTTAAGTAAGCCTAAGTAGTGAGAAGAAGGAGGAGACTTATGTCTCTCCTTGTAATTTGGAGAGATACGTACAAAGAGATTTGGGGAAAGAGTATAGATTTAAGTGTTTGTCTCTTATAAGGAAATATTTAAGTTATGCTTGAGGGAGATATATGATGAATATATATAGAAGTAGATATAACTCTTAATGATCTTTACCCATAATAATAGACTTATCTTAATGTTAGAGTTATATCCCCTTAATTATCTCATTGTCGGACGATTAAGAGAATATATATCAATCGCTTATCCTATTGAATACTTATTTAATATTAATGGTTATCTATTGACTCAATACTTACTAGTCTAGCCTGTGAGTTATTTGCTAACTAGAACCTCTCATATTGTGTTACACGACGTGACCTATTTTAACCCAACATCATCCTCTAGATCTTCTAGGCATGGATACATTGGCTAGGAGACCTATTTTGCCATTCTATCATCACCTTTGTTCACAACCTTCAGCTTCATTAGTGGCATAAAGCCCACTATTGTGTGATCATTACTTTTCCATATGAAAGACTTCTTGTTTAACTCAGGCACTCAAAAAGTGCATGGTGATGTCTTGTATTTTTTGACTTTTATGGATTCCCGATCAGACTCTAATCGATGTGAGTTATGTGCAATGGGTATGCAAGTATATGTATCACACAAAAGTAATATAATGATAAGAAAATATTTTTCTAAGGAGATTATGTTATTAGAAACTAATTTTAGAACTAAAAAAGTAAAGATCAATTTTTTTATTGTGTTTTAAGAAAGTAAAATTAAAAGAACTAAAAATAAATAATAGTAATTAATTATCTCAAAATTGGTAGGTAAGAAGATATATGAGAAAATATCTAAGAATACTTAATCCACTAATTTTCCAAGCATGTGAATCACTAAAATCTCTTTGATATAATTACCAATCAATTACATGATCAATTGAATTTAACCTAGCATGTATTCCTCTCTTAAGTAAATTACACATCATATAGTAATTAACCTAATCACACTCTCATATCAATTATATTGAATACTACTTATTAAGTTCATCAATTATGGTTCACATACATAAACAATTAAATAATTAGCTCAAATATATTTAATTGCCTATATAGATCAATTATTGGCCTAACAATTAATATTATAAAAATTAAATTAAATTCAAATCATAATTGGGGTAAAAATATTATAACATCACATGTAAAAAATTGGATTCATTTGACACCAAGATTAATAAATTAGCTAGACATAATTTCTGTTTTTAAATCTCATATTTTTCATAAAACTAGACATAAAAATTAAAAAAGAAAGGAAAAGAAGAATAAATACAATCAATAATTTAAATTATAGCACCAATCTCCTCTTGAATCTCCACCATAATTGCATCTTATTTTGAATGTTTCTATATTTTTCTCTCTTCCTAGCTACAAAAAACTAATGAAAAATATTTCAAATTTGGCTCATGAGGGTTTTAGGGCAATTATGGGATTAAATTAGGCCTAAATGGAATTTGGATCATCAGATTAGATTCAAATCAAAGGCAGAGATGAAAAAATGAAAATTCAACAATGTTAGCCAATGGGAATCTGAAACATAGCACGAGGAATCACTGGATGAATTAGCAACTGACGCAAGACGGAGTGAACTAGTCGTGGTCAACTCACACTAAGTTAGTGCCATGTGGCACATTGTGATTCATAGATAAGGAATGAGTGGTGCCTGAGTGGAACAAATGAACAAATCACATGACAATGCATGGAATACTCATTAATTATGTGATGAAACTTGGAATAAACATCGTAAGATATATGGTAAGGCCTACATCACTCGATACATGTAACATGCTCTGATTGGCCCTCTTTGCTTGTATGGCATTCATGTGGCATCTTTTGATTGGTCTTGCATTAAAAAATTCATAAAAATTCAAAAGCATTCAAAAAAATTCTCAAAAATATATTTTCATGCCTTTTAACTATAAAATTCATATTTTAATATTTTTTTTAACTCCAAAAGTAATACTTATTAAATAAAACAAAAAAGTTTTAAGCAAAAAATTGCAATGATCACACCCCAAAACTTAACTCTTTGCTTGTCCTCAAGTAAAGCCAAGTATAACTAGATAAATTCACATGGATAGTATATTCATATATATATATATATATATATATATATATATAGTAATACATGCATATTTAGTGAAAACTATTCCCCTTAAAAGTCTTAGAATTCTATGATTAGTAGGTTCACATATTCATCAATCAATAAAAGTATATGCAAGGTTTTTGATGAATTTTTTCATGTGTGTATTGCATATAAATTCATCCAGTGCACTCGTGAAATCGATCAATATAAGCATGCTAATCAATTCAATCTTATAACAGGTCTCATACGTCTTTTTCACATCCCTTTCCACTAATATACATATGTACTTAGCTAAATATCAATAAGGGATTTACATGCTTGTAATGTAAGGCTTAGGTAAGGGTCGATAAATAAAGACATTTAGGCTTTTTCGAAATCATAACTTTCTTTTTATTCATCATGTACTTTTTAACTACAATTAAGCTTTTACTTGATATTTAGGTGCATCACATTGTATCATTCTTTTAATATTCGTGTATTACACTTTTTTTTGTAACTTCAGAATACTCACAAACTTTTTTTCTTTTTCTTCAAAAGAATAATTGTGTTGAGAGTTTCACAGAATACATTTCACCTTGCTCTACATCATAACACATGATTGTATTTTTTTCATATAAGTTAAAGGTGTAAGGGTAATGGTAATACTTATTGGCTAGGCTAAAATGTGGCCTAAAGATATAAAATGTTCTTAATTGGGCTCAAATTGGTGACTAAAGATATTTAAAATTGTTAGCTTCAAACACTCAATCAGTCCAAATATGACTTAAATCATTTCTCTTTCTAAATACTATTTAGAATTTCATCTCAAGGGATAACTACATAGATTCTAAAACATGGTAGATCTAATCAACTTATATCACTTACCATAAATTTTTTCTCAATAAGAATACAAAAATCAATCATGAACATGTGTATAAAAATTTAAATTAATCAATAAAAACTAGCAAGTATATCATATGATTAATTTAAGTATCTTAACGAGCAAGTTACATTCTTTATCTTAGTCATGGCAACAAGGTTTTATCATTGAGTTTATATGTTTTATATTAAGCATGCATTTATTTAGTTTCTATATATTTATCAATTTTTTGCCCAAATCATGATTAAAAATATCCTAAAAATAAAAAAATATTCTTAGAAATTGAAAATGTGTACCTAATACTAAAGTAGAAAATGAAGTTCTATCTTCCAAACTTAAATTACACATTGTACCCCATACGCACATATAAATATGAAAAATGTAAAAGCAAATAAAACTCTTTTAGCCTTGGCACACCACATCTGTCGTTGATATGCTCATACTTATAGTGCCATTACTCTCCACATTTATTCACCCACAAAATAAAAACATTTAAAATATACATAAGATAACGTTGGGCTTCCTCCCAACCAACATCACATTTAACTTCCTTATCACAGATGTTTCATTTGATAATTGATCTCTATGATAGTGCTTCACTCTATCTCCATTAACCATAAATTTCTTCTTTTGTTCCATGTAAGGTCTGATTGAATAATGTTGGCAACTAAGAAATTTACAATGTCTACATATAATAGGATTTCTATTTAAGCCACTGAAAAGAGTTACTCATTTGGAAAGGATTCCCCAATCACCATATTGTCATCAATTTTTGCTTCCCTTTCTAGTCTAGACAGATGGTCTGCTACCTGATTTTTTGTTCCTTTTTTTATCACAGATTTCTAAGTCAAATTCTTGTGGAAGAAGAACCCATCTTATCAATCTTGGTTTTGCATCTTTCTTTGTCTTGAGGTAATTTATTGCAGAATGATCATATAGATAGTCACTTTAGACCCAATCAAACAAGATCTAAATTTTTCAAAGACATACACAATGGTAAGGATCTCTTTCTCTATAGTAGCATAATTGAATTGAGCCCCATTCAATCTCTTACTTGCATATATATGGCATGGAACATTTTATTTGTTTGCTATCCAAGAAAAACTCCAATAGCAAAATCACTTGCATCACACATCAACTCAAAAGGCTTGCTCCAATTTTGTGTAGCTATAATTGGTGCTGACTGATGAGGCACAACATCAAGTTCCTACTAATGGCCCCAAAAACTTGATGAGTCACAAGATAGATATTACAAATAGTGATCTTACGAAATCTTTTAGTTTTATGGTAAGTATACTCTCAAGGTCAAACTAAGGAAGAAATATATGTGGTTTTTAATTTATTATTCAAAATCTTAAAAACAAAATTAAATCCTAAACACCCTGTCACGATATTTTGGTTTGTTTGTTTCCTAATTTAATAACATAAAAATAAACATAGATATAGATTCAATAAACAATAATGTAAATTTTTATCATTATAACAGTGAAGTATTTAAGGATATAATAATTAAGTTAATTATGCTTGCTCATATTATTTAGATTATTAAAGATATAAAATGGTATTTATTGATTCTCTTTTTTATATAAATACCACCTTTGGTAGGGTTAGATATTATTTGTTAATTAAATAAATCAATTAACACCTATGAGTCGATAACTAATTTGGTTAATTAAATTAATTCATTTTTTCTAAGAGATTAAAAATGAACCATTTAAATGTTGCCTTTGGTAGGGTTAAACATTTTAAACTTTATTCAAGTTGTCTAAATTAAACCTAAGAATTTAATTATCTAAGTACTAACTTTCAAGTTTTAAAACCATTACTGAAAATATGTTATCAATACATTTTCAAACAATAGTTCTTATAAAAACTTTTGAAATAAAGCCTCACTCTAACTACCGGGCGATTGTACTAACAAATAAAAAAGTACTACCCTAAATTAGACCGGATAATTAAATCTTAAAATCTAATTTTCAGATTTAAGTTTATAATGAAAAATAATATATTTCTCTCTAACATCTTTAATATAAAATCTTCAATAAAAACAAAATCAACTTATTTTATAAAAATGTTTTATCTATTTAATATTTTGCAAGTATAACAACATTATTATTATATCATATTTACAAACAGCCAGTCATATTAAATTCAATTACAAGAAATTTAAATATAATATATAAGAATAAAACATAAAAATATAACTGTAAAAAATCCATTAAAATTATACCTTAAAATAATCCTTACAGTAGTTTGATGTTAATTCTGTGGCTGGAAAACCTTCAAAAGGATTTGCGTTTCCATTTATTGAATTAAAAACTAAAAAATTTATAAAAACTTAAAACTAAAAAAATGAAAACTTTCTAAAGAGAGAAAGAGCTCAGAAAATTGTATGTTACAATAGGAAATCATGTCCTCATCACCTCAAGTTCTAGTCGGACCAATATCCTGGTTTACTTAATAAATTATGTAGTTGACTTGTGCTTGGACTTTGTTCGAAATATAGATATATGGTTGAACACTTTAGGGATGTACTCAATGAATAAGGACATGTAGAAATGCATCATTACCCATGTCCATTCTTTGGAAGGACACATGATATGGCACAAGCTAGAAAGGTAATGGATATTGCTTTATGGTCTTTTAGATAGAGGTATGTGAAAGTTAGAGGTCTATGCTTTGCAACTTTCAATTGGTCTTAAAAGATCATAGATGTCTTGAAACATCATATGCTTCTGGATTTGTACTTCATGAATGAGTTACGTACCAAGATTTATGCCTTGTAGTAGCCATATCGAAGGGTGACATCCCCTAGGCCTAGATAACAAGTTTTTGCCCTTTTTCAAGTATTTTTGGAAAACTTAGTGCTGATTGTGGAAGGTAAAATTTTACGGTCTATTGAGTTGAATGCTCCTATTGTGACTTCACTAGGGTCATCCCCTATTCCAGATTTACAAAGTCTATAAAGCTTGTGAGATATGACATGCCCAACAGGGTTTACCATAAGCTTGGATCATGATGTAAGAGTTAAAATATTATCTATGGATCTTTTGGACATATATATGCCATGTTGCTCTACCAAATCTACACTTTTGAATCATGTACTTGTGATTATGTACTTGGGTTGCATCTTATGTACTTCTTTTCTTTTAATTTTATTTCTAAACCTAATTATGGTCTCATCTATTTTGTGAGATTATGGGCCTTTGGAGCGTCAATATGGATCATGTGGCTTATAAGGTGGCAACCTAAACTATGCAACTTATGAGTGGGCACTATGATGCTTTGGGTATTGGAAGATGCAATATGGAGTCCTTATTTACAGTAAATGGTTATAGATTTTATGGATTGTGGAGGCACTCCAGAATAGTTTGAAGTGTGTTCTTCATAATGTCAAGGTGGATACATGGTCTTATCCTTTGATGCTTTCCATGTAATCTAAGGGTTCATTAGCACTATTATAGTTGATCATTTATGAGGCGACCATTAGCCATTAAGGTCACATGATTAACATGATTGGCTTAGAGAGAATGTCTCTGCATGTGAGCCTCAAGATAGTCACGTGCATTGCAATGGAAAAAAGCTACTTGAGGTGGTCCCAACCATTTGAAGATGAACATTAAGAGGGATGCTTCTTGGGCATCCATAACTAGATGACTTTTTACTTTATGGGTGACCACTATCTAGCAAGCCATGGGCTTTGTTCCTATCGTGGTAAGTCACATGGTCAATCAAACTCTGTATAGGTATGGGTTGGATCTTATTCACTATGGCATTGGGAGATGCCATGTAGAGTTTCTCTAGGACAAAACGTGGACTAGGGGCATGTGGCAATGGGAAGTGTTTAAAGGATGGCCTGGATTTATATCTTCGTCATTTTTAATGCTCAAACTAGTTCATTATTTAATTCTTTTCTAAAGAACAATTGGCCACTCTTTAAGAGCACTGTAATGATGATGACCAAAAGAGGAAGATAATATTTTTCCAAACATTCTTTGGATGCATTGGAACAATGTGTTATCATTTCTCTACAAGTTCGCCTAAATTAAATGAGTAAATGGTCTCTCCATACACACATTTTTGAACCATCATCTCTGTACGTGAGTCCAAAAATATTGAATATAGTTATTGGAATCATCTCATCGAGAGGATTCCAGAATCGGTTTTATTTTTTTGAGAACTAGTCTAAAAGTTGGTGAAATGAACTTGAACCACATTGTATCTCTGTTTGAAAAATCAAGCCAATTTGGACAAGTTTTTCCCAATTTCTACACCGATTTGTTATGTTTGGCCCCACTCGTACTGGTGGCACATAGTGACACATGACACTTATTTTGGTGTCTGTTTAATGTGAAATTTTGAGTGGTAATTGTTTGGAACATGATCTTTGGTACACCTAGAAACAAACAAGTATACATGATCAAATAGTACAAGTGATAAGTGAATTAAGAAAAAAGGTTGTCGATCCTATGAGGATTGTGAAAATGACTAGAAAATTAGCAAAAAAAGGTTTGAAAATTGTTTTTAAATATTAATAAAATAATAAATAAAATAATGAGCATATAGAATATGAGAAACATATGATTATGGAACTATCCTTACAACTAAGCTATAATCTAAATAATAATGTCATGAATCAATATTAGAACTATCCTTAAATTTTTAAACTTTAGTTTGGAAAACCTATGCATCTAAGACAAGGCTTCACATTGTACTTTTTTCTTATTGTTTAATGATTAATGATAAAATCTATTAACCAATCTAAATCATGAGCAATATAGAGATATGTTTACTAGATTTAACTCATTCATTGTATTAAGTTCTAAAAAAGAAATGACTAAACTAGACAAGATTACAATCATTGATAACCTTTGACGAATGTTTTCAACCCTACTTATGACAAAAGCAACAAGGTACCACTTCTAATAAAAATATTGGAGATTATATACTAATATCTAAAACTAGAATTAAAAATATTCATGAAATAAATTAATTAGCCACCATAATTCATACATGCATTGTTATGTCATTTAAACATAGAGTCAAATACATCAAAATCAGGAATTGAATCTAAAAATTCATCTTAACATTATATTATTTAAAATCACAGTCTAAGGAATGAAAGTTTTTGATAATCACATAAATAAATTAGCTTGGCATGGATTCTGAAAGAATTATAATTAAAATCATAAAAAAACAAAGAAAAAGAAGAAGAAGCAAAAGCTAATGACTAAAGTCAATGGCTAATTTTCAACTCCTTAAGTACCTCTTTATATTCTATCTTACCTCTTGCCTTTAAATTCTCTATAGACCTGTAAATTTTCTTTAAATTTTTGTGTCTATAATATGTGCCAATTTTATTGTTAATCATAGCTACATATTTAAAGTAATAGAGTTACAATGTAATTAAGATTAGGGTTGTAACGATCTAAAACAATTGAAATGATAATCTAACAAATTTGGAACAATTTGGATAAGGATGAACTAAAAAATATGGTGTTTAAGAGAAAATCTGAGTGTGCGAGCTGCAATGATCATCGACTTATGCTATAGAGCAAGACTGTTTCTAGTTCTATGAAATTCCATCCAAGAGTCTTGTGCCATAATGCATATTTACTAATGTCATGAGACACTCTTAGTTTTTTCAAATTCATGTTTTGACCCCTCCTTGACGTATTCTATATAAAATTTTGCATTTAGGTCTTCCATTATATCACAATTATGCCCCTGATTGTGAGGATTTGTTCTGTCCTTTGTCATTTGCATCTTTTAACATCCAAAAGTACCTAAAGTACATCAAAACATATCTTATGGTTCTAAAATACAATTAATACAATACTTAGATAAAAATATAATATTAAAACCTAATTCATTCTTTTAGCGTGATAAATCACAAGATATGCGTGTGTTTTAGGCACATATCATAACCCATCTAACTAGCTCCTGGCTAGTCCCAAACAAGATAAGTGATCAAAGTTGCTTTCAAAAGGAGAGTAAAATAACCTATCCTAACCTAAATTAAATCATTTTGGTATATTGATACGATTGCATTTAGCATATGTAACACGTCTTCAAACCCCAAGGGTGCCATAGTAGATTTGTTATAGTCTAGTGAGGGTTTTCAGTGATGATACCTATAAACATCATAGCTAAGCTAAAATAAAATGACTCAAAGAAATAAAAATAAAAATAGGAAAATAAACAAAGACATTAAATATCGAATAAATTATTTATTTATATCAAAGATTGCACATAACATTCCATATATAGATTAGCTAAGTCTCACTCTTCATCAAAGACTAATTCAAATATTAATTTCACTTTTAGGATAAACTCTTATACATACATCTAATTGCAAACCCATAACCTTTATACCGTATAATCTTATGCATTATATTCATAGAACAAAAATCTTGGTCCCTAAATTATGCTAATATGATGCATGTGCATAGTAATTACAAACCCCATAAGCTTACCTTTCAATTCACTCTCCACTAATACAGAATGGACACAATACTTTGGATCAATAGGTCTTTATCAAGGTTGTCATATTAGGCTAAGGTGTGTGATTATGAAAGAATGGGAAGATGAATCACGAAAAAAAAAGAACTTAATTAAATTCAAAATATCACCATTTTAAGTTCTAAAGTAGCTCCATATATTACTTAACTCATCCACTAATACTTACCTTCACATCTATAGTTAAGTACACTATGGGTATAATTTCACATTGTATCAAATATCACTATATTTTTTTTTTCTTTTTTTGTTTTCTCCTCGTCCATTTTTTTCTTCTTTTTATAACTGAAGAGATACAAAAGTGAATTACTAACCTTTTGTCCTATATATATTTAATTTACAACCCCCATCTTGTTATTTTCAATACTTTTTTGAGTTGTAGTCAATTTTTACTGAAATTTTCCCCTTTCTTCATGGAGAGTTCATACCAAACATTTGTTTATTTTTTGTCCTCTTAAAAAGTAGAAGGGTATCATAATTTGTCTCTTTTCTCATAAAAGAGTAGGTTATAACATGTTAAAGAGAGAAAAAATTATAATTCATATAAGCTCAAAGGAATACGAGTGATAAATATAGAAGTGGTAGGAATATAAAGGCTCAAAAGATCCAAAAATGACCGAAATCATCCCTTGAGTAGTGTGTATCCTATAAGTTTTCCTTGAGTGTTTTTCAAAGTACATTCTAGATTTTGTTAAGACCTCAAATATGTCTATGAAACATTCTTATACAAAACAATCCTAAGTATTTAAATTACTCAATCATTCTTACCAACAACCATAAAAGTTTCACACAAGGTTCAATTCACATTCAAATCACTTCTTAGTTGAAGTAAAACATAGAGTCCTCTAAATATTAAAGTTATCACATGAAAATTCCTATCATTGATGTATAAATTAACTTAAAACACTCAAACATAACAAGTTAAAAACTAAATAAAAACATTTTAAAAATTGTGTCCAAAATTTTGTTTAAACTCTTTATAAAAATACAAAAGGGACTTTTTCCACCCCCAACCTAAAATATACATTGTTCTCAATGTTCCAATACATCTAAAGATAAGAGAGAAAGAGAAAGTTACCTTGCTCATAATGGTGAATTGTGAAATTTTGAGCATTAGGTTTACATTCGTAGTTCATCATATGTATTAATTCTAACATGCATTGAGAATTAAAATGTACCTCACAAATAATAAATCACCAACAAAGTTATAAATAAAGATTGTAAGGTTTATGAGTGCTGGAAATATTTGTGAACAAAATATCTTAATGTAATTTTATTTTCTAGATATGTCTTTGAAGTATATTTTCAAGCCAAAGAAACCAATGAGCTTTAATGAACACATTTTAGGTATATCTTGGCTCTTGTGAATGTTAGATTTCATATTGGACACATAGGAATATTTTGCATATAGGTCACTCGATCGATCGAATTGAGTTTAATTAAAGTTGGTTGAATTAGTTTTTTATATGACTAGATCGATCGAGGTATTAATACTCAATCAATCAAGATTAATGATTAGATTGATCTATTGTTTCAGAATTAATTATTTGTTTCATTAAATTGATCAGAGATTGACTACATCAATTGAACTTTCCATATTTAATCAATCAAACTTTACATGGTCAATTGATTGTGCTAGCTCTAGATCGATTTAGCGGCTAGGTTTTCAAGTTTAATATAATTTTTACTAGAGCCAATTTGTTTTATTATTATACTGTCCTTATGTTTTAAAGCTCTTTTAAATATTTTCAAAGACAAATTTGTAGTAGACCTTTGACCTAGAGTTTCTACTCATGCTATTTAATCATACTATTGGCTTACAATTTTGTTAATCACACAAGAATATTATTATCTTCATCTTAATCTCTCTCTTGTTTTTTAAATATAAGATTATAATTCTTTAAACTTCTTTATTTAGTTAATCTATCAAAAATTGATGGTTATGATCCATAATTGATGAACTTAATGAATAGTATGCAATTTAATTTGCATGAGAATGTGATTAAATTAGTTATTATATGATGTGTAGTTTACTTGAGAGAGGAATACATACTAGGTTAGATTCAATTGATCATATAATTAATTAATATTATATTGGAAGAATTTTAGCGATTTGCATGTTTAGAAAATTGGGGGATTAAGTATTTCTAGATATTTTCTCATATATCTTTTTAGTCACAAAATCTGATTTAATTAATTATTGCTATTTACTTTTAGTTATTTTAATTTTGCTTTCTTAAATTATAAAAAAATCAAAAAAATTGATTTTTATTATTTTTAGTTTTAAAAATTAGTTTCTAATAAAATAATCTTCATGGGAACAATCTTTAATTATCATTATATTACTTGTTACGATATGTATACTGTCATATTCATTGCACACAAAATTTGTGTGGCAATCACTGGACTAGTGGTTTTTCTCTTAGGTCATTTGTGTGACTTAAGTTGTTTTCATCCAAAAATATCACATGTTAATCTTTATATTTCTGCATTACTTTATTTACACATGATTGCATGTCTGACCGTTTTGTGAAATTTTAACTTATCATAATTCTGTTGATCATCTATTCAACCCTGTCTAGCCAATTAGGTCTATAACTAAATAGAAACTCTTCATTTGGTATTAGAGTCGGTAACTAGATACATTTACTATGCCTTAGACCTTGTTATGGATCATTTAAGAGAGAATCCATCTAGCTGGGTCTAATTACCCATATTACAAAGCTCATATGGAAACCTTTCTACTTTCTATAGATGAGAGTGTTTGAAACTTTGTGCTTTGTGGTTGGAGACGACCTATGGTTACCAAAGATAATATGGTCACTCTTAAACCTAGAAATGAATGAACAAATCAAGATAAAGCTACTAACAACTAAAATTAAAAGGGTATTAATGCTATTTTTAGTGTTGTGCTTGTTGATGAGTTTCATTGTATTTCTAATATTGATACTACTAAATATGATTACGATATTTTAGAGGTTGCCTATAAGGGCATCACACAAGTTAATTGAACTAAACATCAAATATTTGGTACTGAATTTGAAAATTTTAGAATGAAAGAAGATGAAACATTTTCTGTATTTTATATTAGATTATGTGATATTACTAATACCTCTGCCAATCTTAATGATAAATTTGATTATTTCAAAATAATTTGCAAGATTCTCTACTCATTACTAGATCATTTCCATGTAAAGGTCACCACCATTGATGAAATCGAGGATGTGGATACCATCAAGATAGATGAACTCATTGACTCATTTCAAACCTTTGAGGTGAGCTTTCAAAAACCTCTGAAGAACAAATGTATTACTTTCAAAAATGCTATGATCGAAGACAATGACAATTATAATAAAGAATTGGTACTCTTAACTAGAAGATTGAATAAAATTCACAACAAAAGGAATCCTTGAAATAAAGGACAATCAAGTTGTCAGAAGGATTAGAATCTGAGAGAACTCAAATATATGAGTTATGATGGTAAGAAATCTAAGCCCACTAAAAATGATTTGAATGCATAGATTTTAGTCACTTCGCAATTGATTATGCAAACAAGTAGAACCAAACTAGAAAAGCTTTCAACAGTACACTTACTGACTCTAAAAGTGATAATGAAAATCTAGTTGAATAAAAAATAGTATGGCATAAACTACCAAGAATTTACTACAAATGTTGGTGGACACTCCACTAAGGCTGACATTGATTCAGATGATGAGAAAAGTGATGCTAATTTTATACTCAATAAATTTAATGTCAATAGTATTGAAGATGTATTTATAGGTTATATAAGATGCAAAAGAAAAAAATATAGGTTGTATGTAGAGGTAACTAAACTAAATGATATGTAAGAACTTCAACAATCCAAAGAAGCTATAAAAAGGCTAACCATTGGAGCTAAAAAGCTAAACAAAATTTTGGATTATGAAAAATATATTAGAAACAAGAGATAACTAGGCTATGTAGATGAGGATTCTACGCCATCATCTTCAAAAACATTTGAGTTTATAAAACCTTCTAACCCTTCTCTTTCGTAGGCTACACATACATCTTTAACATCAAAAACCACATATGTAAGGCCATCTAACCCTTCTCTTAATATTAATCATTTTACACAAAGAATAATTGCACATGTCATTGAAAAAATGTTAAGTTTGTGCACGTCTGTCATCATTGTTGTAAAAAAATTCACATTAGGCCCAAGTGTAAATTTTTTATGAATATTCCTAAATTCAATAATACTTTCCATGTTTCATATAGTATGACTCAACCATCATCCATCTATGTATGTTGCATCATATTCTAGGATGAATGAAAATTATGATAACATGTTCAAAAATTCTATTAGAAAGCATGAAGTTGTTAGTTCTAAGAGGCATGTAAAATTCAACACTTGTAATTTTAGGACTAATTTCATTATCCTATCATGCATACAATATCTTCATTTAGGATAAATGGAACATCTAAAGGTAAGTTTAAGAATATATCAATGACAACTAAGGTAGTTCATTTCAAACCCAAAAATATAAAGAAACCAATTCAAGAAACTTTGGGGTTAGAAAAGATTTTCTCTTTCATGTCACCTGACCTTCATTTATTGTTCACTTAGATATTTTTGTTTGAGTGCTTAATTAACCGTAGGTAAGCATCTTTAGTTTGTTTGTTTATTTTTATTTTGATTGATGTTTCTTTATTTTAAAAAAATAAAAAAAGAGTTGACCTGCCTTAACATTAACATCATCGTTACATAATCCATTCATATTTATTTTGATTGACTATATATTAAACAAATAGATATTTTGACTTGTGCATTTACATGTTTTTTTACATCTAGTGATCAATATTTGCATGAACCTACTCACACACTCACGGGACACATATGTATATGATGCTTGAATTTTATGATTGGTATTGTTAGATTTTAGAACTTGAGATAACCTTGACTACTAAATTATGGTTGAACTCTATCGTTCACTTTATAAAATGCTACCATAGAGAGACACAAAGTTTTGAGAGAGCTACCTATTATGATGTATTATGATGTGTAAAGCTATCGTAGTGAGCGGAAAGGGCTACCTAACAACTATTATGAAAGTCATCATACTAGGTTTTTGGCTTATGCATATTTTCTAAAAAAATAATAATAATCATATTAAAGGAAAAAGAAATACAAAAATTTTACATGCACAAAAAGAAAAATCCACGGATGGTTATACAAAAAGAAAATAAATAGCCAATCCCTAACAAAAACAAAATAATACAAGATAAAAATATATTCATTAAAGTTCTCTTAGTTAGTAAAATTTTATTTTGTGCAAGTTTGAATTTAACTGTAATTCTTTTATGATTGGTGATGCTCTTTTCTTTAATTCTTTCATAACTAATCATAAATGAATTAATTGACGTACTGGTATGGTTCAAATATTCATCTCACTTTTGGTGACTGTGGATATGTCACTATATGCGTTAGTATATTTGTGTGACTTGTTTACGAATATTTATGTTATCAATAGATAGTTACACTTTGAACAAAATTAATCTCATCATTTGTGTATACTACTATAATCATATTAAGCTAAGTCTACTACTCTCAATTCAAATATATATATATCATTTTTTATAAATTTTTATTTTACTCTAATTTACTTAGAGGAGTGGTAGAGCTTAGGAAAGTTCATTCATTTTTTAAAATTGTATTAGCTCTATGTTTTGATTTTTATTAATCTCATCAAAATGTGTACACCTCGTTTCATTCATTAAATACATTGCTTGTTTGCTCAACCTATTTTTTTATAATAATAAAGGGGGAGAAAAGTTGGAACTTTAATTGAAAAATCTATTAAAAAAGGGAGAGCTAATTTAAGGGGAGAACTTTGGAATATTACACATAAGAGAAGTATACTTAAATTTTTTATATGTCGATTACTCGATTTTATGAATATTCTTCGCTTTTCTATTGTTATATACACTGAAGTAATAAACAATGAGTCTTTCAGGATAAATTTTTTCATTGTCTATGTTTTTATCTTTAAATATAAACATGAGTTGTCAAGATTCAAGCAACAATGGTTTTACCAAATCATAAGACAATTCCACTATGTAAAATTAATTTTTTTCCTATGAGTGTTATGTAGTGAGAAAAAGGTTTTGTTACACGAATATGCCAAGGAGGAAGATGTTAAGGTTTATGAGTGTTGGTGATATTTATGAACAAAACATTTGAATATAATTTTAGTTTCTAGGTGTGTCTTTCAAGTATATCTTCAAGGAAAAGAAACCAACGAGCTTCAATAAACACATATAAGATGTATCTTTGTTACTATGGATGTTAGATTTCATATTAGACATATAGCAATATTTTGCATATAGGTTAATCAATCAATCGAGCTTAATTAAAACTAGTTGAAATAGTTTTTATATGACTAGATCGATAGGGGTATTAATACTCGATTGACCGAGCACTAGATCGATTAAGATTAATGAGTAGATTGATCTACTTATTTCAAAATTATTTATTTATTTCACAAGATTGATCTAGGATTGATTAGATCGATCGAACTTTCCATGTTTGATCGATCCAGTGGTCAAGTTTTCAAGTTTAACCTCATTTTTCATGTGTGCCAGTTTATTTTATTACTATATTTTTCTTATGTTTTTAAGATTTTTTAAATATTTTCAAACACAAATTTGTAATAGACTTTTGACCTAAGGTTTCTACTCATACTATTTAATCATACCATTTGCCCACTATTTTGTTAACTATACAAGAGTATTATTCCCTTCTTCTTAATCTCTCTCTTGTTTTGCAAATATATTATCATAATAAGCTTAATTAGTTTATGATATTTTAATCATATGTTTTGTATAGCTTCTTTTTTATTTTCGTTCTTGAATTATTGGATCAAATATTTGTGCGTATCATATCATAATTACTTGGTTTGATTATTAGTTTTTAAAGAAGCTATCTTTATAAAATTGTGTATAAACTGATTGTTTTGGGATTGTTAGTTGATTTCGATTTATCTGATATATTTATTAAATTATCTAGTTAGGGTTATTCATTACTGAATATACTTTAGGACACATGTTTGCACTTGTGTTATTGTACTAACTTTTCAGGTGCTAGCTAAACGGATTCTATTCTTGTGTGAATCAAGTTATCTAAACACCTTTCTTATAGAGAATATGATGAAAGTAATGGCTTTGTAAGTGGGTTAATTGGGGGTGTTACCTTGGTGAGTAGTTTGAGTCATAGCCTTGTAATTGGACCTTATTTTTTACAATGGATAGTTAAGCAGTATAGTTGACTAGTGGTTTTCCTATTATGTCATCATTGGTGTGACCTAAGTTGTTTTTATCTAAAAATCTTGTGTGTTAATTTTTATATTTTCACTTCATTTTATTTAAATGTGATTGCATGTTTAACCATTATGTAAAATTTTAATTTATCATAATTTCGCTGATCATCTATTCAACCCCCTCTATTTAATTAGGTCCTTACTAAAAAGGAACTCTTCAAAGATGTTCAACAAAATACATAACAAAATTCCAAAATAAAAGGAAAATTACATCAAATACTAACAATAAAAATAGAAATAAAAAGAAAATGAAAGAAAAACTAAACCTACAAATTACAAAAAAGAAGAAATAATTGTGATCATGGAGCTCTAGTCCTCCATATCCACTGATATGTCTTCTTCAGGGGCTTCTGGTGGCTTGAAGACAAATCAATCACCCAAACACTCTAATGCTATCCCAATTGACTAAAATCGTGACTAGATTGGACGAGTTATAATTGTTGCATCTCATAGATGGTATTCATACAATTGGCCTAACAGTGAAAGTGTCCATTAAGCCACTCTTGTTGTTATGATTGATAGACCTTTATTATATCAACCTTTTCTTCTAACATATCAAATCTATCTTTTAAAGGTGTTATTGAATAAAAGGCTTTTTTTTTTTTTGCTTAGGAGGCTTTAATTCTACTAGTAAGGCTTTCCATGTATGCCCGAATCAACAAATCGTTGGGTTGAAGTAGAATTTCATCGATAAGAATTCTCACTGTAGCTCTAACACAAAGTGTTGTGATGAGTTATGATAAAAAATAACTAATCTGGTGATTGTTCACCACCAACCTTATCATTTGATTAATAATTACTCAGACATTCATGGCTTTGGAGGTTTGGATCGTGAAGAATAATAGAGCATTTTCTTTGTCAATTGTAATATAATACCTAGTTGGCATCAATTTTGAGCTAATAAAATATTACCAAACACGAGAGATTTTTATTAATTCTTTAGCATCAAATGATTTATGCCTCCCATTTGTCATATCTCACACTACTTCTTCTAATGTTAAGTCCTTTATTACATCCTCATAATCTATGTTCTCTAAGTAAACCTTATATTTTTCTTTATTTACATCCTTTATATTATAATAAGAATTAATAGTGCATACATTAAAAGGTACAAATACTCCTGGTCCTATTATTCACAGTCTTAGATATATTTACATAGAATTCTCTTACAATGGACACAATATTAGCTTCAGAACTGTTTATTAACTTTACCTATCCTAGGTTTCTATTACATCATTTACATTAGGGAATGAGTGCTTTCCAAAATCAATGCCCCTTCCATAATAAAATTTTTATTTACTTCTATAGCCTTTTTAAATCTCTTCTTAGTTTCAAGACTCATAAACTTAGTTCTATCATATTCCTTTGACACCATAGGTTCTTTACCTTTAGTATAATTTTTGCTTTTTGGTGCCATTTATGATTCAAAGAGTGTAAAAATATAACAATAATTCCAAAATATTATCACTCTCTCTAGGTTTTTCTTTCTTAAATCCAAAAATTCTACACTTCTAATGCAAAATTATTCTCATAAATTATTTATAACATTGGCCAAAGGAAACTTGAGGACTAAATGCACTTGCTTGATATGATTGGGTATTCTTGAAGATGAAGATATAAAGAACCCTAAAAAAATATGATATTTTTCTAAAATTTCTGCGAAAAGATCCTAAACATGATGTAGATACAAAATATTGCAAAGAATAGTAGTGATTTTTGGATAACAGTTGAATCTTTTGTTGAAAAGAGGAGAGAGGGGCGAGAGGGAGAATTAGGGTTTTCAAAATTTTGGAAACGTTTTGTGTTTTGATTTGGTTTCTCACATTAGGGGTTTTGTGTTAAAAATGTACACAAGCCATAAAGCATAAAATCATGATGTGGCGTGAATAGAAAATGTATCCCGAGAATCCAACCTGAAACTAATGTGTCATGGTGCGCTTACAATCATGCTACGACACGACCTTATTTCGCATTCTCACTGTTTGATCCAATAGCATTACACTACGATGGGCACAAGCTCATGGCAAAGTGTGCATAAAAAAAATTTCCAATTTTTTCAAGATTTTTATTTTGACAAAAATTAAACAAATACTAAGAAAAATTGCTAATAATTATATAAACAATACTAAATAAAGATAGAATTTATTGATAATGCTTCATCCATCCCTAACCTAAGTCAACTAGTAGAGGAGCCTCACATATAGCACTTGGTTTAACGTCATCAAGCCGACAAAGATAACTTCTATCAAAAGTTGCAACCACTTAAGCTTGGAACTTTCTAGTTGCTTTCCATTTTTCATATCAATAGCATTGAGAGTTTCCTTAGGATTTATTGCAATTTTTGAAAAGAGCTTGCCAAATACTTGTGCTTCTATCCTTCCCACAATTTTACTTGATTGGCTCATTTGATTATTTAGATTATGAATTAAAGCTTTGGTATCTTGTTAAAATTTAGCATTATGATTAGCTAAAGCAAGAAACATATCCTGTAGAGACTTACTTTGTGGTTGTTAAGCTGGATACTGTTGAGATGGCATAAGATTGGGGAAGCCATGTGGACACTGTTGGTTGTTTGAAAATGTTGTTGGCCTATTGTTTGAATAGCTTAGATTTGGATGGTCCCTCCATCTTGCATTATCTATGTTAGAGAAAGGATCATACTTGAGCCTTTATATTGAAAGCCTCTAATAATATTGGCTTCCTCACAATTATTTTCTTAAAGAGTAGGGTTTGTGTCAGTGAGATGTCCCAAGGAAGAGCATATACCATAAGCCTTAATATGTCCAAAAGCTAATTATTGCACCAAAGTAGTAAGATTATTAAATTAGGCCTCAAGATTAGTGGTTAGTGCTTATCTCATTTACCTTTCTTTGTAGCTTGTTACGAATGCCAAGTTATTGAGAGTTGGCTACCATAGTTGTAATTAAATTCCATGCCCCATGTGAAGTTTTGTTCACTAAGGCTCCTCTACTAGTAGCATCTACCATGCTTCTCTTCATTGGTATTAGACCCTCATAGAAGAAGTAATGTAGAAGATATTGCTTACTAATTTTGTAGTGGACAGTTGGCATATAACCTCTTGAATCTCCTAGTATTCATATAAGGTTTCCCCATTAAAATGTCTTATTCCACCGTTTTCTTTTCTAATTTGTGTGGCTTAGAAGATGGAAAATACTTCTCCAAATATAATTTGGTTATGTCAACCCATATGGAGATAGTACTTGAGGAAAGATAATAGAGTTATTCCTTTACACTATTAACGAGTGAGAACGAGAAGGCTTTAAGCTTAATTTGCTCTTCTATAATCCCAAATGGTTTCATGGTAGAGTAGATTACATGAAACTCTTTCAAGTGCTTATTTGGGTCTTTTCTAGGTAAACCCTTAAAAGTAAGTAACAAATGTATTAGTCCAGAAGAAGAAGAAGAAGAAGAAAAAGCTAATGACTAATGTTAATAGTTAATTTTCAACTCCTTAATTGCCTCTTTGAATTCTACCTTGCTTATAGCCTTTAAATTCTTCACAAACCTATATATTTTTTGTAAATTTTCATGTCTACAATCTGTGCCTATTTTATTGTTAACTTTAGCTACATATTTATAGTAAAAGAGTTACAATGTAATTAAGATTATGGTTGTAAATGTCTAAAATAATTAAAGTACTAATCTAACAAATTTGGAGCAATTTGGATAGGGATGAACTACAAATATGGCATTTAAGTGAAAATCCAAGTTGCACATGCCACAATGTGTGTCGACTCATGCTATGACCTGAGAATATTTCTAGTTATGTGAAGTTTTATCCGAGAGGCTTGTGTTGTGATGCACATATACTAATGTCGTGAAAGCCCTTAATTTTTTCAATTTGATGTTTTGACCCCTTTTTGATGTATTATGTATATATGTTTGCATTTAGATCCACCATTGTACGATAATTATTTCCCTAATTGTGAGAATTTATTTGGATCATTGTCATTTGCATATTTTAACATCTAAAATACATCAAAATATAATCGTGATTTTGAAAACATAATTTATAAAATACTTAGGTAAAAATACAATATTAAAATCTAATTCATTCTTTTAATCCCAATACATCATAAGATATGCATATTTTTTAGGCATATATCAATCTTTCCAATGGTAATCTTAGATTTTTCAAATGATATACACATTATGAGATCCAAATAGAGGATATTTGACCGAATATAAAAGTGAAAGATAGGTCCCTTTCTGGTTGAACCACCATGGTCAATTGACTGGAATTTCATCTCCAATAACCAACAATGTTTCATTCTTTGGAGGATTTGAAAACTGAGCCACCATTTGGCGATAATGACTATGGTTCATGTGCATTGGCTCATGGATTGAGAAATTGCAGGGGATGATCTTTATTGGACTTCATTAGGAGTGAAGCCTCAAGTCTAGGAAATTGTTTCATTATCTTCTTAAAAGGATAGAAAATTCAGCCTCTTAGAGACCTTGTAGGATGTGAATTTTTTTAAAAAAAGATTTCTTTGGACTCTTAGGGTTTTTTCTTCAAAGACTACCTAGTTCGAAGCCTGAAAGAAAACTATGAAATCTTTTTTCTCTCTAGGTTTGATTCAACTAATAAAGCACAATCTTTCTCGTAGAAGGAGCCAGATGTTGATACCAATTTTTGTCAACATTAATAATTGGGTGTGCCTATCTTTTCTATGGATCAAAGAATAAAGAACACACTGTTATGACTTTAGATCACCATGGGTTGTAGCGACCTTTAACTCTTTGATGCTTAAGTGAGCCCAAGTAGTGAGAAGAATAAAGAGACTAATGTCTCTCTTTATAATGTAGAGAGAGTATACATTCAAGTATTTGTCTCTTGTAAGGTAAAATTGAAGTTATGTTTGAGAGAGATATATGATGAATATATATATAAGAAGATATATATATTGATGACCTTTACACGTAGCGATAGACTTATCTTAAATATCAGAGCTATATGTCCTTAATTATCTCGTTGTTAGATGATTAAGAGCTTATCCTATTGGATACTTATTTGATATTGATGCTTATATGCTTACTCACTTCTTATTGAGCTGGCCTGCGAGTTATCTACTAACTAGGACCTCTTATATCTTGCCACATAGTGTGAACTAATTTACACCCAACAATATTAATGATCCAAAATTAAGAAAACAAATTTGAATTTAAAAATTCAAGATTAAAAATCGATAATGTTTCCTCACATTTTCTAATTGCCAAGACATTTTGTAAAAAAATGGGTATTTATAGAAAAATCTAGCCATCGAGCTCCTTGACAACCACCTCGTCAACATAGTTAATGAGCGTATTAGCCTACACCAATGATGGTAATAGTCGTTAAACCACTCGTCAACACATTGGCAAGCACCAAAAAAGTCATTTTTTGTTTTTAAAAATTTCCAAGTAATTTTTGAAGATTCCTATACGTAGGACTAATTACACGAAGGAAATTGTTCTTCCGACTCAAATAGTTAACCAAGACTTAGTTGAAGGGTGAAAATTCCAACCCATAAAATATTTGTACGAGCTCTATATCAATTCAGCCAAGTAGGCCTCGTAATGTGAATTGAGCAATTACAATAGCAGAAGTACAAAACAACATTCTCAATTCAACACATAACAAAACTAACTTGCAGTCATAAAGAAGAAATTGTAGTAAACACACTAGTGACGAGGTGGAAACATGTTCAGTAAATAATGATTGTACTTTCATAACATGTAATCATATATTACATAACAAACTATAATAAAGAATCCAGCACTTGGTACATTACCAGGATAAAGAGATATAGACTCCTTAGAGACTTACACCAAAAATGCATGATCAAAAAGCAAAGTAATAATTAGAAAGTTGTAGGCATGCTATAAGAAAAGAAAAGAAAGCATATAACTACACAAAACAAATAAGCTTTCTAATCATAGTATAAATCTAGTATGATGGAATATACACAATAAAAACTCAAATTATACTAACACAAAAGTAGATCATGCATAACAACATATATAATGAGATAAACCTACATAGAAATCATATCTATATGGTAACATTCTCAGGCTGCTTAAGGAAATGATTCAACAACAAACAATCAAGTAATCAATAAAACAATTACAACTCTGATGGAGAATAAAACCACCAATACCTCTATTAGTTGGGACCTTCGTCCTAATTGCTTACTACTACTTTTGTTTGCTGCTTCTGTAATGACTTGGTTTGACACACAAACCTGGCTCACGTCTAAAGCCAACACCACCCAAGGTGGTGTGATTAGAAACCACAAATTAGTAATGAGTGATGTGCATAATCAATAGAACTACCTTCGAACACGAATACCCAATAGACAACAAAACACACACAGTTCACTACAAACCACCAAGGGACACATAGTCCAAGATGTAAAAACTCAAAGAATTGAACTTTCCCACTCTCGTAAAGAGGTTTTTACATATAAAAAGTTACACGAAGGTAATTACCAGTCGACACATAGCTCACTTCACATAAGCCACTTGCAAACACCACTTTGAGTACTCACCACTCACAAGTATGGTTTTGCTCACATAATAAAAAATCACTAATATTGAAAAACACTCGAGGTATTAGTGATCCAAAAATAGAAAAATTAGATATCAATTTGACAAAACTCTACTACATTTCCTAGATACCAAATAACAAGAAATGGGCGGTATTTATAGAACTTAAAATTGCTACCTTGCTAAAAAATCACATTTTTTCATTCCAAAAATTTATCGAGTACTATCTATAAATATCCGCACCTAAAATGAATCGAAAAACAAGTAACAATGTCGACGCTCCACTTAGCATGCACATTACAAAAATCAATCCATAATGTGTGTAAACATGCTTATATATAGTGTTCCTAACTATATACGTGTGTGTATTACTGATATGCAGTAATAAACCTTACACATAGGATGACAAAATACTGAGTAAAATAAAATAGATATCATATTTTATACACGAAAATCAACAAATAAACACAATAATAATGGGATTTACAATTTCCATAAATACTCGCAAAACAACATAGATGCAGCCTAACTAACATACATACTACATGAAGTAACATGGTGTATGTAAACATACAAATATACAAAGTGTTTTTAACTAAGCGAATATGTATAGTATCGAATCATTAGTAACTGACTTTACAAAGAGAAAGATACAACAAAATAAGATAAACAAACTTTATCTTTTACACATTGGAATGCTAACAAGTCACAATCTTAATTTTTTTGCTGCATCAATCAACACCAGATGTTTTGGGCTACGATACTATGTTAATTTCCTTAAACTACTAAATTTCTATCTACTATATACATATAAGATAATGAAAAAACACAATATTATTTATATTTCTTTTGGACTTTCTGCTTCACTTTTCTTGATACTACATTTTGATTACAAGAGAGAGAATGAAAAGAAAAGAAGGAAAGGAATCTTTAGCTAATTATGTTACATTTATTACCTCCTAACCATCTAAGATCAAAGGCTTATAGCCATATCCTCAATCCTTAGTATTATTGTCACCAAAAGCATGCATCATTTCTAATTCAATTTAACCAGTTGGACAGAAACCATACATACTGACAAGCAAGACATGTCACCCTTACATCCACTCAGCTCCACTTCTGTAATCTTCCTTACAAACTGAAGTACATATAAAATTGATAAAAAATATTGTGCAACTTTTTAAATTTGTATCAAGTGCTTAATTATCACAAACAGATTGGTGGGTTAGACACCATGCCCGTCAACTTCATTGAAAATTTAAGCAATGTAACACTTTTTTTTTATAGAGAAATAAATACGTTTTTGAAATAAAATTATACTTTCTTACTTGTTCTTTGATTTTCAGAAAAATTCGAACAAATTTTTGAAAATTCGCATTAGGCAAACGATACATGTTCCAACCCATATTTTAATTTTTATAATCACAAATCAGTTGTAACCTTACGTGTCAATTGTAATCCTTTATAAATATGGCACAACGGTCTATCTAATTAATATAAATGTGATAATAATGAGATTTTTTTAAAAAAATTTATACCAACTAGTAAAATCTCACCAAAGTTATTTCACAAAACATTGAAGCAATCAAAATTTGTAAATGATCAAAGTTGTCGAGTTTTTTTCAATTTTGTTACTATTTATGTATTTGAATATATAAAAAAAATATTGTAAAAGATAAAATCGATTCCAACTATATATTATGATCCTGCATAAGCTACTGGACAAACATTGAAGAAAACAATTCCGTAAAAGATGAAAATTGCTAGTTGTATAGCTTCTATTCAATTTTGTTGTTATTAATTTAAAATTTTTAGAAAATAAAATTTCTCTAACTAAAGGCACCATCTACTTCAAAAATGATCGATATAAATATATCAATAATTGTTAAACCAAAATAAAAAAATTTTCTTGAACAAATAAGAAAACCCGAGTTTTTATATTTCGTTATATTATAAAGTTTTTCAATTGACTGTTCGGTTGTTATAATTGATATATTGATCGTTCTTTAGAAGAAAAAATAAGATCTTAATATTATATTGTAATCTTCGTAATCTTTGACAAAATAAATCATATTAGAACAAGATGCTAACGAAGAAACACAAATATATACTTTTATTTAAAATAATAACTAATACAAAGAAAGAAAGATAAGCAAAACATCAAAGATGAACTTTTGTAGAAGGAGATCCCTCACCAGCATAGAACAAATTAAATTCATAAAAGTTTTAGAAAAATAAAGAAGAATAATAAAACATATGAAAATATGTACTAGGAAAAATAAATAAAAATATGAAAGAAGTTAAAGTTATATGAATTCTATGCGACAAATATGTATTATACTTTAAAATATCACATATGTTAAGAGCGTAAGAAAATTTTGAAAATTCAAATATTATAACAAATTTATATTTTTTTAATGTAGTAATGTAACACACTTTCTCAACTTATAATAATATTAAAAAATGATAGTTTATATCTGTTATATTTGATGAAAGTATATTTTAATTCTCTACTTCTTAGACGAGCCATTATAAATTTGCTATTGTAAAAAGGGTTATGAAAGTCCATTTAGTAAAGGTAATAGATTTATAATGTTCTACTTTTGTAAAAAAAATTAGAGTAACATAAGTTCATTATCTTTAAAAAATAAACTTATGTTACTTTTTTGAAAAGTTAATGGACTACTGTTACCCATATAATTGGTACAAATCTAAAAGATACTTTCATTGTTAGCCAAAAAATTGAAATAGATGATGATTAACTCTTGTGTTTTATAGGATATCCTTTCTTACCAGCAACATGGTAAACTAAAGCTAATTAAATGGTGCTTGATAAGGTCTTGTAGTGCTATGTACACCATTAATTGAAGAGAGATTTAAGCTGGCACATATGCTAGTCAGCTAGCTGCTAGACTTGTTAACAGCAAATAATTCTAATTAGTATATATGACTTCATGTTAGTTTTTGTATGATTTTATGTGATTATACTATCAGTCAGCAGTTAAGCTTGTTAACAGCAAAGTTAGTGTGTATGATTTTATGCGGCTAAGTTATTAGGCCTGTTAGTAGCACAACAGAGAAGAGATATAACATAAGTGTGGTGTATCAACTTTGAGTCCTAACAACAGATTTGATGCAAACAGCTGCTATAAAAGGCCTATGCAATCTACATTTTATTTTGTTTAAGTTCTAACACACAAAAAGAAAAATAAAGAGCTACTGAATTTTCTATCTCCTTTGTGTCATTCTCCTTCATCTTTTCCTCTTTATTTATTGCGTTTATTCTTGTCTACATTCTCTTCTTAATTTCTTCTTGTATTTTTATTCGTTGAAGGTAATAGATTTAAGCGATCATTCATCCTAAAAATAGTGACTTCAAATCATATGTATCACTTTTTTTAATCATAAAAAAAATCATTCACATTATAATTAAACAATACATCTGTCAATACATTATACTATATACAACAAGAAAGAGATTAAGCAAGCGCTTAAGAGATGTAGTCCAATCTATAATTGGTGTGTTTGCTTCTACATATATTCTTAATAGTCCAATTTGCAGTTTGATCTGACATATTTGTACACTTTTGAAATTGGTTAACAACTACTAGTAATAATCAATCAGTGTAAATTTTTTTTGTGAAGAGTATAGAGAGATAAGAAGAAAGAATGATTTAATATTGTATTGGTGTGTTTTAGAATGTATATAGAGAACTCTATTTATAGGGTTGTAACAAGTGTAGTACAAGTGTAGTACAAGTGAAATAGTAAGTGTAGTACAAGTGAAATAGTAGAAGTGTAGTACAAGTAAAATAGTGGAAGTGTAGTACAAGTAAAATAATACAAATGTAGTACAAGTGAAGTATAAGTAAATTACAATATCAAATATAACTTAACATCCCCCCTCAAACTCAAGGAGGAAGAGAAACAATCAACTTGAGTTTGGAAACTAATTCTTGAAATCTGCTTGTAGATGAGATTTGGTGAAGATGTCAGCTGTTTGATCTGTGGAAGATATTGATTTGAGACAAACAGTGCCTTGAAGAACATGTTGACGAACAAAATGACAATTAATCTCAATATGTTTTGTTCGTTCATGAAATACATTATTGTAAGCAATCTGAATAGCACTCTGATTGTCACAATATAAGATAGTTGTAGTTGATTGGAGAACACACATATCAGCAAGTAACCAATGGAGCCAAAGAAGTTCTTGAGTGGTGTCAGCAAGAGCACGATATTCAGCTTTAGTGTTGGATCGAGAAGTGAGGGATTGCTTCTTGCTTCGCCAAGATATGAGAGAGTTTCCAAGAAAGAAACAATATCCAATGGTAGAGCGGCGATCAGTTGGGTCACCTACCCAATCAGCATCAGAGTAGGTAGAAAGAAGAAGATTAGACTTGTTGGAGAAGTGGAGACCGTGAAACATGGTGCCTTTGATGTAGTGGAGAATGCGAAGAACCGCAGTATAATGGGTAGATCGTGGAGCATATATGAATTGACTAACCAGATGAACAACATAGGTAATGTTAGGATGAGTGACTGTGAGATAAACAAGACTGCCTACTAGTTGTCTATATAATGTGGCATATGAGAGAATAGTATCATCTAATGGAGTAAGCTTGACATTGGTTTCTAGAGGTGTTGATGCAGTTTTGCAATCAGTAAGGCCAGCCCGATTAAGAATATCAGAATAGTACTTTGCTTGAGAGAGATAATAGCCTTGAGAATCAGATGAGATTTATAGGCCCAAGAAGTAGTGGAGATGACCAAGGTCTTTCATTTCAAATTGATGGCTCAGAAACTACTTGAGATCAATAATTCCATTAGAGTCATTCCCTGTAATGATCATATCATCTACATAAAGGAGTAGAAGTGTTACACCAGTGGCAGTCTTCCGAATAAAGAGACCGGAGTCATAAGAACTGGAAGTGAAGCCAAAGTCAATAAGTGTAGAGCTAAATTTGGCAAACCAAGCCCGAGGAGCTTGTTTAAGGCCATAGAGAGCACGACAAAGTCTGTATACTTGATGAGGTGAATGAGTGTATCCAGGAAGAGGTTTCATATAAACTTCCTTAGTTATGTCTCCATTGAGAAAAGTATTTTTGACATCCATTTGAAACATGTTCCAATTTTGGGTAGCAACAACATCAATGATACTTCGAACAGAGGTGAGGCGAGCTACAGGTGCAAAAGTTTCTTCATAGTCGATTCCATATTCCTGTGTAAAACCTTTTGCAACCAGACGAGCTTTATATCGTTCCACAGATCCATCTGAATGAGTTTTGATTTTGAAAATCCACTTACAACCAATCAGAGATTTATTAGATGGAAGATCAACAAGATCCCATGTATGTGCTTTTGTTAATGTCTGTAATTCATCTGTCATAGCTTACTGCCAATGAGGATTAGAACTAGCTTCTCTATAATTTTGGGGTTCATGATGAGACAAAATAGTAGAGAAATATTGGTAATCACGAAGATGAAAAGGAAGACTACTTACACGAGTAGAATGATGAAGTGATGACTCTGGACAATTAGGTGGTTGGTCTTCAGAAGATGTTGTTATGGTAGGATCAGCAGAAGGAGTAGACACATCAGGAGAAGTCGTAGTAGATGATGGTGAAGGTAATGGAGCAATGTCAGGAGGAAATAAATCAATAGTTGGGTCATTACAAAATGAGAGTGAGGTAGGAGATGAGACATGAAATGAGGAAATAGAGGAAAACATTTTACGTTCCCAAAAGATGACATGACGAAAGATGCACAATCGTTTAGAGATAGGGTCCCAACAACGATAGCCTTTGTGTTCTATTCCATACCATAAGAAACAACAAAGATGAGCACGAGGTTCTAATTTATTGCGTTCATGAGGGTGAAGAAGAACAAAACAGGCACAACCAAACACTTTGAGTAGTTCATAAGATGAAGAAGTACTATAGAGACGCTCATAAGGGGATTGATCGTGAATAATAGGCATGTGAACACGATTGATGGTATAAACAGTCGTAAGAGCTGCTTCACCCCAAAAGCGTTCAGGACAAGAACTAGAAATGAGGAGAGTACGAACAGTATTAAGAATATGTCTGTGTTTTCACTCAACTCTTCCATTTTGTTGAGATGTGTCAGGACAAGAATATTGAGAAAGAGTACCATTTTGTCGAAGAAAATTTAAAAAATTTGTTTCTTTATATTCCATAGCATTATCAACTCTAAGTACTTTGATATTTCGAGAAATTGAGTTTTAACCATTTGAGAAAAATCATAATAAATTTTAGGTAATTCAGATATATGTTTCATGAGAAAAATCCATATGAATCTTGAATAATCATAAATAAAAATGACAAAGTAAACACATCCCCCCATAGTAGGATGTGGAGATGGACCTCAAACATCAGAATGAATTAAGTCAAAAAGGGAGACAAAAGTAGAATCACTTTTATTAAAACATAAAGCAGGTTGTTTTCCCAATTGATAAGGAAAAAAATTTACATTGTCAGAAATAGAAACAGATCCTAATTTACCAGAAGATGCTAAGGGATGAAGACGTCCTATAGACGTATGGCCTAGACGAGCATGCCATAGGTTGAGGAGTAGTAGAAGCAGCAACGGAAGTATGAGGAGAATTGGGTAGATGAAGGTTGATAAGTTCAAATAATCGTCCAATCTTACGGCCTATCCCAAGGATCTGTCATGTTTGTGGATCCTGCACATGACAACGAGAAGAGGAAAAAGTAATAGTAAGACCAAGTTCACATAATTGACCAATAGAGATAAGATTTAGAGTAAGGTTGGGAATATGAAAGGTGTCAGAAAGTGATATAGAAGATGTGGAAACTTGTCCTACAACATTAACATGAATATGTGAACCATTGGCAGTTTGAATTAAAGGTTTGGAGATGAAAGATTGTGTGGGAGAGAAGATGTGAGTATCATGAGTCATATGATTACAACAAGCAAAATCAAAATACCATAAAAATTTAGTTGATGTAAGAGACAAGGCAGTAGGAGGAGGATTACTAGATTGTAAGAGAACATGTTTAAGAAAACCTTCAAGTTCTTGAGTAGAGAAGGTAAATTTGTCATGATTATCCTCAGAAACAGCAGCAGTGATAGATGAGTTACTATTTTTACCTGAAGCATGTTGAGAGGGATTTCGAGAGGGATTCCGTGAGGAATATTGAGAGGGATTCTGAAAGCAATATCTGTTAAAGTATCCTGGACCCTTCTTGTGACAATATATATATATATACCCGAATGGGACATGTAAGAAGCTCATGATTGGGGTTGTGACAGTAGGTGCAGCCTTGATGTTTGAAGTCTTCTTTAGAACCTCCTTTAGGGCGATAAAATGGGATGGCAAGAACAGAATTTGTATGATGAACTTTGAAAACCCCCATCCGAGTTTCTTCAGAATGAAGCTCGGTCACAACAGTATCTAAGGATGGAAAAGGACTCCGATGAAGTAAGGAAACTTGAACAGGTTCAAATTGATCATAGAGAGCCATGAGAAAAATAACAAGACCCTGGTGATTATGGTAAGTTGCAAACATCTCAGCATCAATCTTGTTCGTCCAAGTTGGTTCAGAGAGAGCGAGTTGATCCCAAATAGTATGCATTTTAGAGAGAAATTGGTTAATGGTTTGATCAGCCTTTTGGCGTTTGGTATGAGCCGAGTTGAGGTGAGCCGGGTTGGAATGAGCCGAGTTGAGGTGAGCTGGGTTGGCTGTGATGGAGAGAGGCAAAATTTTGATAGAAATTTTAGAGGTATATGAGAGGCTCTAATATCATGTGAAGAGTATAGAGAGATAAGAAGAAAGAATGATTTAATGTTGTATTGATGTGTTGATGTGTTTTAGAATGTACATAGAGAACCCTATAAGGTTGTAACAAGTGTAGTACAAGTGAAATAGTAGAAGTGTAGTACAAGTAAAATAGTGGAAGTATAACAAGTGAAATAATACAAGTGTAGTACAAATGAAATATAAGCGAATTACAATATCAAATATAACTTAACATTTTTCATGGGACTGGAGTTATCTATGAGGAAAATGCTTGGACTATCATCGCTAAATCAATTGCCCCACAATTGTGCTAATCGAATACCGTATATCATTGCATATTCTTCTGTCATGCATGTTTGCCGACTCCAACATAAGTCTGCCATGCAACCATAAATGTTGAGGGAAGACGACATTCATGACAAATCCTTACCCTTCACAATTTTCTCAATGTTTCTTTACATCAAAAGACCCCAACTAAAGGAGGACCCCAACTAAAGGAGAATATACTGTCATCTTTAATTGCATTCCTTACCAAAAGCACTTCTAATGTGTACCCCGTGACATTGCTATACTAGTTTGGTAATAATATAATTTTTTATCAAGTATATTAGCTTGTGGTAATAAGTAGTTCAAGCCACGCGGGAATTATAATATACCCTCAGTTAATAATTGTAGCATAGCAAACTCTATCCCAACTGCTCTTAACGCCCCACTCCTCTCTTCTCTATTTGATGTGAAGTGTTTTTTTATTTCTTTTGGATTTCTCTTTCTTTCTACATGTACGATGGAACTGTTAATGCACATTAATTATTTTTTGGGTGTGACAAATATTTGGTGTATACATAAATAAAATAATTCACTTTTATGCAATAAATTTAATATTTTTAGTCAATTTTATTTATGTAATTATTATACATTAATTGATATATGCATGCATATAATAAGATTGTTGATATGTCATGCAACAGCTTCATCTTATCCCTTATTTATATACAAATGGGAGATTTTCCTTAGAAGTGAGTATTTTGTTTTTTTAAAAAAAATTGATCAACTAGATCAAATCCATAATTAAAACGAGAATATATATTTTTTAAAGATAATTAATACAAATAAGTTTGAAAATTATGTAAATAGATTTAGTTAATTTTTCAAAAATGATGAAACTATCACTACCTAATCCAATATATTCTTATAATATACTAATTTTTAAATATTATTATTATTTATTTATATATTATAATTTATATTATTATTAACATATAATTATAATTATATTCATATTTTATTTAAATTGTAAGTAAAAATAAAAATGTAATAAAAACATGACATAAAATGTTATACAAAAAATATTCAATTTAATATTTTATGTGAATATTAATAAGTTTTTTTTATAAGATATTTTTAACTCATTGTGAAACACTTTTTAGAATAAATGTTATTTTAGGTCAATAAAAATATTTATTTATTTATTTTTAAAATATATATGATATATTTTCTCTATTTTAATTAAAAAATATTTTTATATGGATTCAAAACGGTTAATAACCTCCCTCCAATCCATTTTATAGTTTTAACTTAAATATTAAAATTTAAAATTTATTCATTAAAATAATTTAATAATCATACGACAAAAATAAGTCAGATATTGCACTCCAAAATATCTCCAACTCTCCTCGGCACTTCTTTTAGAAACCTAACCGACTTGGCGACTCATTCCGATATTTATCTTTCGCTCAAAAGACAAAAACGCCCCCCCTTTCATTCTTTAAATTGTACTAGTACTTTGGAGCAAATTTTTAATTAAACAAGGACAGACCTGTACCTTATATAGCTTTCGTTCCGTACCCTTGTTCACCGTCGCGAAGTAAATCGTAAAACATCCCGAGTCGGCGCGCGGTGTTTGTTTCTTCGTTCTTTCGCATATTCTCCTCATTCTCACTGTCTCAGAGGAGTCGGAGAGACCTTGAGGTTCGGATTTCCTCAGGTGTTTTCTTTTATTTCCTTCGAAGATCTGTGAGGTGGCTGAGAGAACTTTGCTATGGGAGTTCCTGCTTTTTATCGGTGGTTAGCTGAGAAGTATCCTCTGGTGGTCGTCGATGTTGTTGAAGAAGAACCGGTCGTTATTGATGATGTTTCGATTCCTGTCGACACATCTAAACCAAACCCTAACGGTCTCGAATATGATAATCTCTACCTCGATATGAATGGGATAATTCACCCTTGTTTCCACCCCGAAGATAGGGTATGTATTGGTAACCTTATTTCGATTATTTTTCCTCTTAATTTGTTCTTGAATTGTGATTAGGATTGTCTTTATTTGGTGGCGAAATTTAAGCAGCCGCTAAGTGTTTTACCCCGCTTTGTTTATAGAATCTGCTATCCTTGTAGATTTGTAATGTTAAATTAAGTATATGGTTTGTTTTAGCTGGGGTGATCTTGCCTTCTTTGTAGGTGATTGGAGGAAACGTCATATGATTAAATCAGTTTTGTTTGCGGTGAAAGTAACTTTGTTTTCGTTTCCTCTCATGTGGCCTTGATAAGCTTTATTTGGTTTCCGCTGACAGCTGGTTCCACGCTATTTTGGATTTTTTTTGTCTTGTGCTATTGAGGAACATATAGTAGGAGGTAGATTAGGTCAATATCCTCCATTCTTCTTAAAACTAAATAAATTCCATATTTGAAAAATGAGGGTTTTACAGATCGTTTTATTCAGATTTCTGTAGCTAGTATGGTGCGGTGCAGGGTATTTTTTTTCTTTTTCTGTTTTTTCTTGTTAGATTTTTTGGAGCATGGCTATTTTACAAGAATTCATAAGAATAGCCTTGTTTTCAAGTAGTTATTCGCTTTAATTTTGTCAAAATTTATGTATTGTTCAAGACTCAACTATTACATGTCTTAGTTGATTGTATAATCATCAATACAAAATTTCTGAGGCGAGTATAGTGCGGTGCAGGTTATTTATTTATTTTTTTCCTTTTCCATTTTTCTTGTTAGATTTTTGTGGACCATGGCTATTTTATATGACTTCATAAGAGTAGCCTTGTTTTCATTTAGTTATTCACTTTAATTTTGTCAAAATTTCTCTATTGCTGAAGACTCAACTATTACATGTTTTTATTGATTGTATACTCATCAACACTCGACCATCTGCATGTTTAAATGTGGAGTTATGGATTGACATTCTTATTTTCATTCAATGCAGCCGTCTCCAGTAACTTTTGATGAAGTATTTCAGAACATGTTTGATTACATTGATAGACTCTTTGTGATGGTGCGTCCCAGAAAGCTGTTATACATGGCCATTGGTGAGTTTTAGAACTAAAGTATGATAATACTTATTATATGTGCAGTAGTTCTAATTTTTGTGGAAAACTCTTTATAGATGGTGTTGCCCCAAGGGCAAAAATGAACCAACAGAGGTCTAGACGATTCAGAGCAGCAAAAGATGCAGCAGATGCAGTATGTGCTTTTTCCTGGATGCTTGTGGGTCCTCCACATGTCTGCATGTGAAAGATTTTTTTCTGTTGATTGAGATAACCCCCAACTTTTTTTTCATCTATTATTAAATATTTTATGAAACTGGAATGCCAAGCCAGAATGCAGCAAATCTGTCAATTGTGTCTGTTACTAATCTTGGATAGTAGCATTTTGATGGGGTTTTCTTTCTTTCTTTTCTCATTTTTGGATTAAAACTCAAATGTTCAGTAGTTATTTTCTGCACATTTCTTGATTAGGATTAGATCATGGTTATGTAGTTTTTTTCTTTTTTTTCCTGGAGTTGGTTTTAGACCTGATTGTTGCCTTGCAATATAATTTTATTTAGGCTGTAGGGTAGCATTGGTCCGCTAACCATAAGGAAAGGGTAGGAAAGTCCGCTACTTATTCACTGGGGTAGTAAGAGTCAGTTTACTATGGCTTTGTTTGATAATGATTATGGTTTATGATTAAATAATTGGTTTTGTGATTTATGATTTTGTAAAAATAGTCATCAATATGTTTAGTAATAATTTTTACCTAGTATTTTCAAGGAAAAAACATAAAAGTCATTTACAAGTTATTGGAAGATACTTTACGTTTTTTTTATTTTTTTCGAAAACTTAAAACATGAAGAAATTTTTTGGTTGTTATTTACAAATTTTATGTTTTTAATTATTATTTACAAATGCTTATAAATATAAAATTCGCAAGACTTATTCTCTAAAAAACAAAAAAAAAAAAAATCAAAAATCTAATTTTTAAAGATTTATAAATCATCCTCTATTTTGGTAGTGATTCATTAAAAAAGTGAAAATAAATATCAGAAATCGTTACTAAACATACCTAATTAAAAAATCACTTGAAAAAATCAAAAATCAAAAATAAAAATTGTTATCAAACAAGCCCTATGCTAAAAGTGGATCAGAAGTCCAAATGGCATTGTTTTGGTCAAATTTGCAGGGGTAAAACTGTTATTTTGAAAAAAAAAATCATTTTTACCAAAAAGAACTTGGTAAATATTTATTAAAAATTAAAATACTCTAGCTTCAAGCAACCTGCTTCATCTTTATTACTAGGATCGTTTCTTGGTTGCACTTTTTCTTGTTCCGGAGGTCCTTTGTAGTTGGTATTAGCAACTGGCCTTTAGTCTGGGGATAAAAGTCTTGATAAATTGTTCTCAAGATTTTGTATTTATAGAAATTAGATTGAGACCTTTTAGGCTGAAGGATGGTAATTTAAGTTTCTCATTTTTCATTCATTTTCTCAATGAGCCTTTATTTTGCATCGTCTTAGTACCTACAAGTAGAAAGACATGTCTTAATGTTACACTATTGATATGCCATTTTTTGGGCTCTTGAAGGCGGCTGAAGAACAACAACTTCGTGAAGAGTTTGAAAGAGAGGGCAGGAATCTTCCTCCTAAACAGCAATCCCAAACTTTTGATTCCAATATAATCACTCCTGGAACTCAATTTATGGGTGTTCTGTCAATTGCACTGCAATACTATGTTCATCTTAGATTAAACAGTGATCCTGGGTGGAAAAATGTTAAGGTATTTTCTTGACAAGCTCCTAACTTTTGCTGGTTCTTGATGAGGATTGTGTACATTTTTTCTTGGGTTTGTCTCAATGATGACTGTTCTAGTATTTGCTGAAAAGTTTACCTATTTTGAAGGTTATCCTCTCTGATGCAAATGTTCCAGGAGAAGGGGAACACAAGATTATGTCGTACATCCGTCTCCAAAGAAATCTTCCTGGTTATGATCCAAACACACGCCACTGCCTATATGGTTTGGTATATTTCTTTCTTTCATTTATCTTCAAAAAATATTCAGTCTTTAATTTTTTTACATTTTCTCGAAATACTAAACTTCTTTGGTCGAGTTTTATCTGCTCTAATAGCGGCACTTCTGGCAGGATGCTGATTTGATTATGTTGGCCTTGGCTACTCATGAAGTTCATTTTTCAATCCTCCGTGAGGTTTGTGTCAAATGTTTCCCCTAGTAATGCAAGTAAATCCAATGTGTTTAAAGGATATTTCTTCTTGTTCAGTAGCTGATACTTTGGTCTATATGACTTCTACCTTTCAGATTGTATTTACCCCTGGACAGCAAGACAAGTGCTTCTTGTGTGGTCAGGTTGGTCATTTAGCAGCAAATTGTGAAGGAAAGTTGAAGAGGAAGGCTGGTGAGTTTGATGAGAAAGGTGATAGTGTTGTGTCCAAGAAGCCATTCCAGGTTAGAATCCGCTCCTTAAAATCATGTGCAGATTGAGAAATTTTGCTTTATGAATGACAACAGTAGTGGCTGCGCTGCCTTCTATCTTTTTTTGCTATAAATTTCCTTGCTCTTGTTTATTTAGATGGTAAGTTTTTTCACATTTAATATCGAGGTTGATCCTTATCTTGCTCTCTTAATTTGAGAGGTTTATAGCGCCAACATCAGTTTTTATTTTAATTTTTTAGACATATTTTTATCATTTATATTATTCTATAGAGAATAAAGCATTCTATTCTAATGGGCTTTTTTGTTTTTTTTAATGAGCAGTTTCTCAACATTTGGACTCTGAGAGAGTATCTGGAATATGAGCTGACAATTCCTAATCCTCCATTTGAGGTTGATCTTGAGCACATTGTGGATGATTTTATATTTATGTGTTTCTTTGTGGGCAATGATTTCTTACCGCATATGCCCACATTAGAGATTCGGGAGGTAAGCTATTTTGGCTAAGCTAAACTCTTTTATAAAGCAGTAATTATAAATATTAGTCTACCAAGCTAGTGATGCACTGTTCTAATTTTCAAAAAACGAAAAGAGAAAAGAAAAAAGCTCCTGATGTGGCATATCAGGTTAGCACATATTGTAGTCATATTTTGGCATCACTGACATGGTCGTATCAGTTTTGATTGTATGTGTTGGTGTCAAATCGGTTGACTAGTGGAAAGATTAGGTTCATCAACATACTTAGGTGATTGAAGAGAAAATATTTATGATGGCTTTCTTGGCATGTTGTATTAGCTGGAAAAATGTCAATTTTGTTGTATCATGTCTTGAGGTCATCTGTGTCAAAAATGTCAATTTTTAACAAGTCCTAAAATTAGATACTTCTGACATGCTTTTTTATGTAATGTCCTAAATTGGACGTATTGGATTGAATTTCAACCTCTTAAATTGGACGTATTGGACTGAATTTTGGAAAGTTGAAAATTTTGAACAGCACCTTCAACAATGTTATACTGATTTTAAATTTTTTCCATGCCTGAAACATTTTTAATTGAGTTAAGGTGGATAATGAGTGTTGATTTCTTTCTGCCTCTTTATTTTCTGTGGTTAAGTCTTTGTAAGTTTTTCTTTAGACAAATAGGCTCTTGTTTCAAAATTTTCTATATTGCTCTGCAGGGTGCAATTAACTTGCTTTTGGCAGTTTACAAGAAAGAGTTCAGGGAAATGGGTGGTTATTTGACTGACTCGAGTAAGGTACTGAATCATTTTGTTCTAAAAGTGACTGCCTCGAGTAAGGCTTAACATAGTTTCTTGAGACTTGTGACTAACCTGTTCTTTCTCAGCCAAATTTGAGTCGGGTGGAGCATTTCATTCAGGCAGTTGGATCCTATGAGGACAAGATATTCCAGAAAAGAGCCCGACTGCATCAGGTATTTTAAATTATTGAATTTCTATTACTCTGAAGCAACTAATTCTCTTCATTTGCTGTAATTGCCTTTAGATCAGAAACTTTGTTTACAACACCTCATCCACCTTGCTTGAAATGTTTCTTGTCTTTCTTTGACTCACAAAATATAGTTCCAAGTAATGTGAGCATTCAACTTTATCTGAGCTATCTAACGACCCATTTATTAGTAATGGCAGGGTCTTTGGCTTAAGCTACCAAGTTGGTTTTACTTAGTTATTAATTTCTATACAGCTGGACTACATATGTTTTGCTGAGATGCGTCAACATGGAATAAATGTCATGTTCTGTGTTGGATTTGTTTATGACCTTTTATCTCCCCTGAAAACCTCCTGATGAAACTGTAAATTATCCTTTTTGGTTTTGTTTTATCTGCTGTACATGGCCTTGAAAGATAAATCAGAATATGTCAGAATGTTATTCAACATACTATGAAACCAATAATAATTCTATTACAATGTTAGTTCAAAAATCAGATTGTTGGATCATGAATTAATTGTATGTTGAGTGCCCGTAATTGCAATTTGTCATGCGAAGGAAGTGAATTATAACATAACATATAGTTCTCTTTCTCTCTCTTCTTTTTCCCCCCCTCCCAGCGGCAGGCAGAAAGAATAAAGCGTGAAAAGAGACAAACTAGGAGAGGAGATGATATGGAGCCTCAAGTCCAACCAGATTCTCTGGTTCCAGTATCCCGATTTCATGGATCTCGTCTAGCTTTAGGTCCTTCACCTGCTCCTTTTCAGCAATCTGCTAGAAAAGAATCCCATGTTGGACAAGCCACTACAAACCATGAGAAGGAATGTAATGACAAAGTTACTTCACTTACCCGTAAAGTTGCTCGTTTGTCCTATGGGGCTACCATTGGTGCTGCTATAGTTGAAGCTGAGAATAGTCTTGGAGAGGATGTATGTTCCTTTTGCATGTTTTATTTCATATACATAAAATTTTAATGGGATAATATATGAATACAATGAGCTAGAGCATATACATCTATCTTCAAATTGAATTGGATATTTTGGCTTTGCCATCATTTACCCATTGTTTTTATTGATTAAATGTAGTAAGGAATAAAATGTTAAATGCTCTGCTCATCAGGCTGTTGTCTTTTGTTGCCTTCATTCCCAGATACAAGACAACAAAGAGGAGTTGAAATCAAAGCTCAAGGAGATACTCCGTGAGAAGTCTGATGCTTTTAATGCTGAGAATCATGAAGAGGACAAGGTCTGATTAGTTCTATTCTAATTATGCTATTCATATGTTTAATGTCTTAGCTAATGATATTGGTGCATCACTGATCGTATGATGGATTTTGATTAAGACTTTTCACATCTTAAAAATAGATATAAGGATAGTTTCATTGCTGATGGGTTGAAGAATTAGTAGCAGAGCAAATACTTTCATGGTTTACGTTGTGTTGTATTTTACTTGGTAACTTGATTAATTTTTATATGGTTTTGAAAAACTTAACTAGACATATTTCAAAGGTATACAGTCTGTTTGCATAAGAGAATTTTACTAGAAGTTATTCTCTTTTTGCGATAAACTTAATGCAGACTTCACCTTTTTAAATTAATTGCGGAATGATGATAAAGGGTTTGCTTTATTTGCTTATGATGCATTTTATGTCACTAACATTTTGAATTTGATGCATTTTTTTTTTGGTAAAGTTGAATGTTGGATATGAACTGGTAAAAGCACATAGGACAAATTTTTATTGCAGTTGCTTCTTAAAAATCTCTGGTTGCAAAATTAGAAATGTCAGGTGGTGCATAGATAAATAAGGTGTTTAAAAAATGTGTTTTGAATAAGTCTTGTAATGTGCTAAAAAAATTCAGTGTTTAGTTTGACTTTTGTTGCTTGTAAATGTATCAAGTCTAATGAAAAGTGTACGTAGAACTTAAAATGAATTTAAGGTAGGGTAAAAAAAATTTGTATTCTGTTTTTGTAATGGTTCAAAAGGCCTAGAAGTTTCAGTAGTTGTCACTTCCATACTTTTGAAAGTTGTACAAAATCGATATTTTCTAGACACAATTTCAATTTTGACAGAATTATATTTCTAGACATCTATTTCTATACCCAAACCTGCTCTCATTTATTGTGTTCCTGTCACTCTTTTGCGGATCTAAAGCTATTGCCATAGGTTAGATTTTTTGTTATGTACATGATGTGTGCTGGTTATAAAGATCACGTGTTGTGTTGATGCTTAATGTTATGTCATTAGGTTAAATTGGGAGAACCCGGGTGGAAAGATAGATATTATGAAGATAAGTTTTCTGCAAAAACCCCTGAGGATCGCGACACAATACGAAAAGATATTGTAAGTTAATGACCCCAAATGTTTCTCAAACTCCACACTTGTCGATCTCTAATGGCTTGGTGCCTATATTGTGTAGGTCTTGAGATACACAGAAGGACTCTGTTGGGTCATGCACTATTATTATGAAGGTGTTTGTTCTTGGCAGTGGTAAGTTTTATGTCACTATCTGCTTCCTGCATTGCCTTGCTTTCCGGAGTGTAGAGGAATTTATAGTATTAGTATGAATTTCCCATCAAAATAAGACCATCTCTTATGTTTAATGCTCACTGCATGGATATGGAGTGCATAATTGGAGCTAGTTCGGTATTATTTTGTCCTTTTGAAAATAAGTTGTTCTAAACTTCGGCTTAGCTTTCAGTAGACTATTTTTTTGAAGGGCCTGTTGCTTTTTTAAGGGCTAAAATAGATGTGATAGCCATGTAATTTTTTTCTTTTCAAAGAAGGGTAGAAATGGAAATCAACTTTATTCAGGGGACCATAATTTTAGGTTCAAGAGTTGAGTCACTAGGTTTTCGTGTTTTGTAGCTGCCTCATTTTAGAAAAAGCTATCCAGTATAAGCCTTTACGGAATTCCAAAGCTAACAAAGGTTCTTGCAAACTAATTTTGTTTCAGAACCCACTGCATCTCAAATGCACCCATAATTAAGAACTGGAATACAATTGGTCTAGGCAGTAGCTTCTTACTTCTCAGCATGGTTTTAAATTGCTATTTTGAGACTCATAATGAGACTCGCCTTAGTAAGCCTCATCTATCCAACTAGTTAAGATTTAGTCTCAAATGGTTAATTTGAGGCTGGTGTCTTTTTTGGTTTAGACTTGAGCAATTAGGTGGTGCACAATGAGGCTATACACCTCAAAATTTCTCTTTCTATGAGATTATCTTCTGTATGGGTGGGTTGAAAATCCCTAGTGACATAATACTTGACCCATAATATGCCAAAACTAGTTTTATAGGGCAAAACATCCATTGTGAAATTGTGTTTGGTCTCAAGTATACCAATTTTGCTTCTTTCATATTGTGCTTCTATCACATTTTGACTTGTTTTCATGACCATTTCAATATTAAATTATAAAATGCTATCATAGTTATTCTCAGTAAAATTAAAACCTGCATCTTGAGAGAAAATTGTCTCAAGAGTCTTTGGATTGAATAATGCCTTGAGGCTTATGTCTTGCCTCATGTGAGAAAAATGCCTCAAGGCATAAAATTTCCTAAACCTTGCTTCTCAGTAGGGCTACAAGGTTCACATGATATATTTTTAGGCAACCATTGAAGGGGATTGTGATCTAAGGCTTTTTAATGATGCATTATAGGTTTATATGGTATGTGGAATGGCTGCTGGTAAAAGTGTCAATCTATAAAGAGTATTGTTGTAGGACATTTAGTTTGATTTCCTAGGCCTTTTTTCTGTGTATGTGATTTTGCCAAGAAAAATCCAAGAAAAGAGGGCTGCAAGTATGTGGTTTTGGGGTTGAAGGTACAACTTTAAAGAAATGTAGAACAAAGTCTTAGTCGATGTTTTCCATTACAGATTTTTCCATTTGGTTACCCTTTGCTGGATTCTTTCATTTCAGGTTTTACCCCTACCATTATGCTCCATTTGCTTCTGATCTGAAGGACCTTGGTGAGCTCAATATAGAATTCGATTTGGGCTCACCTTTCAAACCATTCAATCAGCTTTTGGGTGTTTTTCCAGCTGCAAGGTCTCTCTCTCTCTCTCGGCCACACACGTAATCTCTCTTAATGCAGTGTTTTCAATTAGCGAAAAACTTAGTATAATCTCTTTGCAGTGCACATGCTCTCCCAGAACATTATAGGAAATTGATGACTGATCCAAACTCACCAATTATTGATTTCTACCCTGTTGGTACGTGTTATTTGCTGATTTGGGTTCATGGAATATTTTATTTTGTTTGTTTACCAAATTCTTGAAATAAGATGTTAAGTTTTGTTGTTTCTGTCAGACTTTGAAGTGGATATGAATGGAAAAAGATACTCATGGCAGGTGATTTTCTCTGTTATACAATGTTTGGCATTGATTGTTGGCACATTGATGATAAATTGAAGCAGATATATAATGGTATTTTGACATTTTGCTTTCTCTTCTATAGGGTATTGCCAAACTGCCTTTTATTGATGAAGAACGTCTTCTTGCTGAGGTTAAAAAGATTGAACATACATTAACGGTACCGTATTTATCTTTGTTTTGCTTGAGTTTCCTCTTGTCAATTTCAGTCATCTTGATTTCTGTGTTTAGGTTGGACAAGTCCTCATGTTGTAAATATTGTTATGCAACTTTTTCATGTTCCACTTGGTTTAGGATGAAGAAGTACGAAGAAACAGTATGATGTGTGACATGTTATTCGTGACATCATCTCATCCTCTTTCCGTATGCATATATTCTCTTGATAATCGATGTAAACAATTGACGGACAAAGAACGAGCTGAGGTTAAAGAACGAATTGATCCCAATTATAGGTTTGTCATTATGTTGAAGAGTTATTTGTTTCAATTATGGATCATCAATTGATTTACTGACATTGAGGTTTTTATTCATACACGTAATTGGATACCTGAATTCAACCTGTAGCATCTGTATGTTTCTTTTGGATATATAAATTTGACAAAAACAATGCTACATCATGTTCTTTGTGTTTTCTGTTCTGGAAAGATACTATGCTCGTGCTCTGATAATAAATTGCTTTATTCTGCTAATGTTAATGTTAATGTTAGAAGTTACTGTTTGAAGTTTGTGTTCTCTACATGTTAACTATAAATTTAAGACATCAATTGGCCATTTTCTGATTCTATTTAGGGCTACATGCAGCGAAGGGATGAATGGTTATCTATCTCCATGTGGTGGAGAGCCTTGCCCTCCTGTTTTCCGCTCGCCTGTTTTGGGACTGGAAGATATCATGGACAACCAAGTCATGTAAGCTTTCCTCAGTATGACATTTGAAATACAGAAGCTGTGCGATTCACTAATATTAGTTCTCTTTGTTTTTGCGTAATTTCAGATGTGCTATATACAAGCTGCCAGATGCACATGAGCACATTACAAGACCTCCTGCAGATGTTAAGCTCCCTAAGAAGGTATGTTAATCCACTTACTGTTCTCTATTCATGTTCTAGCAAGTGTACATGAATGCTGTTAATGTTCATCTCATATTCTACAAATAATTGCATCTCATTGATATAAGACAGGGTAAGCAACTAAAAACACCTCAAGGACTAGCCAAAAGAATGAAATCACACTCGTAGATGTTCCCATGTCTATTTTATATTCAGATTTTGATATGTGGTGTCAGCTAGTGCAAAAGCAATTCTTTTAGGCCTTTCATATTACTCCATTATGGATACAAACCAACACTTGCTATTAGGTTTTTCTGTGTGTTTCCATGGAATATCTTCACTGTTAAAAAGTCTTGATTTATCTATTATAATAATAATTGCATTGGGAGACAAAGTTCGACTCCTCTTGTACTGGATATTTTGCTACTTTTCCATGTTTAATTTTCAGTTTAATTTTAGATTGTGACGTTGGGTGATCTTAAAGCTCCTCCTGCCTTGTGGCATGAAGATTTTGGTAGGAAGCCATGGGAAAATGGAAGGTATGATATCCTGATTGAGATGCTAGCATTTTTTTTCTCTGTTTCTTGCATGTACATTTTCACATACACATATCTTCTGTGCTTTTTATATATATAATTTGTTTCCCTCAATTTATACGTTTAACTTTTGCAGGCAAAATTCTCATGGAAATGTTTCTGGCCGACATTTGGGGGAAGCTGCACATCGGTTTGTTGCTAATAGTTTACAGGGGAGGGATGCCCACCAGATGCATGCCTCTTATAATAGACGTCCTTACTACCCTGCACCGTCAAATCCCAGAAGTCATGGATTCCACGATCGGCCACATCAGAGAATGCCATCACCAGGAGCGGTTAACCCTCAAGTTAAAAACCATTCAAATTACAGCAGCAATCCTCGTCATGGTGACCGTAACCATGGTGAACAACATCCTTTATCTCCTTCTGACCATCCTCACTCTAGGCCTCATTCTCAACATTATGAAAGAAATAGCCGATCATCTTCCCATAATAGTGGGCAACACAACATGCGTGATGAATATGCATCAGGGATCCATCAGAACGTTATGCCAATGTACCCACATGGACCTAGGGCACAAACTCCACGTGGGTTCAATACTCGTCCTTATCCAGGTGGTCACAACCACTATCAGAACAATCAACCAGCTGGAGCTTTTGGTTATCCATGGGCTGGTGGTTGGGTTCCACCTGCCAACCAGGGCTTTGCCAGGGGGTATGTACCCTCCCAGCAACCAGGCAACCAATATTCAGCATTAGATAGAAGACCTAATGGGCGGCATCAGCCACCACCTGGTTATGGCCGCTAGTAGAATTGCATTTGGGCCATGAAGATTGGATGTCCATGAATTGTTGTAGTATAGGCAGGCATAAAATGCCCGTAATATTGGATTATTTTTGGTGGTTCAGTATGTTTGACTTATTTTTGCATTTTTTTTCTTCATGTAGTAGTGTTTTACACTCATAGAGTACACGAAAATAGCCCATTGTATGAAAATTGGCACTGGTTAAGAGGAGACCATTGTACTTGGTCATTGCGGGCTTAGAGTATGATTTATTTTTAATGTTAAGAAATAAAAAATAAAAAAAATGAATTCTAAAATTACAGTTTTAACTTGAGTTAAATTCTATTATTGAATTTTAAATTTAAGAAATATAAATTAAAAATGAGTTATGAAATGTATTTAATTTTAAAATTTATAAAATTTAAAAAATAAAATTGGAATGATTATATATATTATTCCTTGGAAATGCCAGATCTGAGAGGATGGTTGGCTGTCGAGCCACTTGCTGTGTTGTTTGCTTGAGTCTGTTATGCAGTATAAAGCAAAGGAAATGTTACTATTATGTATTTTCATTACAGTTCTTTTCCTCGATCATGTTAATACTGGTTATATAATTTTTAATTAATGGTATATTATTAAAATATTTTGATTATGTAATTTTTATAGTTATTTTTAAAGTTTTTAATTTTAAAAATAAAAAATGAATATTTTATTCATATAATTATAAAGTTATATAATTAAAGTATATTAATTTTAAAAATAAAGTGATATATATATCTTTTATAAAAATTATAAGATCAAAATATTTAAATGATATAATTTTGTTTATAAAAATTCTAAGATCAAAATATTTAAATGATATATTTTTAATGTTTATTAAGTTAATTTTTTATATTTATACATATATGATTTGATGTTATATGTATTAAAGTGAATGAGATATTAAATTAAATAAATAAAATATTAAAATAATTATAAAAATATTTATTAATGAGTTAATTATATTGTGTGATTAGAAAGTTACGATAACATTTTTAAACTTATAATTCAGTGTGATGAGGTGGATGACTTAAAAATCTGCAGTCAATAGTCTCATAGATGGCGGAAAATTTTAGCAATTTTGTATGTTACATTCAATATTTACCGTTGAGTTATATTGATTATTAGGGAGTGGGATCCTACATGTTATTTATATTATGTTATTTTTTACATATATAAATATAATTTATTATTATTATAATAAAAAATATATAAATTAAAAATAAAATACATTATTTTAATTATTTTTTATTTAAAATATTATTTTTTGAAATAATATTTTAATATAAAAATAATATAATTTATGTTCGATTGATTCTTTTTAAAAGTAAAAATTAAAAGATATAAACTATAACCTAAGAACTAAAGAGCACAAATAATTTAATTTAAAGATGTTTATTAGATTTTTTTTAATTATTAAATATAAAAAATATTAAATTAAATTTTTATGGCTAAAACTTAAACTTAATATACTATCGGTTCTTGAGTTAATTTATTTTATATTATTAAGATATTTTGATCATATAATTTTAACATACATAGATCACTAAATTTTTTAAATTAAAACATTTTAATAACATAATTTTATCATATGAACACTAGAATTTTTTATCTTTTTAGGGGTGAAAAAAAAAGGTTCAAAATGCATCGTCACAATGAAATAACCCCAAGTATTGCTGACAATAGTTGTGGAGACTTAACAAAATTTATCTGTTTTCAGATGAACTTTGATCAATAGTAATTAGGTGGTTAGGTTCTTGTTAACAACCTATTACAGTAACGAAAAATTATTAATTGTTTCGTGGTATTCTAAATTAATATAATTTAAGATTAATGTAACTTTAAAAAAAATGTCTAATAAAAAGAGAAAAGAGAAAAAAATTTATTTAATAAGAAGTATATTTTAATAGTAATGAATAATATATCATACAGTAACTTGTCCATATGGCTGATAGTTGCTTTAAAGGTGTGAAAAATGCCTAAAATAAGCATCAATTGCCGTGACACTAAGGCCAATTTGAAAATAATGTAGGATGTAATCTTATCCATAACTTCTTGTCTTGGCCATCGTTTCTGTTATGATTGATTAAAAATAATATTAGGTTTGTTAGTCAAAATAGAAGGTGACTAATTTAGAAGAAAATTCATGGAAGGTGGCTTACCATATTGTCAAAGATGGAGGTACCTAACCTTGTTTGAATAAAGAATAGGAAAATTAGGTAGCCTAATTTTATTGAATGAAGAAATGTTTGGCATATGAAATGAGAACTTGAAGGCTATAAATATGGCTTCATTTCTTCATTGTTAATCATCCCAAAAATAGAGAAAAACTTGTATGAAAAGTTCTTGAGTGAGAGAATTTTGTGGGAAAATTCTCTTGGGCTTGTAGTTGCTCTTGTCTTTTGGGTGTGTGAGAAAATTACTGAGAGTGGTTGTAACAATTTTCTACATAGTGAATTTTTCTCTGGTTGTCTTTTGACAACGAAAGTGGTTTTTCTCTAATTTGGAGTTTCCACTATAATTCTTGTGTTGTGTATTATCTATTTCTCTGTTATTTGATATTCTGCTAAGAAAGATCTTGGGAGGGGGAATTTGTGATTATAACATTTGATCCAAATTTCCTAACAACTGGTATCAGAGCCAATTTCAAAGAAAGAAGGAGAAATGTCAAGAGTCAAGATTGACATTGAGAAATTTGATGGGAGAATCAATTTTGGCTTGTGGCAAGTACAAGTCAAAGATTTGTTGATCCAATATGGGTTACACAAGGCGTTAAAGGGGAAACCAGCCCTTGTTACTGGTATTGAGTCCAGTAAAACCAATATAAGTGATGAAGATTGGGAAGATCTTCATCTAAGAGCTGCAAGTGCAATTCGGCTTTGTTTGGCCAAAAATATTCTTGCAAATGTGCATGGAATATCTATGGCCAAAGAACTCTGGGAAAAGCTTGAAGAATTGTATCAGGCAAAAGGCGTTTCAAATCGGGTGTATTTGAAAGAGTAGTTTCATACTTTGCATATGAAGGAAGAAACTATTATGTCTGACCATCTCAATGTTCTCAATGGTATTGTCTCTGAACTGGAAACCATTGGAGTTAAACTTGATGATGAAGATATAGCTTTAAGGCTCATTTGGTCTCTTCCATCTTCTTATGATCACATGAAACCTATCTTGATTCATGGAAAGGAGAAAATAATTTTTTCAGAAGTTACTAGCAAGTTGTTTTCTGAAGAAAAAAGGCTGAGTGGTGGAAGAAATGTTTCGCCTGAAAACTCAGCATTGGTAGCTGACAACCGAAAAAAAACAATTTCATGAAAAAGAAGATAGTGTCTTTGGGGGTGTGGACAATCTGGGCACCTCACAAGAAATTCTCCAAAGGGTGGAGGCGGTCGTGAAGCTCAAATCTGAAGCGGTGACGCTAATAGTATGTCTATTTTCAAAGACTATAGTGATGCTCTTTGAAAATAACGTGTACATCCTCATGGCATGCCGCTAGTCTCTAAATATTGCCATGAAAGAAGGTGTGTTACTGGTAGCGGGTCCACAAGTTTGCACACGGGCATTGGCTTGGTATAGATGCAAGGTGTGTGGTGGAAAGGATGTCGATGGCTGATGAACTCTCGGGAAAACCAAGTGTGAGAGTTGCACCATAAATTTCAGCAAGTTTTTTTTTCGACATGAGCCGATGTGAAATTCTTAGAATTGGTGATTAATTCTAAGTGGGTGTACTCTTTATGGTAGAGTATGATAATTCTCGGTGTAGAGAATTATGACTGTTGGAATAGACAGTGTTGTAGTGGTAACCATGTTTATTTTTAATCAAGGTGGAGATTGTTATGATTGATTAAAAATAATATTAGGTTTGTTAGTCAAAATAGGAGGTGCCTAATTTAGAAGAAAATTCATGGAAGGTGGCTTACCATATTGTCAAAGATGGAGGTGCCTAACCTTGTTTGAATAAAGAATAGGAAAATTAGGTAGCCTAATTTTGTTGAATGAAGAAATGTTTGGCATATGAAATGAGAACTTGAAGGCTATAAATATGGCTTCATTTCTTCATTGTTAATCATCCCAAAAATAGAGAAAAACTTGTATGAAAAGTTCTTGAGTGAGAGAATTTTGTGGGAAAATTCTCTTGGGCTTGTAGTTGCTCTTGTCTTTTGGGTGTGTGAGAAAATTACTGAGAGTGTGGTTGTAACAATTTTCTACATAGTGAATTTTTCTCTGGTTGTCTTTTGACAACGAAAGTGGTTTTTTTCTAATTTGGAGTTTCCACTATAATTCTTGTGTTGTGTATTATCTATTTCTCTGTTATTTGATATTCTGCTAAGAAAGATATTGGGAGGGGGAATTTGTGATTATAACATTTGATCCAAATTTCCTAACAGTTTCTTAGGTTTATAATGGTAAATTTGTTTTAGCAAATATTAAAAGTGAATTATATAGCATGCCAATGTTGAAGTGAAGATAATGAAAGGAACCGCCTCACACAGAACTTGTTTTGGCTATCATTTCTTATGTTATGATAATAGTATACCAATGTTGAAGTGAAGGTAATGCTAGCATGTTATGGGGTAGATTCGTCATCGACTCACGTGTCAATAATTTCATTGAGCATGTGTTACTACATTCTAATTGACATGGCTATAAAATATCCAATTCACTTAGATTAATTTTTTTTTTCTTCGATGGCTTCATACGGGATAGCTCCATCAATGATTTATTTACAAATTTGAAAATGTGTGCATGGTAACATCAAGAGAGACAAAAAAGAAACAAATTGAATTACAATGAAGCATTTCAAAATATTAAACCCTTTGATAATTTGTAATTTCTAACGAATATAAGCTATAAATTTTATAAATAAAAGAAAATATTTTCATTTATAAATAATAAGAATAATAAATTGTAAAAAATGATCAATGAAAATGAAATCATTTTAATTTGTATATTATATTTATTAAAAAAATGAGTAAAAATTAAGAAATAAATCTCACAAACTCCTATCTCGTCCTTAATTTTGACCCGTTTTTTCTTTCTTTTTTTTATAGTTATTAATGATTTATTTTAGTTATTTATATTTTCTCATCAAAATACACATGAAAAACATATTCTTATAAAAAAATACAGGAAAAAAATCTTGATATTTAAAGACTATGTTCTCTCCTTAATGAAGAACAAGGTTTTTTTCCCTTGCCATTCTCCTATGGCTTAATCCTTTTGATTTCTTTCATGTTTTCCTTCAATCTTCTCCAGTTTTCTTCAAATTATCCAATTTTTCTAGTTGATGTTCATCTTTTTAGGAGTCAATCGATTTCTAAGAACCTTTTTCTACACTTTAAATTTGTATGGTTGCTTGTACTGTATTCGAGCTTTGCTTCTCTTATGATATGATATTGAGTTTTTCTCAAATTGTTTTAAGGTTTTGCTTTGAATTGTCATGGAGGAGGTAATAAGTGGATTAGATAGCCTTTATTTCACATTTGAGAATGAGGATCTTCTTGTTGTGGAATAGGATTCAAATGACCTAGTGATTGTGGCTCGAGCTGATGGATCGGTATGTGAATCCAAAAGCATTACTCAAAATCTTCCAATAGGAGAAGAAAAGAGGTATTGAACTCAAGGAACTTGACTAATCAACCCTTTTATTTTACTTTGAGGATGCTGTGAACATTGAGTTGGTCTTGAGCAAGGCACCTTGAAATTTTAACAACTCATTACTAATAATCAAGAGTTTAGAGCTTGGTGTCAATCCATCGCACTTGCGATACATGATCTACCTTCAAACTAGAGGAAGGTATCAATTTCTACCAGAATTGATAATATAGTAGGTAAGATTACAAAAATTTACCTTTATTCTCTGGAAAATAGTTTTGTAAAATCTATGAGGGTGAAACTTGAGCTTGGTCTTAATAAGGCTCTTGTGCCTGGAGTGAAAATTCCATTGATTGTTAGTGGCTATGAACCTAGGGTTGTATAGATTGATTTTAGGTATAAGCTTCTGTCACACTTTTGTTATCATTATGGAATAATCATGCATGATACAAAGGTACGTAGGTTACTTAGTGGTTTAAATGTGACATTTAGTAGTAAGCATCCTAATTTTGGGGAATAGTTACTAGCTAACCTAAGCATGTGCACTCCAAATCATGTTAAGTGTGTAATGGTCTCTACGGACCATGCTAGAAGTGCCTCTAGTTCTTTTGGGGCAAGCCTTTGCTTGGGATTGGGGAGTGGCACATACTAGGCGTTAGAGAATTTTGAATAAAAGTTTCAATTTTTAATTTCATTTCTCCTCTTCTTCTCTTTCTTTTACTTTTTCCATTACCTCCAATTTTGATTTCTTCCATTACTTTGAAAATCAATTTATTCTATTGTTATTTGGTTTCTCTACTTCAAATTTTTAATTTTCTCTAATTCCATCACTTTTTATATTATTGTTATCATTAATTATTATATATAATTGTAATTTTTATATTAAATATTTTTTTCTTTATTTATTTTATATTACTAATCTTAATTTTGTTTACTTTATATTTGTATTTCATTTTTACTATATATATAATTTTATAAATAAATAAATTGTTTTATTTTTAAAAAATTATTTAATCACTATAATTAATGAAACTGTAAATATGTATGTAAATTAACATATTTTTATCATTTATTTATTGAATGTATTTTTTTTAAATCTAAAATTGTGTATTAAGTAGAAAAAATAAAGAAAAGATTATGGAATCTAAAATGACCACTATAGTGTCCCGAATTGAAAACCTAACTGTGAATGTTTTTGAACCTATTATGGGTGATTCTACTATGAACTAAATGATAAGGTCTTCTGTGACTTATGAGATAACCTAGATGTTACCGGTTTTTGTTCCAATGAACTATGTTGTGGTAGAGAAATCGAAGAAATTTAATGATTTAATTTTTAAGAGATGGAAGAGTAAGATGATGTTATATCTCATCACCTTGAATTTAGCAAGGTTCTTAACATAAGAAGCTCCATATTAACATGAGGGTGAACAAGATTTTTAGTTTGCCAATGCTATTGAAGCATGGAAGCATTCTGATTATCTATGTTGGAACTATGTTCTGAATAGTCTAACTGATTCCTTGTGCAATGAGCACAATAAGAAAAAGATGACCAAAGACTTGTAAGAATCATTGGACCGGAAGTATGAAACTGAAAATTCCAGTGCCAAAAAATTTTTGGTTAGTCGCTTTCTTGATTATAAGATGGTGGACTCTAAATCTGTATGTAATCAAGCATGTGAAATCCAAGATATCATAACAAAGATGTATGATGAAGGGATGATACTTAATGAAACCTTCCAAGTTGCAGCTATTATTGAAAAGTTTTCCCCTTCATGGATAGGGTTCAAGGCCTACCTTAAGCACAAGCGAAGGGAAATTCCATTGAAAGACTTGCTGATAAGATTCAAAATGGAAGAATACAATAAGGATTCTTCTAAAAGAGGGTATATCCCATCAGTACCCAAGGATAATGTGATAGAACATGGTCAAAGTTCCAAACACCATAGGAATAAGGGCAAGGGCAAGCTGAGTAAAGGGTCTAAATTAGGACCTAGAGAATCAACTTTTAAGAAGTCAAGCTTTTGGGGGATTTGTTTTAATTCTCAGAAGACAAGGCATAAATCCCCAGACTGTAGGTTTCTATAAGGAAACAAAAACCGTGAGGAAAACATGGTTGATTACATCACTCATGATATCTCCGATATTGACTTATGTGTTGTTATATCTGAGGTTAATTTGGTGGGATCAAACCTAAATAAGTGGTGGATTGGTACTAGTGCAACAAGACACATATGCTTAAATAAGAATCTGTTCAATACTTTTGAAGCAGTGAAAGATAGAGAGAAGCTCTTCACGAGAAATTCTACCACATCATCATTTTAAGGGCAAGGCTAGGTTAAACTAAAGATGACCTTTGGAAAAGAGCTTATATTAAAAAATGTACTATATGTGCTAGACATCTATAAGAATATTATTTTTGACTCATTGCTAAACAAGCATGGCTTTCAGATGATGTTTGAATTTGATAAGGTTGTTTTGACCAAAAATGGGATGTTTGTGGGAAAGGGATATGTATCTGATAGGCTATTTAAGCTCAATGTAACGATTGTAAAAGATAAGAATATTAAAAATATTAATTCTTCTATTTATTTGCTTGAGTCTTCCAACTTGTGGCATGGTAGACTAGGTCAAGTTAATTACGATACATTGCATAGACTAATTATCATGTGACACATAACTACATTCCAAATAGATTCAAAGCATAAGTGTGAGACTTATGTTGAGACAAAAAATGTCAAGGTCATCATTTCATTCGATTGAAAGGAACACTGAACCCCTTGACTCAATCCACATTGATCTATGTGATATAAAATTTCTTCAAACAAAGGGTGACAATAAGTATTTTATTACTTTTGTTAATGATAGCACGAAATATTACTATGTGTATTTTCTTAAAAGAAAATATAAAGCTATAGAGAAATTTATTCTTTATAAAACAAAATTTGAGAATCAACACAACAAGAAGATAAGGTACTGTGTAGTGATCGTGGTGGTGAATATAAATCATCGTTTGGTGAATTCTTTGCACAACATAAAGTTATTCATGAAACCAAGGCACCTCATTTATCTCATCAAAATTGAGTTACTAAACGTAAGAATCATACCTTGAAAGAAATGATGAATGCAATATTATTAAGTTCTGGGTTGCCATATAACTTATAGGGGAGCTATTTTGTCAGCTAACTACCTTTTAAATAAGGTACCCTAGAAAAAGATACATAAGATACCGTATGAATTATTTAAAAAAAGTACCTTCCTATAAATATTTACGAGTATGGGGTTGTCTTGCAAAAGTGGTTGTACCTATACCTAAGAAGGTAAAGGTATGTCTAAAAATGATAGATTGTATCTTCATTGTATATGCACATAATAATAGTGCTTATCGATTTCTTGTGTGTGAGTCAAAGATCTCAGACATACACAAGAACATGATAATAGAATGAAGATAGTGAATGAGATTATGAATGAAGATAGTCAAAACAAAAAACCTAAACAAGAGGTTGAGGATGAGTTTGAGGTTGAACTTAGACGTAGCAAGAGTGTTATAATAAAAACATCTTATGGTCCAGATATTTTGACCTACTTGCTAGAAAGTGACCATCAAACATATAAAGAGGATATGAATTCTTCTGAAGGTCTTCAATGAAAAGAAAACATTAATAGTGAAAATGAGTCCATTATACAAAATCACACATGGAAACTAGTTGATTTACCTCGAAGTAGTAAAACACTAGGATTCAAGTGAATTTTCACAAGAAAACGTAGATCATATGGATCAATTGATAAGTATAAGGCCAGGCTTGTAATTAAGGGATAAAAAAATGACATAACCTTGATTACTTTGATACTTATTCTTATGTGACGAGAATAAAACCTATGAGGATGATAATTGCTATTGTAGCTTTGCGAAATCTTGAAATACATCAAATGGATGTAAAGATAGCCTTTCTAGATGAAGAGTTAGATGAAGAAATCTACATGGACCAACCTAAGGGTTTTTCATGCCTAGGGTAAGAAGGAAAGGTTTGTAAATTGGTGAAGTCTTTATATGGCTTGAAACAAGCACCAAAACTAGGACATGAAAAATTTGATAATGTCATGAGGAAAAATGGTTTTAAAATCAACGAATGTGACAAATGTGTATATGTCAAAACAAAGAAGATGGTTATGTTATCATATGTCTTTACGTTGATGACATGCTAATTGTGGATAGTAATGATCAAATCTATTAAGTCTATATTGAATTCAAGGTTTGATATGAAAGATATAAGACCTACTGATGTAATTTTAGGAATTAAGATATCAAGGATATCAAGCGGTCTCATTCTGAGTCAATGTTATTATGTTGACAAAATATTTGAAAAATTCAACAAGGGTGATTCTAGAATTGTGAGAACACCAATAGATGTAAATCTACACCTATCTAAGAAGTCTTATGTACTTGATAAGTTGTACGAGACCAAACATAACTTACATTATAAGCAAACTAAGTAGATATATTGGTAATTTAGGATCTGATCACTGGAAAGGTATTATAAGACTACTTAGATACTTAAGATATACATGTAGTTATGGACTGCACTGCACAAAATATCAAGTTGTATTAGAAGGATACAATGATGTAAAATTGGATATTTGATATGAAAGACTCAAAGTTTACCGATGAATATGTATTCATACTAGGTGGTGCAACTGTTTCATGAAAGTCCTCTAAATAGATGTGCATTGCTAGATCTATGATGGAATCTGAGTTCATCGCTTTGGATAAATATGGCAAAGAATCCAAATGGCTATGCAATTTTGTAGAGGATATTCCTAAGTGGATGAAGCATGTACCTACAATATGCATTCATTGTGATAGTCAATCTGCTATTGGCAGAGCACAAAGAAATCTTAACATATACGTCGTAGATATAATATCATTAGACAACTACTCTCAACTGGGGTTATCTCTATTAACTATGTGAGGTTAAAAGATAACATAGTTGATCCCTTAACTAAAGAGTTAAATTGAGAGTTAGTTGATAAGTCATCGAGAAGAATAGGACTGAAGCATATGAATGAATAAGATTTGCAAAGGAAACCCAACCTACTTGACTAGAAATCACAAGATCTAAGTTCAAAGAGATAATCTAATTATAAAGACCTAGTAAGATCATTATGGGTGTTTACCCTCAAGTCCATTCCTATGATAAAAATAGTGATACCCGTAAGATACAAGGTAAATTAAAGCTTTTAATGATTCTTATAAAAACAATACCGTGCGGAGTATGCGAGTTACTCTTTACAGACTACTTTAAAAGATAAGAGATCACCTATGTGGGGGAAAAATGGAGCCTCTTTGAAAGAGAATTGTCTAGGGCTCAATTCTTTAGAGACTCCAACAGAACCAAACATACGTTCATGGCCAAAACAAACATAACAGTGAAAATTGAATTGTGTCAATAAAGATTCTTGTGTAAAGTATGTTATCGCTTACATAAATGGCAGAACAGTTCAAGAACATCACGTCTATTGGTAAGTCAGTAAGGTAAATAAATTTCATTTAAATATATGTCAATTTTTATTCATGTGAGAGATTGTTAGAAAATCTTGAATACAAATTTCAATTTTCAGTTTTATTTCTCTTCCTCTTCTATTTTTTTTAATTTTTCTATTACCTCTGATTTTAATTTCTTCTATTGCTCTTCTGTTGCTCTTTCGTTTCTCTGCTTTAAGATTTTATTTTTTTGTTTTTGTATTTATTTCTATTATCTTTCATTTTTGTATAATTTTTCTAAAAAAAGAGAAGACAAGTGAGAACAAAAAAGAAGAAAAATAAGAAGAAAAGCTAAAGGAAGAAAGAGAAGAAAGAAAAGAAGTTGAGAAAAAAGAGAAAATGAAAAAATGACAAAAAAAGGGACTTATAGACCAGATAAAAGAAAAAAATATTTTTTATTTAAAATTAGATTCTTTTAATAGAGTTCGAATATTTTAAAGTTTGTAGAATAATAAAATGTGGTGAAAGTTTATTATTATTTAATCGTTATATTTTAGGAAATAAATTTTTGTCATTCTCAAACACACACTATGAGTTAAAAATTATATTAAAGTGATACACTTAACTTGATTATTATTTTATTTTTTCTATTTATAATTTATATATTTTTAATTTTAATAAAATAATTTTATTCTTTAATTATTTTTACGTGTATTATTTCCTACACAATCAATTATGACCTAACCCTCGTAATGGATGATCTGGTTTCAAGCCAGAAGGAGTAACTCTTGGTGACCAGAAAAGAGGACTCTGTGGCAAGCATTCATAAGTTGGCTGTATCTGATGGTGATAAACGCTTACGTAGAGAGCTTGATGACATTTTAAACATGTCTGACATCCCTATTGATACTGGCCTACCTTATTAATTTATGGATTAATCCATGCATGCTTGTTGTTACTGTTGCTTGTTTGTTTTTGTTCTTGTTTTGTTAGTTTGTTTTTTCATTTATTTCATTAGTGTGGATTTTGTCAAACCAGTGTATGTTTTGATGTGGAGTTGTGGTGTTTTTTGGTTGACTTGATGTAATTAATGTAAAAACTGGTGTGACTTTTCTATCTGGTTATAGGGGTTGTTGGACAACAATGCTCTGTTTCATAGCTTGGATTGCTGTGCTTTGAACTCCCCTTCTAATGGCTTAATTTGTTGTTATAGATAGGGTATATATAGTTCTTATAAGTCTTTGGTTTCCTCAACAATATTGTTTGAGGTTGATGTACTATTTTCTGACCGAATGAAATCTCTCATTTTCTGAAAGGAAGAAAAAAAAAACACATTATTATAAAATTTCAATATGTTGAGATCACCTTGTAGAAAACTATGCCAACATTGATATTTTTGCCCTACGACTTTACACACCTAATTATAAATTAAAAAAAGTTCATTATGATATTTTAAATTACCTCTTTATTTGATTATATTTTAAAAACATAAAATTATATACACTCTTATTGCAAGTTTAATTTATAATTTATGTTTTTTTATATTTACTATTATTATGTTTCCTCAAATTGTTCATGAATGAAACAGAAATAAAAATTTACATTTAAGGGATTATATGATGAAGTTATATTCTCATTCAAGTTTACTAGTCATGTTTACTTCACAAAAGGTACACTAATATGCATTAATGTTTATTCTAACTTCAACAAATCATTATTAAACACTGTTAAAACTAATGCAATTATAATTATGATTCATTTACAAAGCTTAATATTTATTATCATTAAGTACTAATTATAAACACACCCTTACTTAACTACTTTACTATAAATAAAAGTATGATCTATAATAATCTTGGATATAGTAGATCGAACTAAAAAAAAAGAGTTAAAAATATTCCAAATAATCCAAAACCGAGATATTTTGTCTCTTAATTGCCAGGCATCCTAAATCTCACCCTATATTCGATCCAAAGTCAACAAGCACTTGTTATTTATTTAAGGGATTAGGTTGTTCTTATTCTACTTTCCAAATGATTAAAAATACCCTTTGAAGTGTTACGTGTGATATGCTATGATATCTAAAACATATAATATAAAAAAGATAAAGTTAATTCACACCACTAATATACTATTCAAATAATCTTGTTGCATAGTATTAGCAGTCAAAACCTATGATATTTATAATTTTTATATTTTAAAAAGTATACGTATTTAAATAATATAATATAATTATAAGTAAATATTTTAACATTTTAATTTAGTTTAAATTAAAAAAAAATAATATATCAAAACTTAAATATATAATTCTCAAATACACTAAAAACCTTTAATAGGTATAATTAATAAGCAGCAAAATCAAACCTCATCTTTGATCGGAAACTAAATTTTAATCATTCAAAAGTTATGTGCTGAGAAGGTGGATTGTGATGATGTTACAGGTTTCTATGTATATTTGTTTAATATTCTTAAAAGATCAAGCCAAATAAAGTTGGAAAGAAATCAAAAGGAAGGTTTATTATTAAATGGTAGTATCCTTAACTTTTTAAAAAATAATTAATATAATACGTTGTTAATACATTTTTTTACTTCTCTGATTAAACATGTATCATTGTATTTTTCAAAAGATGTATTTCTGAGTTAAAGGAAAGTTTAATTTAAGGGGTTATTGTTTTTCTCTACTTTTTTTTATTTTGATTTTGATTTTGCTTTAATAAAATCATTATAATTTTTAGTGTATTTCCGGACTATCTTGTAAAAAAAAAAACGGCAATAAAATGATCAAGTAAATATAAAATAATGAAGAAGAAAGTGATATTATATACGTGATTAGCTTAATTAATTAGAAGCCTAGCACTATCTTGTAGCTTGGATACCACCACACGTATCCTTTTGTGTGGAAATTCCATTCTGAAAAAAAGGATTCCACTAATAAGCAGAGACATTAATTTCTTTAACCTCTACGAATTGAATGTTGATTTTATTAAAACCGAAGCACATATTTTCTAAAAAATAATTTAAAAATATATATATATATATAATACATTAGGGCTGTCAAACATGTAGGTCAGTTTGAGCCAACCTATTTACTGTCCAATATATTTAGCTCCAACCCGTTTGACCTTAACCTAAACTCATCCCAAAAGCCCGAATTCGTAATGGGTTTGCGAGTTATAATGAAATTTTTGTTAATAGTTCGTATACATTACGACCCATTTACAACATAAACCAATTTAATCCAAACCTGTATCCAATTCATTTAATAAACAAGGTAAAGATAGGTTGATATGCTTATGACCCATTTAACCTAAATCAAACCTGTTTAAAAGCCTCAGGTTTGTGTGAGGCTCGAGGCTCATGTAAAAAATTGCTTGCTTTATAATACACTGCTTAAAAATGCCTAAAACTCATATTCATATATCTCTCTCAGACTTTCCTCTCTTCCTCTTCCACACATAGCGAAACTTAGCAATATACAAAATATCTACCTCACATTTTGACCATCAATGATGGTACTCACGTACTAACGTATCGAACCTTTCGGTCTAAGTCAAAAACTCCTCAACCGTTTGTAGATTGGCACCATGTATAGTCTAAAGACCTCCTCAAATGAAAACTCCAATCCGGCTATGCCAATTTTTTCGCCCATATCATTTTTTTGCCACTATTGAAACTACCAAAGGCCACTATCTTGGACCATTATTATACTAAATTTGGATGCATTACTCCTCTCTCTCTTTCCTTTCTCTTCTTTCTTCTTCATCTTCTTCTTCTTGCTTGGCTTTCTTTTTGGTTTGAGCTACCAGAGATGGAGCCTCTACGTAGGAGCTCTCTCTCGGTATCTTTCTATTTACATTTGCTCAAAATTTGTTATTTATGATCTTAGAATTTTATTTTGCTATATTGATTCTATGAAAATCAAATTAGATATTATTAAAAAAATTGTATATTTCTTCTACTCTCAAATTTATAAAGTTTTATAAAGATGAAGATTTTTTATTCGATATGAAAATTAATTAAGATATCTCTTCAATCGATTATGTGTCATAAGAATTACTTTTGGAAAGAATTTTAAATTTTTAATAGAAATGACATTCAAATAGGTATCATGACTTTATAATTTTTAAAAATATGTTATTGTTTCAATTGATATGACTAAGCATTGAGATAAAGAGTAAATATAGAACGAATAATGAAGACTAAAAAAACATTCCCTCACAGATTTATTAAGTGTCTTGTTGATGACCGTTAAACCATGATAAAACTCCCCCAAAAAGTTTGTATGTTTGTTAGTTTAGATTCCTTACACCATCACTCACCAAAACACACACAACAAAGTTAGTAGCACAAGATTTATTCATACACATTACATCACACTTTAATACTATGCACCCTACTCTTATTTTGTACTACTTTATAAAGAGAACTATATGAATTAATTAATTAAGCTTTGATGTGTATCATCTTTGTAAGATATATGTAAGTGTTGGCGATACTAATGAATAAAATATTTAAATATAAACCAGTTTAGGTAAGTTTTGATGTTCACTATTCGAGCTAAAAAAACTTCTAAGCTTCACGATTACATGTTACAGGTATATACTTGTCCTTATGCACATTAGAATACATGTTATATACTTCGGAATATTTGGTATATGCATTGATCAATTGATCGAGTATTGAGTTGATTGATCGAATAGGTTAGATCGATATTATTCAATCTACGTCCTTGCAGGTTAATTTTCAAATTGGGATATATCGATCAAGTTGGGTTTGATCGATCGAGGTTTGATCGAATGCGATCTACCTAGTCTTGGGTTTATTTTAGATCGAAAAGGGTTTTGATTAATCGAACATAGAAGGTCGATCGATTGAGCCTGAACTTTATCAATTGAGCAACGAGGACTTCAACTTATAACATATTTGATTACTCAAACCAAAATGTCCTTTTACTATACTGTTTTTCATTTATTATTGATCCTTGAAATATTTAATGAATAGAATGGTAATTTCACTTTAAACCTAGCATAAGGGTTTCATCATTCTTATATAAAAAACCTAATACTTCATATTTTAATCAATCATATTCTTTATATTTTTCTAATTTTTTTTCTCTCTTTCTAAATGTTTTAAAAAAATAAGATCATATTTAACATTATGTGGTTGAATTTGATTGATTAATAAGACTATTTAATTTATGGTATATTTATTACTTGTTCTTATATAAACTATCTTACATGGAAAAGGGAAATTAAAGCATGTCATCACTGTTTACAGACTTCACAACTTCATTGTTGGAGCTATTTTAGCTCCTTCCAAAGTTATCAAGAAAATCACCAAAATAGTAGACCACCTAACAAATAAATCTTAGGTTCATGAATAGCTTGAAGAAAATCTAGAATTCAACATTTGGGATAGGAAGTATAGTGTAGTGAAAAATTGGATCTACTCATCCTTCACGAGCAATTATCTCAAGCACCTTGTTGGGAAACCACCTCTTATGAATACAAGATTGCTCTTCAAAAAGTCCTTATTGATAACTCTCAAGCTAGACTCATGCAATTGGGATGACAACTCTAGACGATGAGGAAATGAGCTATAACAATGGAAACCTACATCAATGCAACAAGGGAACTAGTCAATCATGTAATTGCTGTAGAGACACAATTAGCTCAAGAGAATAAGTGTTCTATATGCCTGGTGGTTTGGATATAGGCTACTTTTCACTCGTGATGAACATAAGCAAAGAAGCATATACTTAGCTTTGATAAAGTGTTATCAAAGATGAGAATCCATTAATAACAACTTGAGAGGATGAGTATGCCAGATTCAAGCCAATTAAGCAAAATCATATGCAACCATAGGTCATTTACCCAGTTCTGCAACACATTTTCTTTTAATATCCTACAATGTTGCTTCAAAAATTGAAACCATTTCACCAATTTTCTTAGCTTTATTATCTAATACTATTCACCCTCAAACAACATCTACACAACCACCTCTCAACTACACAGCCTACTCAACCCTATTCACAGCCTACCTAACCCTATCTATAGCCTACAACACCCATAGTACCACAACCATATAATGATCATGAAAGACTTGTTGGACCTAATTTTCATAATTTTACACCAAATAAGCCACTTAATACAACACCTCACTCGTCTCCTTTTCCATACTCTGCATGACCCATATAATCATGTCATCCTCCATGGAAATTACCCAATCATCCATCTAATACATGGCATAATGAATCCAAACCTCAATGTCAAATATATAAGAAATTTGGACTCACAGCAGCAAAATGTTACTTCAGGTACTTGGTTTCCAAAAATGGACCATAACTCTCAAACTTCTTACCACCTCAAGTTCCCATAAATCCCACACTATTTGCTTCATCTCGACACCCTTAAGTGCACTATATTGATGTATAACTTATACCTTCTGAAAATTATTATTTCTCACAAAATATCAACGTTCATATCCCTTACAAACACAACAAACCTCTCAGTTTTTACCATTTCAAAACCCAAACTCTTTTCCATTTAAACAAACTCCTAGTTCATCACAAATCTCTACATTACCTTCATTTATCTATGATTCAGTTTCTAATGTTTCAAACTCTTTATCCTTACCACAATTTCCTATTGTCTTTGAACCATTTATTTTTGGTACACTACCTCCTGTTGACACATCTAATCAAATAAATTCATTTGGATTATATGCCAATTCCTCTCAAACTCCACCAGTAACTCAATATTCCTCTACCATTGAACCAGTAGTTTAATCAGAACCTATCATAGAGGCATCTTCGTATCTGGACACTAGAGCTAGTTACCATCTTACATCCAATGCAACTCATCTCCACAATTCTCAACCATATACTGGTCAAGAATAAGTTATGCTAGCTAATGGACATTTTGAACCCATCATTAAATTTGGCTCAACAAATTTGCATATTTTTTAACATGATTTTATATTGAACACCCTACTTTATGTGTCTTCTTTTACCAAGAACCTTATCTCTGTCAAACACTTGTGTCTTGAAAATGATGTTATAATGGCTTTATTTTCTAACTCTTTTTGTATATTATCAACGGAGACTTTAATCTTGGAGGGAGGTGTTGAAGAGGGTTTATACAAACTTCCACAATTGTCTGGTTCATGTCCTATATCACAAGTATTACCATCTTCCACTTCCAATACTCATTTTGGCCTTACTACTACAATAAAAGTGTTAATGGCTCTTTTTGGCATGATCAAATTGGTCACCCTCATCAAGCTATTTTGGATCAAGCACTCAAAGAGATGAATATGACTCTTAAACCTGCCACTAACTATAGTCTATGTAATGCTTGCCAAATGAGTAAGTCCTATAGGCTATCTCTTTTCAATACTCATCAAAGATCTGTAACTCTCTTTAAGGCAGTACATGTAGACATTTGAGGACCTTTTCTAGATATTAGTACAAATGGTATATGTCATTTCTTATTATTTGTTGATAACTACATTATATATAAATGGTTGTTTGTTATGAGTAGTAAAGAATAAGCTTCACATATGTTTCATAATTTCCATTCTTTTGTGTCAAGGTAATTTACAACCAAGTAAAACAACTTCATAGTGATGGGAGGCTGAGTTTAAAAAGCCTTGAGCCATTCTTATTTCAAGAAAGGTATCTTAAATGCATATCATATCCATACACTCCTTCATAGAATGGAGTAATGGAAAGCTAAAATAGGCAGGTGGTTGAAACTGGATTATCATTGATGATTAGAGTTGAACTACCATCCAAATTTTGCAAATATGCCTTCCAGGTTTCTATTTTTCTCCTAGATAGATTATCCTCACACATACTCTAAACAAACAAAGTCCATTTCAGTTACTCTTTCAAACTCCCTTGACTACACTTTGTTAAAAAAAATTTGATGCCTTTGCTACCCTTTTGATGACTCTATGAGAATAGTCATCAATGTATTTTTTTACTTAATATTTTCTCGTTTTATTCAATAAGTAGTATTTATGAGGTTAAAAATATTAAATTATGAACTTCCTAGTGAAAAGAAGTGAAATTATAATTTTTGGATATTTTTAAAATGTTTATGGATTTTTTTATAAATTTTTAATGCAGGACTAATCAAAAGCTACCATATAGATGCCATGCAAGCAAGGGAGCTGATCGAGCAAGCCATATGGATGTCATGTAATCGGAGTAGGCCAATCATGCAAAGCCGCGTGTATAGAGTGATACAACACTACGACACGTGTCAGCACCGCATTCCTTCCAACTGTATGCTACACCATACACAACATCAAATCAGAGATCACCGCATGTCGTTAACTCAACATGCATTGACCAAGACCAGTCTTTCCCACCACGCATCATGCTCTAATTGACCCACTGAATTCTATGTGCCATATACCAGTCTCCTATTTGCCAACATTATTAATTTTCCTCTTTTTCATCTCAACCCTTAATCTGAAGTTGATCTAACTATCCAGATTTAACCTGAGCTATATTTAACCCTTTAATCACCCCATAAATCCAAGGGAGCCATAATTAACATAATTTTTATCAATTTTTGGAGCCAAGAAGAGATAAAAATATAGAAAAATTCAAAAAGAAATACAATTTTGGTGGGATTCAAGAGGAGATTGGTATTATAATTCAAGAGATTGATTATATTTCTTCTTTTACTCTTTTCTTTATCAATTTTTATGTCTTTGTTTGTGAAAAATATAAGCTTTATATTTTCACCCTTTTTTTCACTACAAAGTTCATATTTTAATATTTTTAACCTCATAAATACTACTTATTGAATAAAACGAGCAAATATTAAGTAAAAAAGTGCACTGATGACTCTACTCTCAAAGAGTCATCACACCCTCAAACTTAACTTTTTGCTTATCCTCAAGTAAAACCAAGTATAACTAAATAAAATGATATGGACAACAAATTCATAAATATGTATCTATTAATACATGCATAATTAGTAAAAACTATCCCCTCAAAATTCGTACAATTCTATGACAAAGAGGTTCACATATTTATCAATCAACATTCCATCAATACAAGGATATGCAAGGTTTTTGATGAATTGATTTTTGTGTGTGTGTGGCACATGATATATTCCAATGCACTCATGAAATCAACCTATATGAGCATGCTAATCAATTCAATCTTAGAACAAGTCTCATAAGTCTATTTTTTACGTCCCTCTTTACAAATATAAATATGCACTTAGCTAAATATCAATAAGGATTTTACATGCTTGTAATGTAAGGCTTAGGTGGATGGTTGATAAATGAAGACATTTAGACTCTTTCCACACCTTAGCTTTCTTTTTATTTACCATGCACCTTTTAACTACAATTGACTTTTACTTAATATTTTAGTGTACCTTCTCTTATCATTCTTTTTATATATTCTTTTATTCCACATCTTTTTTTTTGTTTTGTAACTTCACAGCACCCCTAAACTTATTTTTAAATTTATTTTATTTTTCTTTATAGGGATAATTACGTTGTGAGTTTTGCTCTTTTTTTATAGGATGCATTACATTTGACTTTACTCTATAGCATAACATATGCTTGCATTTTTTTTATTTTCATACAAGCTAAAGGTTCAAGGGTAAAGGTAACATTTATTGATTAGGCATAAAATGTGGTTTAAAGATATGAAAATTTCTTTATTAGGCTCAAATAGGTAACTACGGATATTAACAATGGTTAGCTTAAAACGGTCAATTGACCCAAATAAGGCCTAAATCATCTCTTTTGCTAAATACTATTTAGGATTACACCTTAAGGGATAATCAAATAGATTCCAAAAACTAATAGAACTCATCAAATCATATAACTCACTATAAATGTTTTCTCAATAATAACACCAAAATCAATCATGAATATATGCATAAAAATTTAAATCAATCCAATCAAAACTAACAAGTATATCTTATGATTAATATAAGTATCTTAAAAAGTATGTTACATTCCTTATCCTAGTCATGACAACCAATTTTTATCATTGAGTTCATATGTTTCATATCAAGTATGCATACATTTAGTTTTCATATATTTATCAATTTCTGCCCAAATTATGATTAAAAACATCTTAAAAATAAATAAATAAATTTTTTTCTAAAAATTGAAATTGCATACTAAATACTAAATTAGAGAATGAAGTTCCTTCTCCCAAAATTTAAATTGTACATTGTTCCCAATATACACATATAAATATGAAAAAGTAAAAGGAAAGAAAACTCCTTTAGCTTTGGCATACCACATATATCATTAAAACTGTTCTATCTTGTTATGCCATTTCCTTACACATTTATTAGCATACAAAACAAAATAATAAAAATATAAGTAAAATAATATTGGGTTGCCTCCCAACCAACATCACGTTTAATGTTCCTAACTAGACAATCATATCAAGTCCTAAGGACATCCTTCTGTGTTCATTTACTTTTGAGTTTGATCGGAAATAATTTGAGTCTTGATTTGTTTAGTAATACTTTATGTTTCGATTTAAAAACACGATGCTCAATTCTCTTATCATGCCAAATCTTTGTTTTATTTTTATACTTTTTTTTGGTATTTTTATATGCATTCCACCATAGCTCATCCAATTTATGTATTTCCAAAATATTTTTCACCTCTCTTTTGGAATTTTTTGCTTGCCCACTTGATTGGTGATGGTAAGGTAAAGGTGCGGGGTCTATCTATGGTGGCTACTTCGATTGATGGTTTAAACTTAGATCTCATCTCAAAATTCTCCATAACCATATTAGGTATACACATGGGAGGTACAACCTCCAAATAGTTCACACAATCAACAATATCAATCATAAATTTCATACTTTCCAAATTAAAAAAGATTGAGGTTTTTTTGGTGAGTTTATCTCCTTGTTCATAGCATCATGTGTTAAAGTCTTAAGTGTAGGCGATTTAATTGGTTCTTTTAAGTTGTCCCTATAATTAGTAACATTTATCCTTAATAACCCATTAGTATTATCAATATCACGCGGTTTAGATGCTTTAGAAACTTTAAACGTTACTTGTTCATCTTGCACTCTCATTATAAGTTCACCTTTTTGTACATCGATAAGTGCTCTTCTAGTTTCTAAGAATGGACAACCAAGTATGATAGGAATGTTATGGTCCTCTTTCATGTCTAGTACATTGAAATCCACTGGAAAGATGAACTTGTCTACTTTTACTAGCACATCTTCTACTACACCCCGGGATCACTTAATTGATCTATCTGCCATTTGTAATGTTATTGAAGTGGGTTTGGCTTTACCAGTCCCGAGTCTCTTGAAAATAAAAAATGGCATAAGATTAATGCTAAAACCCAAGTCACACAATGCCTTGTCAAAATGGATGTTCCCAATAGTACAAGGAATGTCAAAACTACCTAGATCTTTTAGTTTTTAGGGTAGTTTTTTAGCAATGATGGCATTACAACCTTCATTTAAAGTTATTATTTCTTTATCTCTAAGCTTCCTTTTCTTAGACAAGATGTCCTTTAGAAATTTGGCATAAAAAGGAATTTGTTCAAGTACATCTACAAATGATATGTTTATGTGCAGTTTTTTGAAGACTTCTAGGAATTTTAAAAACTATGTATCTAATTTTTGCTTTTGTAGTTTTTTAGGGAAATGAATAGTGGGTTTGTAAAGGTTTCTCTTTTTTGCATGAATTATTTCCTTTCCATTACTCTCTTTATCCATTCATTCTTGACTTTTTTATCCACAAATTCCTCCTCATCCTAGTTAGTTTTTAGTTCCTCCTTATTCTTTTTAGTCTCATGGTCCTTCTCATCCTTTTAAGTCTCATCTTTCTTCTCTAGAGTTATATCACTCCTCATGGCTATGGTATTACAATGCTTCTTACCTTCTCTTTTTGGTTTACAATTATGTCACTTGGAAGGTTACCTTAAAGCCTTTGACTTATAGCTTGGGAAAGTTGTCCTATTTGAGTCTTTAAATTTTGAATTGAAGCCTCTTAGGTGGAAAATTTTGTAATTATTGATTGAATGAAGTTTTTCATCATTCTCATTAAAGCATTTGTATTGTCCTTAGTAGATGGCTTCTTCTCTTAGGCTTATGATTGTTATGGTTGTTGGAAAAATGGTGGTGGAAATGATTGACGGTTGAATTGATTACCATTTTCATTGTTGTTATTACTCTAAGAGAAATTTGGATGTTGTCTCCATCCTGGGTTATACGTGTTTGAGTATGGATTATTGTTTCAGTTCACATTACCCACATAAAATAATGATTCAAGATTATTTGGACAATTATCAAACAAATGAAATCCTCCACAAAACACACACGACACCCCTGAATCTTGTATTTAGTTTATACTTGTTGGTGAGTTTTAAGCCTTCAAAAGATTTACCAAAGATGATACTTAAGTTATAAGTGCTATGATATCATTTACTTTATGGACTCTCGCTACTCTTCTTATGATTGTCATTCTATCCATTGGACATTGATAATTTGCTAGCCATTTTCTCAAGTAAATCATAAGCTTGATTGTAAGATTTGGCTAGTAGAACTCTATTAGTAGATGCATCAACAATGGTTCTTGTTTGAGCATTGAAACTATTGTAAAAAGTCTCCATTTGGATCCAACGAGGGATACCATAGTAAGGACACTTTCTTAGTAATTCTTTGATTCTTTTCCATGCTTCATATAAAGATTCTCCTTCATATTGTTGATAAGAGGTAATGTCATTCCTAAGCTTGGAATTTTTTGTTAGTGGGAATATTTCATCAAGAATTTCTTAGCCAAATCATTCCAAGTTGTGATGGAATCAGGTGGCAAAGAATTTATCTAAGCATAAGCACGATCTCGTAAAGAGTAAGAGAATAATTTAAGTTAAAATGTCTCTTCATTCACACCACTAAATTTGAATCAATCTTCAGCTTCAATAAATAATCTGAGATGTAGATAGGGATCCTATGTTGGTAATCTGCTTAATTATATAACTATTTGTAGCAATTGAAACATCACTCGCTTTAGTTCAAATTGATTAGCTTGAATGTTTGGCCTTGTAATACTTGGATTCAACTCTTCCAATGTAGGTATTGCATATTAATTCATAGCTCTATCCTTATCATCTAAAAGTATATGATTGTTCAAATTTATTTTATTATTGTTTATTTATAATGAATTAGTCATTTTTTTCACTTGGATGACAACTTGTTATTTTCTTATTGATCTCAAAGTACACTCAATTTTGAAATCTAAAAGTAAGATTTCTCTTTCACGAACTTTGGCCATGAAATAGACTCAAACGTGTTTCTAATAGTTTTAAGGAATATATCTAAATTTAAAATAAATAACTAAATAAATAAATTAAAATTAAAAAAATAAATAAAGGAAATTAACTAAAATAAATAAATTAAAATAAAAAACTAAATAAATTAAAATTAAGAAAAATAACTAAAATAAAATAAAATAAAAATTAATTTCTAATGCTTATAATCCTTGACAATGGCACCAAAAACTTGATCGACACATGAATTATGTGCAATAAATATGTAAGTATACGTATTACAATAAGTAATATAATGATAAAAAAGATCGTTTCAATGGATATTATGTTATTAGAAACTAATTTTTAAAACAAAAAAATAAAAATCAATTTTTTTTTGTGTTTTTATATTTCAATGAAGCAAAATTAAAATAACTAAAAATAAATAGTAATAATTAATTGAACGAGATTTGACAACTAAAAAGATATATAAGAAAATATTTAAGATTACTTAATCCTTCAATTTTCATCACGTGATGATGTAATATTTTACTTCAATTATGATTTCAATTTAATTATATTTTTTAATTTAATTTTTATGCTATTAATTATTTGGTCAATAATTTATCTATAAAGATAATTAAATAGATTTGAAAAAATAATTAAATTATTTGTCTTGATTAAATAACATGCATAATTTCTAGACAAAGATGTATAATTCTTATGTATGTAATCCATTTTTAATGAGCTTAATAAATAATATGCAATTTAATTGACATGAAAATGTGATTAAGTTAATTATTATATGATTTGTAGTTTAATTGAGAAAAGAATACATGTTATATTATATTTAATTGATCATTTAATTGGTTGTTAATTATATTTGGAGGATTTTAATTATTCATATGTTTATATATTTTCTTATATATCTTTTTAGTTATCAAATCTGATTTAATTAGTTATTATTATTTATTTTTATTTTTTTAAATTTTGCTTCATTAAAATATAAAAACACAAAAAAATTGATTTTTATTTTTTTATTTTAAAAATTAGCTTCTAATAATATAATCTCCGCGAAAATGATATTTTTTTATCGTTATATATTTATTGCGATACATGTACTTGTATATTCATTACACATAATTTATATATATCAACTTTCATAAGACCATACATTTTAAATAAATTGGAACCAAGATCACTAGCTTGTATGTTATTAGGAAATGTTATTCACTATGAAGGATACTGGTGCTTAGACACTCAAAACACAAAAAAGTGTATATTACTTCTCACGTGCGCTTTGACGAAAGTGTCTTTCCTTTTCTTCAAACATTAGCACCTTTGGTCATGGGGAATTTGTCCATAAATCAAGACTTTAACCCTTGGCTAGTATCAATATCCCTTTCATCATAGACAAACAACAGTCACAAGATTAATTCTAGTCAGTACTCCACAAATCCTAGTACTAGCACTGCTCCTCGTGACAATATTGGCTAATTTTCCCACTGAAACATTGCACACCTCTGCCACAACATACATTATATCATCTACACCTCTATCCAATCACTGTCCTGCTATACTTGATTCTTACACACAACTATTACCACCACTTTTTCAAAGCCCCAACTCTTCACCTATTTTACCTTTTAGCCCTGTGACGCCATCTAGTTGAAATTCATCAAAGCCCTCACTATTTTTCTATCACATATCTCTTATATTCATTCTCGACCAACCATTTCTAACTCTCATTCCACTTCTACCAATTTAGCATCTTCTTCTTCAAATACTCTCAGTCTTTAATCCAAATGGTATAACACTAACGGTTGATTCCTCTTCACTCAATACACACTCTATGCTCACTAGATTAAAACAAGGTATTTTTTAAACCCAAAGTTTTGTTAACTCCAATCATTCTACCTGAAACAACTTTAGTCAAACAAGATTTACAAAGTATTGAGTGGTTAACTGCAACGTAGCAAGAGTTTACAGCCCATGTTACCACCTATTTCACATGGGAAGGTTACTGTAAACAAGTGAATTTTTCATGTCAAGCCAAAAGAGCTAGATCTGTTGAAAAGTATTAAGCTAGAGTAATAGCTAATGGGTACAATCAAATTGAAGGAAATGATTAACAAGAAACTTTTAGCTCAGTAGTCAAATCAACCACAATCAAAATTGTTATCACTGATAGCTAAATATTGGATGAGAAATTTAGTAGCTAGATGTGAACAATGTTTTTCTAAATGGTGATCTAGATGAAAAAATATACATGACACAACTTAAAGGTTTTAGTGACTCAATCTATCCACACTATATATGCAAGTTACAAAAATTAATCTATGGGTTAAAACAAGTCCTTAGGGCATGGTCCTTAAACTAAGTGAACCATTGCAAAGTTGGGGTTTCATGGCTCAAACTTTCATAATGTTTATGAAAAAGGAGGTGATCTTATTGGTTTCTTTATCTATGTTGATGATATTTTAATAATAAGGAATAACAACAATTTCATACAAGATATTATGAAAAACTTGAGCTATTAAGACACCAGAATCTTATTATTTGGACCAAGCAAAATATATTATTCAACTTTTGGACAAAGTTCAACTCAATGATAGCAAGTCTACATCCACACCCACGAAATCTAGTCACATTTTCTTAAAAATTGATGGACAATGGTTAGTCATAGGGACACTTCAATACTTGACACTAACTCGACTATAGATTACCTACATTGTAAGCAAATTATGCCAATTTCTACACTAACGCTCATCCATAAAATTGATGCTCTATGCATTACTGGGTATTGTGATACAGATTGCACAGTTTGTCCCAATGATCAAAGAAGCACAGGTGGTGTATGTGTTTATCTTGGAAACTCTTTAATATCTTGGAGCTCTAGCAAACACAAAGTAGCGTCTATATCTTCTACAAATGCCAAGTTTAGATCCTTAGTTCAAGTTGTTGCAAAAGTAGCATGGATACAAAAGGTGCCAGCTAAACTTCATATTAAACAAACATAAGAACCAATTCTAAACAATGATGATATGAGTGCAAGGCATTTAACTTAGATAACAAGAGGCGAGCTCAAAATGGAATTCACTCCTTCTCAAGAACAGGTGTCAGACATTCTTATTAAACCATTACCAACTTTGAGATTTCTAGAGCTTAGAACAAAACTCTCTGTTGTTACTAGGCCTTGACTTATGGGGAAGTGTTAAAGCATGATAAAACACATCACAAAAAGTTTATTAGTTTGTTATTTTAGATTTCTTAGCCAACTAGTATCACTCACCAAAACACAACAAAATCAATTACACGAGATTCACTCATACACATTACATCACATTTTAATACTATGCATCCTACTCTTATTTTGTACTCCTATATATAGAAAAACTACACGAATGAATCATTTAAGTTTTGTTGCGTGACATCTTCTACCTTTACTCTTCTTTGTATTTTTATGTTCCCATTGATAATGTTTATCATAGTTTTAGTTTTCAATCTAATTCTTTGATGTACCTAAAGAAAAAGATATTTATTATATGCTTTTTATGTCTTAAGGCAATACTCCAATATTTTATAATAATAAAATATCATTTTTCATTAAAAGTAAATTTATTTTATAGAAAGCAGTTCGGGTTTTGCAAAAGAAATCTTAAAAGCTATTACATTTGTTGTAATCACTAAAAAGGGCTTAATATTACCGTGATAAAATTAATAAAAGCTTTGTTCGAAGTAATTAGTAAAAGAGTTGGTGGATTATTTTTAAAATAGCAGGGAAATAAATGCTCCATCAAATATAGATTGTTGGTATAAATCTACAATTTAATTTTAATTTATGAAAAATTCACCACTAAATTTTATTAGGATTATAAATCTATCACTTTCACGACAAATTTACAATTGAACTCTTTATTAATAATACAAATTTATCAGTTTCAAAATATATAAAAATAATGATAGATTTGTAATATTAATAACAATTTGGTGATAGATTTGTTGGCTCATAATTATCTATTAGATTTGTACAAAAACCTTAAGTTTGATGGTATATTTGTTAGTTTAATTTTATAACTATTATAAAAAATAAAGTTTACATTTTCATATTAAAATGATTATCCTATCCTAAAAATAACATGTTAAAAATTAATCAATAGAATGTATTCTAATTATCAACGTAGTTTCTTATATAATCTAACTCAATTATAAATTAGTTTTATTTATTTTTTAATTATTTTTTTTGTAAAATATAATTAATTCTACATATTAACAATTTTTTGTGAGGGAATTAAAAGTAAAAACAAAAAGATTCTTAAAATAATTTATCTATGTGAGAGAAATAATAAAATTAATAATTATTATTTAATATATTATTAGTTTTAAAAATCTATCCTTAAAAGGAAATTTAAATAGAAAAAATGAAAAAAAAATTATTAACATTATAATAATTATCTATTTACGGAATAAAAATAGAAAGCAAAAGGTTTCTAAAAAACTAACCTACACTATTACAAATAACACCTTTTAAGTTTGTTATTAATTGATTTACGGTTTATTTAAATTTAGAATTATAATTTCAATTTTCAATGTTAAATTTTAAATTTATTTTATTAGATTTTTTTATATTTTATTTGTTTTAAACCTAAAAAAATTGCAATTATTTACGACATAGAAATTTTTTAAAATTTTGATAAATAATTTAAAAATACTATTCTTTTCTCAATAACGACGCCAAAAACTTGATGAACACTATCAAGTCTCTGACAACAGCGCCATAAACTTGGTTTTATATTTGTAAAATTCTCGTAAGTTCACGAAACATTTTATAAAAAATGACAAGTATACTCCCAAAGTCGATCTAAGGAATGAATATATATGTTTTTTAATTTACTATTCAAACTTTTAAAAATAAAATTAAATCTTAAACATCATGTCACGATATTTTAATATTTGTTTCCTAATCTAATGACAAAAAAAATAAAGATAGATGTGAATTTAATAAACAATAATACAATTTTTTTTATCATTCATAATAGTGGAGTATTCATGGATATAATAATTAAGTTAATTATACTTGTTTATATTATTTAGTTTATTAAAGATATAAATTGATATTTGTTGATTTTCCTTTTTTGGTATGAAAGTATCCTTAGACGTGACCTATTAATTTATTATGTATTAAATTTTAATTTTATTTCTAATAAAATAGAAAACCATATAATCACATCTTGAGGTAGAATCAGTTAATTAAACTTTATTCAAGGTATCCAAATTAAACCTAAGAATTTAATTATTCGAGTACAAACTTTCAAGTTTTAACACCATTATTGAAAATATGTTGTCAATACATTTTCGAATAATAGTTCTAATAAAACTTTTGAAATAGAGCTTCGTTCTAACTATTGGGAGATTGTATCAACAAATAAAAAAATACTACTCTAAATAAGATAGGATAATTAAACCTTAAAATCTAATTTTCAAATTTAAGTTTGTAATGAAAAATAATATATTTCACGCTAGCATCTTTAATATAAATCTTGAATAAAAATAAAATATATTTATTTTATAGAAATGTTTTACCTATTTAATATTTCGCAAGTATAACAACGTTATTATTATATCATATTTACAAACAACTAACCATGTTAAATTAATCATAGAAAAATTAAACATAACATATAAAACATAAAACATAAAAAATAAATATAAAGAATTCATTTTAAAATTATACCTCAAAAGAATTCTTACAGAAAATTGATGTTAATTCTATTGTTAGAAAACCTCCAAACGGATTTGCATTTCCGTTTATTGAATCAAAAACAAGAAATCTATAAAAGTATAACTAATTTTTCTTAAAAAAATAACTTTAAAACTAAAAAAACTAAGAAAAATTTCTATAGAGAGAAATATATAGAGAGAGAGAGAGTTGAGAAAATTGTGTGTTTTTTACAATGGGGAGAGGGTCATTTTATAGGTTAGGAAAAGGCCAAAAAAGGTGAGAAATTATCTCAAAATTTGATTTTGGCATGTTTGGAAGGGATGGCATACGTGTGGGAGTGAGATTTATGGTAGATGGATGTTGGAGCGTGTGGAACAAGGGCGAGCACTCATCATCGATTCACAGTTGGATGAGTAACCATAAGAAACATTCACACTCGCCAAACATATACAAAACACTTATTTTTTGTTGACATTGTATGTGATGCTGGTGGCAAGTATGTTCAATTCTTATCATTTTCCACCCTTGGTGCCAATTGAGGTCATATGCTCAATTTCTTTAAATCCAATCTTGCCTTAATTCCATCCTTATTTTTTCCACGTATATTAAGTAATATACCAATCAAGCTTTCATATATATTTTTCTCAATATATAAGACATCTAAGATGTGACGAATGTGTAGGTCTTTCCAACAAGGTAATTCCCAAAATATTTATTTTTTATTCCAGCAATCATAATCTACTGATTCAGAAACATTTTCCTTTTCACCATTTTTATTAATTTGACCTCTTTCATTTCCCTCCATCAGTGAGTATTCTTTTTTATCTTTCCATATCGTTTGAATGTTATACCATTCGATTTCCTTAATATCTCAATACCTCGCAAAGGTCTTGGTGCATGATCATGATCTTTTTCACCATCAAAAGGTTTCTTTTAGTATCTAAACTTGTGTCTAAATGGAAAAATCTTCTATGTCTTCTATAAGACATCTTTCTTCCATGATCAAGATAAGTTGTAGAAGTGCCATCACTACAAATAGAGCATCCCATATAACCTTTTGTTGCATATCCTGATAAGTTCTCATAGGTAGGTAAATCATTAATTATTTAAAAAAAGACCTCCTTCAAGTTAAAGTATTTCTCTTTATGTGCACCATAAACATTTACACCATCATTCTAAAAAAAATTAAATAATCTATCAGAGGCTACAAATATACATCAATATCAACTCTAGGTTGTTTTAGTCTTGAGATCAATAATGTTAACATCATGAATTTCCTTTTCTTACACAACCAGGGAGGAAGATTGTATGTTACCATAATTACTAACCAACAACTATATCTACAACTAAGGTAAATGTGTGGATTAATTCCATTAATAGAAATGGAAAGACGAAGATTGTGCAAACCAAATACAAATTGAGGGGATAAATTATGTACTACTTTTTAATTTGGAGAATCATAAGGATGACGTAGCATTCCATCATCAAATTGATTATTTGAATGTCATGTCAACATCTTTGATGTCTCTTTACTTTTGAACAACCTTTAAAAGCGAAGAATCAGAGGAAAGTACAAAAGAACCTTTGTGAGCACGCCTTTCAAGTGTACAAACACTAGTACTGCCCATATCAATAACAAAAACAACATTATTGTTATTATTATAAGAAGCTTCAAAAAGATATAGTAGTGTCAGGAAAAATAAAAAAACCAAGGTTAGTAAAGAAATATCAATAAAATAGTAACCCAATTTCAATGAGTCTCTAATATAAGATGCCCTTGCACAAGAGACCATGATTATAGTGTCATAAAATTTCCATCTGACAGTATCAATTTCCATCTTAGATTTCTCTAAACCAACTCCACTTTTTATTTTTCCTAAATGGTTAAGTTGCTAATGGTGTTAAATTAGTTCAAGTCCATTTATAATTGGATGAGTAACCATCAGGAACTTTCACACTCATCAAACATTTACAAAACACATCCTTCTCTTTGTTGACATTATATATGATGTCGGTGACAAGTATATAAGATTCTTATCATTTTCCACCCTTGGTACCAAACCAGGTTGTATGCCTAATTTCTTTAAATCCATACTCGCTTTAATTATATCCTTCATTTTTTCAGGTATATTAAGCAATGTTCCCATCAAGCTCTCACATACATTTTTCTCAATATGCATGACATTTAAGATGTGACAAATGTGTAGGTCTTTCCAATAAGGTAATACCCAAAATATTAATTTTTTATTCCAACAATCATGATCTACTCATATAGTAACATTTTCCTTTTCACCTCTTTTATTAGTGGTTCTCTTTCATTTTCCTCCATCAGTTAGTATTCATTTTTTTTCATCTTTCCATATCATTATAATGTCATACCATTCAATTTCCATAATATCTTAACACCTCGCAAAGGTCTTGGTGTAGGATCATAATCTTCTTCACCGTCGAAATGTTTCTTTTAGTATCTAAACTTGTGTTCAAATGGAAAAAATATTTTATGTCTTCTATAAGACATCTTTCATCTGTGAACAAGATAAGTTGCAAAAGTGTCATCACTACAAATAGAGCATCCCATATAACCTTTTGTTGCATGTCCTAATAAGTCTCATAGGTAAGAAAATCATTAATTGTCCATAAAGGAACCCCCTCAAGTTAAACCATTATTCTACAACGTCTTTAAATCATCTATCAGAGGCTACAAATATACATCAATATCAACTCCAGGTTTTTTTGGTCATGAGATCAATAATGTTAACATCATGAATTATCTATTCATACACAACCAGGGAGAAATGTTACATGTTACCATAATTACTGGCCAATAGCTATATCTACCACTGAGGGAAATGTGTGGATTAATTTCATCAGCAGTAATGGCAAGATGAAGATTGCACGGATAAGATGCAAATTAAGGAAATAAATTATCTACTACTTTCAAATTTGGAGAATCACAAGGATGACATAGCATCCCATCATCATATCGATTATCTGAATGCCAAGTCAACATCTTTAATGTCTCTGTACTTTTAAACAACCTTTGAAAGAAAGGAATTGGAGGAAAGTACCAAAGAACCTTTTGCAGGCATGCCTTTCTTAGGTGTTGTCTCATTTGTAGCATGCTTCCATTTCAATTATTTACACACGGGACAATCATCTAATGACTTATATTATTTGCTATAAAGAATACAATCATTTGAAAAAGTATGAATCTTATGATATTTCATACCAAATCGACTAAGAGATTTCTTCACTTTATATAAGAAAGATAGTAATTTATTACCCTCAGGAAACATAGTACATTTAGTAATTCTATGAATCCCTTGTAAAAAAAAACCATTTTTTCCTTCACATTTTACAAACGAACCAATCTTGACATTTTAGTTTATTTCTTGCACTCTGGATACAATGGTTTTTTGGCATCTTTTAGAAATTTTTTAAAGGTTTCGAGATCATCCTCATGTAGTTCATCTTTAACAGCATGAAACATATTTTTTGTTTGTACATTCTGATAAGATGTATATAATTCAATCACATTCTTATTTATCTCTTCCCCATGAGTATTATCAATATTTTATCCATTATAATACCAATATTTTAACTCAAAAGAATACCACTATGGATAAGGTGATAATTAACCTCATCAACATCATGGAATTTCTCATTTTTACATTTAATACATGGGCATCGAATCATACTAATTTCATTATTACTATTTCTACAAGCAAATTCCAAGAATATTTCAACTTTGTAGTCCTGCTCGATTCTACACTTTGACATCCAAGATTTATCTATTTTCTATTAATGACATTAATCATATTAAATATGTATCCAATCAATATATTTCAGATATTATTATATATGAATTCCCTAATTATTAGAATATCTATCAAAACATTATATAAAAATAAATACATAAAAACCAAACAATTAATAAACTAATAATAACATTAACAAATATAATATAATATATATATAAATTCATGTAATTAATAATAATAAATATTTTATACATATATATAATAATAAATATTAATAAATTCATTATATTATATATATATATATATATTTCATGTACATGTAAATAATATTCAAAAATTTATATCAAAAACATAAATACATAAAATTATTAAAATAAATAAATAAATAAATAAAATACATTTTCTCCTCTAAGCTTGAATAAAAATACACAACTTACATAACCCAAAAATATATATTAATAATCAATAACGTATAATGTACATTAAAATAAAAAATATGAATAATAAGTGTAAAATAATTTATAGAAATACTTACAAGAGTAAACAAAGTGACAAAATGAAGAAAAAATGGTGTTTGATAAGTGAGAAAGTGAAGAAAAATGGATATGAAAATTTTGAGTATTATGTTCAAAGAAATGGTGGATCTAGAAGAGAAATTAGAGAGGATGAAAACTCACTTAATGGTGTTCAGAAGTGGCCAAAAAATGAGAAAGAATATAAGGTCGATGGTTGGTTTTTCTGAAATCAAGGAAAAGGAAAACACGAGCTAGGTATTGTCGGTAAATATAGGAGAGAAGAAGATAAGATGAAAATAAGGTAGCGTTGGTTGACACGTAAGATCGACATTACTTTTTATAATTTTTTAAGTCAGTTTATAAACATACCGACTTAAAATTCTTCATAAATCGATTTTGGCCAAAAATTGACTTTAAATCCCGACTTAAATGATCTTTATTGTAGTAGTGTTAATCCCCAAAATGTCGTATTTAAAAATTATTGACTAGGTATAATTCACCAATCTATCCATTTTTTATACAATATAATCCAACTACTTATCTATTAAACATATGTTATTAATAAAAGATTAATTAATTTTTAATTTTAATAAAAAAATATTGACTTAATTTTTAACTTAGATTTTAATTATTAACTTAACAATGATTAATTTATTTAGATTGTATTAATTTTAGTTTATTCCTTTTACTTATTATATAGTATTTTTGTGTACCAGCTTGTAAATATTGTATGATATGACATATATAAAAACGTGTTTGTATTATATATTAGAGAAAGTGTATTGTATTTTGTATAATTAAATCATGTATATTTATTTGTAAAACAATGTGTTTGTATTATATGATAAATAAAGTGTATTATAAACATGTATAGTTTAAGTAGGTATAATTATATGTGTCAAAATTTGTATAAAAGTTGTTTATATTATATATATTGTAAAATTTGTATAACTATTTTATTTTACTTTTTTCTTTTTCTTTTCTTTATTTTACTAACTTTGTTTTTATTTTACTTTATTTTTTTCTTCTTTTATTTGTTTATTTTTCTTGTTTATTTTACTTTATTTTTATTGTTTAGTATTTATTGTAATACTTAGTTTTAGATTAGTTAAAAAAAGAACAAAAAAATCCAAAACTATCTCTAAAATTTTAAAGTTTTTAATCACAATCTGTAGTTTTTTTTGTTAGATCTAGGTACAATTGTGTTTTGATGCCTTAGTTATTTGACTTGCACCTAGAAGTAGGTTATCTAAAACCCACAATTGAGTCCCTAGTTTTAAGTAAATAAAATTTTAAAAATTCATAGGGCATGACTTAAAAAGTATAGATAGACAAACTTCTCCTATATGTAGGTTTGATTAACTCAGCGATATGGGAACATTGAGTTTACTTAAAATGAAATCCCCCAAGTTAGATCTTCCTAAGACGACAAAACTAAGCGTTGGATGGGAAGCAACCCATCATTTTAGGTAATTTTCTTTTATTTATTTATTTAATTTCTTTTTCTATTTTAGTTTAATTAATTTCATGTGAATAATTTTAGAATTGTTAAAACTAAAAACATTTATGGAGATATTAGAGGTTCACAGCGATATGTCTATGTGAACTTTAATGATAAACATGATAGATGTACTTGCATTTCTCTATCACTACTTGCACATTCTCAGAAAATATGTAAATTTTCTTCTCTTTTCTCTTTATCTTTAATTTACAATTGTTACATTGAGAAAAATGCAACTTCTAGGTTGAAGGTAGTAAAAAGTTACCATGCTTCATTTCAAACATTTTAACAATTTTTTTAAAAAATTATGTTCACATTTTCATTTTCATTTTGTTTGATTTTTTTATGTGATTTAGTAATTTTTAGAATGTTAGGATTAGTTTTAAAAATTTCTCACAAAAATTTATCATTTCTTTATATTAAATTTAAGTAATAGTTAAGCCTTTTGCACTGTTAGATTAATTTTTGAAAACATATAATGGAGTATATGATAATTAGTTAGTTTTTATCATTACTAGTATTTCTTAATATGGTGTGGAAATTATATTAAACCTGAAATCAGTGTTTAGGAATCAAATAGCAGAGACTACCCTTATGAGATATAATTTGAGCCTAATTTTTTTTATGTTGAGTGAAATATATGTTTTCTACTCCAAACTCATTTCTTATTTCTTCAAATTTTTAGATGATCTCTATAGGTATTAACATTGAATGTATGAATTTTCTCATCTTAATATAATGTCGTATATTTATTTTTCATTTACTTAGATTAAATGATTTAAGTATAAATTGATAGTATATGCCTTTATCTCATTCATGCATGAATTCTACCAAAAAGAAACATATTTGGGGTTACCTAAACCAAAATCAAACAAAAAGTCACAAAATTAACCACTCATCAAAATCCTACAAAAATGTATAATCTGTATATGGATCCACCATCTAAAACAAAAATATGTTGAAAAATCTCTTAAAAAATAGAGAGATAAAGAATAAATAATATAATCTACATACTATAACTCACATATCCTACAAAGTTGTGAGAAAAGGCTAATTATAAAAGAAAGTTATAGGAAATAATTCTCCTAGAAGTCATTGCATTTAATTTTCCTACACTTCTAAATTAAAAGACATATATCTTGAAATTTTTACTTAATGAGTTTGATTGATGCATGAAAATAATATATATAATATCTTTATAATTTATACATTCGATTCATTTCATGAGATCGAAGTTATGCACTATTTTGAGCCCTTCTTCTTTTATAAGTATGCAAACTTATTAGTTCATTTCTAAACATAAACTCTATTCGCATACGCTTTAGTATGAGTGCTTGAACCTTTAAGATTCAATGTTTTGAGAGTATTGACTTGTAAGGATAGAGTTAAAGTAAATTCTAATTTTTGACACTTAAGTTAGGTGAATTTAAATTGAAACATTTTTGAAATGAAGTATGAAAATGATTTTCAACTAATTATTATTATAAACTATGATTGTTTAAGAAGTTAAAAATAACTTATGCTTTAGATTTTAATTATGATCTTAAAAGAGATTATAAGCATGAGATATTTTGTATTTCATTTCTTTATTTTATTTTAATCTTTTCACTTTATTTTAAATTTTAGTTAACTTCTTATTTTATTTTATTTCATTTTTTGTTAATGTTTATTGGTATCATTACTGAAAACTTTCACGAGACTTAAACTCATCCACTGGGGCAACCTAGGGGTTTAACGGCTTATTGCATATGCTAAATGCAGCCGTGTCAACCCACGAAAGTGATTTAGGATACTTTAAATTTTAGTTTTTACCACTTCTATTGTTAAGAGACTAGCAAAAAGCTGGTTGAGGGTTGTGATAGGTACTTAAAAAGCACAAAAATCACTATGATTTAATATACTTTAATTGATTTATATTTGTATAAATTTATCATATTTTTATATAAATTTGACTTTTCAAAATCATGGATATTTTTATTGTTTTTCAAGTATTTTTCTTTCAAAAATAACTTAAAGACTTGAAGAAAAATAGTGGAACCAATACATTACAAATATGTTGAGAAACAAAATCAGAAAAAGTCAAAAAATGAAAAAATTGGAAAAACCATAAAAAATGTAGAGTCCTGTGGACACAACCAGTACACGCCTACACTGAGTTCTGCAAACCAGCACATGCATGCGCCTGTCCAGTGCACACCAATACCCATCTACCGCAAATCTCGCCCCTACATGCGTGCTAGTCTATCCAAACCCGTCCAAAATCAATTTTTGAGATAGTTTCCCACTTTTTTTGGCCTTTTCTTCATTTATAAAAGGACTCTTTCCCCCATTGTAAAAATCACCTCTTAAACCCCAAAAGTCACAAACTTCTCTCTCTAGCTTTCTCTCTCTAGTTCTTAGTTTTTTTGTTTTGAAGTTATTCTTTTTTTGAGAAGAACTAGTTATGATTTTATAGATTTATAGTTTTTGTTTCAATAAATGGAAATACAAATCCATTTGGAGGTTTTTCAAGAACAAAATTAGTATCAAAGTTCTGTAACGATTCTTTTGTGATATAATTTTAAAATGAATTCTTTATAGTTCTTTTTTATGTTTCATTCTTAATGTTATGTTTAATTTGTATGTGATTGAATGTTTGTAAATATGATATAATAATAACATTATTATACTTGCAAAATATTAAATAGGTAAAATATTTCTATAAAATAAATTGATTTTATTTTTATTCAAGATTTTATATTAAGGATATTAGAGAGAAATATATTATTTTTCATTATAAACTTAAATCTGAAAATTAGATTCTAAGGTTTAATTATCCAGTCTGATTTAGAATAATGTTATTTTATTTGTTGGTATAATCGCCCAATAGTTAAAATGAAGCTCTATTTTAAAAAAATTATGAGAACTATTATTCAAAAATGTATTGACAACATATTTTTAGTAATGGTTTTAAAACTTAAAAGTTAGTACTTAGATAATTAAATTCTTAGGTTTAATTTGAACACTTTTAATAAAGTTTAAAATCTCTAACCCTACCAAAGGTGGCATTTAAATGATTCATTTTTAATCTCTTAAAAAAATTATTTTAATTAACCAAATTTATTATTGATCTCACCCATAAGTGCTAATTGATTTGTTTAATTAACAGAGAATATCTAACCTCATTAAATGTAATATTCATATAAAAAAGAGAAAATCAATAAATATCAATTTATATATTTAATAATCTAAATAATATGAACAAGCATAATTAACTTTATTATTATATCCATAAATATAATTTTATTTTTAAAAGTTTGAATAATAAATTAAAAACCACAAATATTTCTTACTTAGATCAACCTTGGGAGTATACTTGTTATTTTCTATAAAATGGTTCATGCACTTATGAGATTTTTACAAATATAAAACAAAACTATCTACAAGATCGGTATTATTAACCCGATATCGATCTTGTGTTCATCAAGTTTTTGGCACCGTTGTCGGGGACTTGGTTTTGTGTTCATCACATTCAATGCGTGGCACGGAAGGAATGGTCCCATCAACTAAAGCTGAGTTAGCACTTCATGATGCAATTTGATGTGCGGTTACAGATTGCATGGCACCTTGGTTGAAAATAATGGACGAATCACATAATGATGCATGATGAGAGTATTGGTCAAGCAGTAAAATCTAAATAAACGATGTGTCAAAACATGGCAAGGCATTACATCACCCTATACACATGACGTTGTGCGATTGGTCTTCTCTACTTGCGTGGAATCCACGTGCCTTGCTTGGTCAATTCCTCTGCTTACATGGCGTCTATGTGGTTCTGTATCAAAATTTCATAATAAATCCTTAAAAATTCTAGAAAAATTCCAAAAATATATTTTCAAACATTTTCACTAAAAAGTTCATATTTTAATATTTTTGATCCCAAAAATACTACTAATTGAATAAATAGGTAACTATTAAGTACAAAAGTGTATATATGGTTCTACTTTTATAAAGTCATCAACATAGAGAGAGAAAGTAAAATTGGAGAAAAAGGAAGGAGGTAGACAAAGGCATAATGATATGATTGCACATGGTTTGATTCTAATTAGATATAAAGGGTATTGTGGAAAATTTATTAAAAAGTACAAGTGAAGATTAAAACCCTAAACCTCAATCTTAATTTTTTGTTCCAATTTTGCCTTAATCTCAAATATAACCAAAATCCTAAACCTTATTTAGAAAAATAATATTTTTAGAAAAATAATGTATTTTATCTAACAAATAAATAAATGATATTATTTAAATTTGACTAAATATATGGATATTAAGGTAATATAAAGTGTTTTTCATTTCATTTCACTTATAAACTAAACATTGTAATAATGATTCCTTCTTTGATTTTAATGATTAAACCAAACAATAAATCAACGTCATCTTAATTTTTCATTTTGTTAAAGATATTGTAATCAATTATTTTATTGCACATATATTTGTACTAATTTTAACTACAATGTGGTATATGTTGAATACATTTAAAAATGAAATTTTATTAATCCTATTATTATAAAAAATAAATAATTTTAATCTTATAATTTATTAAAATAAATATTTTTAGTTTATCAAAAGTATAAAAAATAAACATTTATAGTGCCTAATTTTTATAAATAACAAAACTATAAGTATCAAATTTAAAAATTATAAAATTAAAATATTAATTTTAAAAAATTATACTATCTTTAATACCTAATTTAATAATTATAAAATTAAATTAAATAATTATAAAAAATTTAGTTCCCCAACACCGTTTATTAAAATACCAGCTTTTACTTTTTCAATTTATCATTGGTTTCTCATTCACACACCTTTTTGGCTTATACGCTGGATTCAAATGGGTTCTAAAGGGGTAAAATCATCATTTTCTTGAATGCTTATAAATATCCTTATTAGGGCTTTGCACAATGCACTTCACATTTTCTCTTATTTTCCAACACCATCAGGCATCTTTTCTTCTCCCCATTCTCTCTATGTAGTTTCTATGGTTTCTATGTAATCTTTTGTGAGTTTTTGAAAGGTAAGAACTTATGTTACGATTTTCTACCTTATCTAATATGTTAGGTTATTTCTTTGTTGGTGTTCTTTTAATTGTTAATCTTTTTACAAACTCTAGTTGTGATTGAACTTATGATTTTTCATTTTCGGTGGATTAGACCAAGTAGACATGAGGACTAAATCACTTAAATATTATGTTCTTTGATTTCTTTGTTTATTTCTATTCTAGTTATTTGAGTATAAGATTCAATAGTTTGTTTTATCGATTATTTGAATGTGTTCAGGTCAGATTGAGTTTGTAAAATTCAAACAAAGTGGTATCAAAGTAAGGTTGTGTGTTGTTTAGAATTTCAACTGTCATCGAAGAATATCGAAGTCATCATTTGGCATTTGAACTAACACCAAGACATTTTGAACTCATAAGAACCTTTCTTTAAATTTTTTTTTTTTGAGTTTATTATGTGATTCAGAGTTCTAGGATTTTTGAATTCCTTTGAAGAATTTGTACTTTGGACTTCTTTCTACTCAAATAAAGGAGTTTTCTAATCTTTTTCTTTTATTTTACTTTTATTATTGTTTTATTTCATTTACCACGAATACTCAGTACAAAGTAAATCTGTTTGATGACACAAGTGACTATATTCTTTGGAAACATAAGATGAAAGCTTTTATGATACAATCAAAAATTCATGGTGCCATTTGCAATGATGATTTACCTGGCCTCTAAGATTGATAAGAAAAAGATTGAAAAGAAATCATAGTCAGTAATACTATTGAATCTCTTTAATAATATACTCAGGTAAGTTTCTAAACAAACTACCATTGAGAAGGTTTTTTTTAAGCTTGACTCTATTTATTTGACTAAATCTCTATCTAGAAAAATTCACCTTAAATATCATTTTTATTCTTTTAAATTTGATTCATTTAAGGATCTTGAATAGAACCTTGATAATTTTAAAAGATTAACTACTAATTTGGATAGTATTGATCATAAAGTTGAAGATAAAACTCAAGTTATTACTATTTAATTTGACTAAATCTCTATCTAGAAAAATTCACCTTAAACATCATTTTTATTCTTTTAAATTTGATTCATTTAAGGACCTTGAATAGAATCTTGATGATTTTAAAAGATTAACTACTAATTTGGATGGTATTGATCATAAAATTGAAGATAAAACTCAAGTTATTATTCTTTTAAATTCTTTACCACTGAGTGATAGTTTTCTTGTTAGAGGTAGAACGAAAAAAAAAGACAAGAATTTGTAGGATAAGTCTAAGAACATGTCTAAATCAAATCTAAGAAATATGTTAAATGTTATTTTTATAAAAAGGAGTCACTATAGGATAAGTGTCCACTTAGAAAAAGGAAAAAAAATATAAGCTTGAATTTGGTATTAATAGTGAATCTAACCTAGTTTATAAGGGTTATGAGTGTTTTGATATACTAGTTGTGAGCTCCTCTAGATTAAAAATAGTTTGGGTCTTTGATGAGTGTTTGAAAAATACTAATATTTCATGATTTATTTACACTTAAATGTAATAAATATATTTGAATATGCATGATTTTATCATTATTTATGCATATCTTTTTTTAAAATAATGGATATTTTTTATTATTTTAGGTATTTTATCTTTAATTTGATAAATTAATAAACACATGTTTCATACCCGAAGCACTCATTTACACCTTAGAAGATTAAAAAAATACATGTAAGGATTACATGTAAATCCAACCAATTTTAAGGGGTGAAAATAAGAAGTGAAGTTAAGCATGTAAGGCTATAACATGAAATACAGTGGGTCACGACACATTCTTCACTATTTATAATTAATATTCATACAATTTGTCTTGTGTTGTGGCAAGTAATAGTTAGGTCGTGGTACAACCTGTTTAGGGTAAACACGATGTGTACCATTACAAGACTCAGGCCATGACGGTGGAAACATTGGGCAAAAACATACAAATGTTTTTTCTACCCGGAAGCCCTTTTTGCTAGCCTTAGTTATAAATACATGTAAAGGTTTTGATAAAGAATGTGCAGATGTAGTTTTTCTTAGGATTTTCAATTTTTTTCAAGAATTACGACATTTTATTTTCTTAGTTTTACAATAGTTTTGATTCAATAAGTAGTATAGGCAGATCTTTTGGAGGTATTCCAAATCACAAAAAATACAGAAGATATATACATATCAAAGAATACTCTGTAAATCAAGATCGTAGTTACAAAGTCGGACACGTTCGTCTATCTTTAATTGAAATTATAGATCCTACTTTTATTTGTTTAATTTTATATACATTTTAAATTTTGTATATTTTCTTGAATATAATTTTTAATTTACTGGTCATTTATTAAATCAATTAGTTATTACTATAGGATATTAATTTTATTCTCATGTTTGTGAAGATTAATTTAAGTGAATATTTTTATAAAATAAATTGAGATTATTTCTTCATTTAAGATTCTACAAAGTTTAGTATTGATTAATATATTGACGACATATTTTTCATAATAAATTTAAAATACGAAAATTAAGTGTTTTATGTAATTTTGATATCTTGAATAAGAGTTTAAATTATATTTTTTTTATCTAAAGTAATGATTTAGATAGTTTTCTATTTCTTTAGATTAAAAAGTTGGTGATCACCACCTAAGGATATTAATTAATTTTGTTAACAAAGAATCCAATCCCCCACATAAGGATATTTTTATACCAAAAAAAGAAAAATCAATAACTTTAATTTATATCTTTAATAACCTAATTAATTCTAAACAAATGTGGTTAACTAGTTAATTATTCCTATAAATTCTTCATTGATTATTAATTACCTATCTACATAGAATTGTTTGAATAAACTCTATTTCTATCTTTAATTATATGTTATTATATTAATTTTTTCAAAATCAAATATTATGACAAGATGTTTAGGTTTATTTTTGAATTTGTTTTTAAGAAATTTGTTGAATTATTTAAAATCATATAGTTCTTCTTTAAAATGAAAGTGGGAGCATACGTATCATTTTTTACAAGTGATTTGTACACTTGCAAGCTTATTATAAATTAACAAAATTTGACTATCAAGTTTTTATACATCAATCTTAAATTCAGATTGTTCTTTCCACATGACACCCCGTGGGCACTTGTTTAGTGATCTAAAAGAAGTTTGTAGTGGTAAACTACTTCTAAAAGATGACTATGAGTATCTAGTCAAGGGTATAGGCTTAATTAGACTTTCTTTAGAAGATGGAACAGTGAAAGTTTTAGAAGATGTAAGATTTGTACCTAAACTTAAGATAAATTTAATTTCACTAGATACCTTAGTTTCCACTAGTTTTAAAATGAATAGGACCATTTTATAGAGAATTAGATACATGTTGTCTCAGTTTGATATGCTCTAAAGGTTTTGGATAGAGGTTATCAACACAACCACTTACCTCATAAATAGATGTCCTTCTTCTTCCATAGACTTAAAAACATTGAAGAGTTTTGGCCTTATAAACCTTTAGATTATGGTGATCTTGGAACCTTTGATTGCATTGTTTATTCATATTCGTCAACGAAAGCTATAGGTTAGGTCATTGAAATGTCTTTCTTGTTGGTTATCTTTTGGGTATTCAAGGGTTTAAACTACGACATCCTTCACTTAAAAATGTATTATTAGTAACAATGTTGTGTTTAATGAATCTCAATTATACTATGATTTAAATTTGCATCATACTTCATGTATTGATAAGGATGTTATCTTAATGAGATGGAGGTAGATGCCACATCTTTTCAAAATAGTGATTATGAGAATGAGGTGGAGGCATCAACGACCTCTCATCCTCGAGATGTTATAATTGATAGAAAACATACCAGTGATAATGATGGAACTATTTAAGCCTTGTATGTTGAATTCAAATGGGCTCTAAAAAGACAAAACTATCATTTTCTTGGATACTTATAAATACGCCTATTAGGGTTTTTACGATGCACTTCTCATTTTCTCATTTTCTCGTAAAGCATATCTTTTTCTCCTTATTCTCTATGCGTAGTTTAGTTTCTTTATAATTTTTTATGAGTTTAGGAGAAGAAAAACTTGTGTTAAGGTTTTTTATCCTCTTTGATGTGTTAGTTTACTTATCTAATTGTGTTATTGTAATTGTTACTCTTTGTACATACTGATTTTAAGTGAATATATGATTAATTTATACTTTTTTTGTGGATTATGCTAAATAGATTTTAGGATCAAATTATTTAAATATTGTATTTTTTATTTTTTGTTGATTTATATTCTGGTTAATTGAATATATAATTCAATGTTTTATTTGATCAATATTTGAGTGTTTTTCGGTAATATTGAGATCGTGAAATCCTGACAAATACTAGCTCATATTAAGTTGTTAAATTTTGTAAAGTGATTTCACGCACATAATTTATTTAAAAAGTAAAATATAAATTTAATGATCAACCAATAAGATGGATGTATATATCTTACAGATTATGTAATATAAAATTTTCCTATATTTTTTAATTAAGATAATGAGATTTGCTATTCGAGATTATCCATCTTAATTAAATTAGGCATCGTTAAAAATATCCGATTCACAATACACCTTCCAAATAAATCATAAATGATCAAAGGAGACTGATGTGCTAAAACACTAATAATAATCAATAATCAATAATCAATAATCAAGATCTAATTTAGCAATAAATAAATAAATAAATAAGATATATAGATCTAAGATACTCCCACTATCATCGAGAAACTTCCTCCCATGGTCCTCGTGGCTAAATTTAGTATACAAGCATTAGCGTGTTGGATGAGATAGGAGTGACGTGTATACAAATATTTTTCCCCGTTCCATGTTCTTAAACTATTCATATTAGACTATCTTCATTTATGTTATTATATACATGGAATGAAGTTAAAGACAAATTATTTTTAAATTTTCAGTTCAGTATATTATACGTGTATTAATTATTTAATTATATTGTAGCTGGAACAGCTACTATATTTCGTATTCATTCAAACATATTTAACAAGCATATAGAAGACTTTAAAAGAAAATAATTTAATAATACCATGCATAAATCAACAAATATTAAACGAGTCAAAAAATTATAAATATATCATTTAATTTTATCGAATGATAAAAATAATATTCTGTGATAAATTTATCATTTATTTGATTAATTGCATGTCAAATTCAAATGAAAATAATTTCAATCCCCAAATTTTTAATAGTTTAAGTGATAGATTTGTAAACTCAAAATTAAATTAAAAACTAATTGCAAATGTATTTTAGTGTAATTTCATCACTTTAAATGATAGGTTTTGTAACTTTTTCTATACTTTAAAAATATATTTGTTAGTTTAATCGGATGATAAATACATAACTCAAAGATGGAAATATATTCTATCCATATTATCGATAATATCTTAGCAATATAGGTGTTTTAAAGGTCTCGATATTAATACACATTATTTGTGATAATATCGATAGAATGTTAATATCAACAAGATATCGATCAATAATATAGAAATTATGATTAATTTTATATATTTTTAAAATAATTTACTATAAATATATTTATTTATTTATATAATTTCTTAAATTATAAAAAAATTTGTATTTAGTTTATTTTTTTATAACTTATTCATTCATTGTTCAAAATAAATATTATATACGTTTATATTCATATATATTAAATAAAAAAATTAATCTAAAAAATAATTAATATTTTTTTATAATAATAAAAATAACACACTAATAATATTAAATATAATTGAATTAGACGGCGTTCAATATTAAACGGACCTAAATAGTTATAATTTAATTTAAATAATATTTAATATAAAATGATATGATAATTTTTTTAATAATGACAATATAAGAACTTGACATAATGGGTACTATTTTTATAGTTATCAATTTTAAGGATATTATTTTTATTGTTTTTATATTTTTGAAAGTTTATTAAAGTTTTATAAATTTTATTACACTATAATTTTCATAAAAAAAAATTCTAATTTTTTTTTTCAATAATTATAATATTCTAACTATTTATAAAATTTAAATTTCCATATTTTAACAGATAGACAAGATTTCATGAATTCACGTGGCATCCAGAAGTTGTTAGTTGAGGTTTTGCTTTAAGTAGAAATACAAGGAAGAAGAGAAAAAGTCTCTTATTAGCTTAAGCTTAAAATGTAGATAAGGTATCAATAATGGTTGAATCCATGTATTGTCTGTCTCATAAAATGGGTCCGAGTCACCTCCCAAATATTTGTGCTCTTTCTATCCGGCCCATTAATTCGCAGAAAGCCACATTCTGTTTAAAGTTAACATCATCCATTTTCTTACTCTTCTTCTTTGTAACCCCACTTTCTTATCCTTTATATGTATGTACTCATATTTCTCTTTCCTTCTATTTGTATCTTACTTCCGTAAATTATATGCTTGTTTAATGTTATAACTTATAAAATAGGATGAGAGTTACAACATGTAATATAATTTTTACAAAATAGACATTTTAGTCTTATTATTTTTAACTATAACGTTTTAATCTCGTATTTTAAAATATATACGATTAATTTTATACATTTTGAACTATAATACTAACGTTGATTCTTTTAAAACTAAAATGCATATATTTTTTAAAATAATAAAATTAAAAATTTTCAATTAAAAACTACAACAATGCAACATTTGACAAATCATCCTATTGTTATTCAATTAAGTTATGAATGTGGAACTCAAATTCGTTATAAAAGTGTCAAATTATTACTGCAAAACATGGTGACAAGTTAAAAAAAAATTAGTGTCAGTTCAAAGAGAAAATTCATCCAAATTGAACCCAATCTTAAACCTACTTTAAGTTGATTAGAAAAAGAAAAAAACAACTTGTACAAATATAATACATTAGGGTCAGTTTTTACATTAAACTAAACCAAATTTAGGATCCGTTCAACTTTCAAATTGACTCTAAATGGACTAAAGGAAGAAGAAGATATGACAAAAATAAAAATAAAATAATATGTTATGATTAATGTTAACATTAAATCTATCTAAAATTTAGAGTAGATTTATGAAGCATAAAGGACCCAAACCACCTATATTTTATAGTAGTAAATATTTGTCACTTAATTTAAAAAATGATTTAAAAGTATGAATTTTTTTTCATTATTCTTAAAATATAAATTTCATAATATTTCAAGCCATTTATTTATTACAATCATTTTTTTAAAAAATATTATTTAACTTTATATATATATAAAGTTAAATTATTATCGATATAATTGATCATAAATATTCACATTATTTATTTATAAATCACTATTCAAAAGAGACCTCCCATGTCCTTGAAACTCTAGACAATTTTTTTATAAGAATTTAAAACTATAGACAATTGAGTTCATTTAATGTGTCCTAATGGTTATAAATTCTTGATGGCGTATCATATATGTAAAGTTAAGAGTTTGACGCTGTAAAATATGTTTTTACTAAACCAAAACAAAAAAACAAAGAGCATGTTTTTTGAATTCAAATAAAAATGTCTTTTTTTTTCTAAAAAAATATATTCTATTAATTTATTAAAATAAAAAATACACATATTACAATATAAACATCTTTCTGGCTATGGTTTTAGTACTGACAATATTAGTTTTCCCATTAATGACTTTTTGTTTATCATCAATATTGCTTCAATAAGCATAGTCTCAACTAACTACATTGGTTAAGTATTTTGCCACCAACGTGCAGTCATCTTCAAGAATAGCATAATACATGTATATCTAATATTAGATTTATAGAGTAAAACGTGTTAAAATAAAAACAAAAATATTTTTTTTATGTATTAAAATAAATATATGTGAGAATAGTTCATTAAGATTTTAATGAAAGATAAAAAAAAAATCATTACAAATTTTTCAAATCAAAAATCCTTTTTTAAATAACCGTCCAGAAAAATAGTATTATTTGAAACGTAAATCATTTTTTAGTTAAACATAAATATAAATTAATTATGTAGAATAAAATTTAACACTTATTTTTAAAAATTATTTCCAACTTATATTGAGGGGATTTAAAGTTACCCCTTTACACTACACATAAGAACCGTATACGTTGAATTTGATAATAAATATTTATAAAAATTAACTTTTTTGAAAAATATTTATTAAAAAATAAAAATAAAGAGCTATTTTGAAACATTTTTTTCTACCATTATTCTTAAAAAATCCTTTTATTTGGGATCTGATAAGGCTGAAGCATTCGGAAGTCTTACACTAGTACACACAAATCTAAAAGCCTATTCTAGCTATAATTTTACCATAAACTTTTTATCTCAGTTAAATCAAATGGGATAATCAAATAGATATATTTTTTTAATTAGAATAATTTATATATTATAATTATAATTTATAATATATTTTTTTATTAAATATAATTACGTAAATTTAATTATATTTACACATCAATTATAATTTATTATAAATTTATAATAAATAGATTTTGTATGTTTTTATTGTTTCCGTTACTGTACAAGTAACTTAATTATATTAATTAGTAGTTTTGTTACTTTGCGTAATTTTTTATAATATTAATTAGTTGTTTTATTATAAAATGTTAATAATATGATGATAAATAATTAATTTTTATTTTATTTTTTTAATATTTTTCTCGCATGCTTTCAACCCATTATTTTTATTATAAACAAAAATAACTACGAAATTAATAAATAAATAAAATAAGAATAATTTTTTTAAAATTTTTACCATTTATTAAAGTAACTGAAATACTCGTAAGGGTCCTATTTTTTTCTTTTTCCCTTCGTTCTTTTTATGTACTTTCTACTAAAGGATAATAGGATACACGGACGGCTACATGTACAATTGTTAATAATATTTTAATATAAAAATTATGTATTTTTTTAATTGAATTGTTTATTTTTTTCTAAATTGTGTCAATTAATGAAAACATTTGTAATGTATGGACCAAATCATAATAATTTTGTGGACTTTTAGGAAGAAAAAAAAATTAATTACTTTTTAGTAATGGTAAAAGGATACAATACATGGACGGCTATGTGGATGGATAAAGCTGTGAACGGGAAATTGATTGATAACGAAACGAGAGTGGGAAAATTCCCGGCCAATATTAAAACATATTGGAGGACACCTCCGACACTCAAATGCCCTTGACCATAGCAATAATTTTAGCTCCAAAAATTAGAAGAAAAAAAATCATATTAAAAAAAACAATTCTTGTATTTAAGCATAAATAATGATAATGATAATGATTAATTCACATTATATTTAATTTAATAAAATTTTATTAAATTAATTTAAATTTAATTTTTAACATGATATCAAAATTAATTTCTTGTTTTCTATGTTTACACCAAAATTTATCTCATCGATGGCTTTCAAATGATTGTTTTCTATGTTTACACCAAAGTTTATCTCATCGATGACTTTCGATCATCGATGATCGTTGATGTGAGTAAAAATGTTAAGAAAATCATACATCAATCAAAAATTTAACAATAATAATACTTATAAACTTAACCATACTTAATCTAATAAAATCTTATTAAATTAAATTAATTTTAAATTTTTAATAAATAATAATAATTATAGTGTCGCTGTCAACGTTTATTTCACTAAGCAAAAATAATTTATACCACGGGACGAGAAACTGAGAGACGTGATGTGGTGGGCATTGTATTATTACTCTTCTTTTTTTATCATTATATAAGAAAAAGAAGAATGTCACCGATATTCATTCCAATTGAAAGTGTAAGGCAGCTCTCTCATTGAAAACAAAAATATCAAAAGTAGTACTAGCGGCCCAGGAAAAATAGTTATTAATTATACTGTTATGGAAAATCAATCAAGATTCAGACGTGTTTGTGTATTTTGTGGTAGCAGCCCTGGCAAAAACCCAAGCTATCAACTTGCCGCTATTCAACTTGGCCAACAACTGGTACTTACTCTTTCTACTATCCCCTTCTTCTCCTCTTCTTCTTCTTCTTCTTGATTTTTGTAAAGCTCACACTTGAACAACAACGAATTTAATAAGCTTACTAGTTATTTCAGTTAGAACACACTTACGTACGTACGTACGTCTACTCACCTTTGCTAAAGATAGATGCAAGAGATATTAATTTTGTGGATTTGTTGTTTTTGGGATTGAATTAAATTAAAGAAAGCTATATATTAATTTCTTAATTGTAATTAGTGTTGTGATTTCTTTAATCTCTTGCATCACTGGTTTGGTGCAGGGGATAAAGAGAGATGGATTGGGAAGTTTGAGGCGTCTCTGTACAACTTTTGATTCTTTTTGTTTGTTAGATTAATTGATGATGAATAGTAATAGAGTAAAACAAAATGTACGAGGATTGAGTCAACAATTTAGTAATTAAGCTAGTACATGATCGTACACTGTTATTATGGGAGCACTGTTATTTAATTATCACCACTCAGATTTTTGTTGCTGGTATATATTAAATACGGGAGTGTAATTATAGTTATTATGGAAAATTATTGGTTGTTATGATCAATCAAAACATGAAACAGTTTATACTAAAAAGTATAAATGAAGTCGAAAATGGGTATTTCTTATAACTCTAACTATAATCTCTCAAATTTTAAGTATTCTATACTAGCACGTTAGTACAATATCAATTAATAATTGTTAACTTATTATATTAATAACACTAAATTTGTTTTTTATTAAACAAAAAGATAATATACAAATAAGATTTAAATTTGAATTCAAAATAGTGAGAATAAGAATTCATACTAATGAATGGCTGGTATATGAATGTTTCATTGAAGCACAGTTGTTTAATAAAACAAAAAAATAATAATAATAAATTAAATTGGCAGGTTGAACGGAACATTGACTTGGTATATGGAGGAGGAAGCATTGGGTTGATGGGTTTTGTTTCCCAAGCTGTTTATAATGGTGGTCGCCACGTGTTGGGGTAAAATCATTCTCTTTAAATTATTATTTTTCCCTTTTAATTTTGGTAATTAATTTGATTTTTTTTTTATTTCTAAATTTTGTTTTCCCTTTAATTCTTGTGCAGAGTAATTCCAAAAACTCTCATGCCCAAAGAGGTAATACAGCAAATAAATATGAAAAAAAGAAGAAGATCAATTTGTCTTAAATTTTAAAACAAAATTAAATTCTCCATAAAAAAATTAAAAACAGATAACAGGGGAGCCAGTGGGAGAAGTAAGAGCTGTATCAGGCATGCATCAACGTAAAGCTGAGATGGCTAGAGCAGCTGATGCATTTATTGCTTTACCTGGTATTTATATTTATTTTATCCATTTTTTTTTTAATTTTCACTACTTTCTTCTCTGTTTAATTTGATTTATTATCCAAACCTCTTGTAATAATTGTAAATATATATAATTAAAAAAAAACCCTAAATAAATATGATATTGGATCAAAGAGTTAATTAATTTTATGTATATTACATACAGGTGGTTATGGCACCTTGGAAGAACTCTTAGAAGTCATCACTTGGGCTCAATTGGGAATTCACAATAAACCCGTAAATAAATCTTATATATATATATAAATATATATATGTATGTTATACTTAAATTAATACAATTTCTATCTTTGAAAAATAGTTACGTTTTTAACAAAAATATAAAAGCAATAAAACATGAATTTGTTATTTTCAGAATGATAATTCTTACGATAATAGGAATATCCATAAAATATTTGAGTTTCAATGGTTGAAAAAATACAAATATATAATAACATGCGGTCTAGTAAAAAAAATTTATTAAAATTTTTTTGTTAATTAATTTCTTATATTATAAAAGATATCATTTAATCTCTTATATTTTATAAAATGTATTATTTTATAAAATTTTACTATCTATTCAATGTTTTTATAGTTTTTATAATAAATATCATAGTAAAAAATTATTTTTATCATCTCGTTATTTATCAATAAAATAAAATATTGAGAAAATATTATTATTTTATTCAGAATATTAATAAAAAATATTTTTTGTCTTCTTTTGCTTTTTTTACATAATTAAATTATCATATAATATTTCTTTCTACAAGAATAAATGATAAATTTGGCTTTAATGTAAGAAATTTGTATAATATATATTATATAAAATAATATTATCTATTTATTCTTATTTTTATATATTCTAAACTTAAAGATTAAAATATTAATTATAATTATTAGATTTAAAATATATAATTGAGATTTAAAAATAATTATAAATAAAGTAAGAAAAAATTATCATAGTATATTGTTCCATATTATATATAATGGGAAATTGGAAATATGGATGCAGGTGGGCTTGTTAAATGTGGATGGGTTTTACAACTCATTGCTATCTTTCATAGACAAAGCCGTAGATGAAGGCTTCATAACACCTGCTGCCCGTCACATTATTGTCTCTGCCCCAACTGCCCAAGACCTTATGTCCAAGCTAGAGGTAATTTTATTTATTTAATCTCCATCTTCACAAAAAGTAAAAGTATTACACGTGAGCGCCATTGTGGGACCGTGCTTTAAATAAAAATTAAAAAATCTGAACCATCCATTTGTCACATGATGGGTTTGACCAGGATTATGTCCCCAAACATTACGGAGATGCCCCTAAATTGAGTTGGGAGATGGAGCAACAAATTGGATACACTGCAAATGCAAAGGTTGACATTGCTCGTTGACTTTTATGATTAAAAATTTGATCAAACAATCAGTGACCGTTAGATGAAGTTATACATAATTTAATGGTGTAGATGTGATGAGCTTACAATAGAATTTTAGTGCCTACAACAGTTTGTTTTTAGTTTGATCATCCTTTGTATTAGAATCTGATCTGGATCAACCAGGCCGGTGATTTTATTACTAGTTTCCCATGTCGGTGATTGCTAATTCTGTATATTTATTATATTCTATTTATTTATTTATTTTGTCCGTGAATACACGGGTTGTTGCAAGTTGCTTTCATTTAAAAGAGAATTATGAAGAAATTAAAGGAAGATATAATAATGATGGTTGTACTAGGACTTTTAAAATTACTGGAAACAAAAAAAAAAAAGGGTATCTTGAAATTAATAGCAACTTGACAATTTTTTCTCTGTTCTACGTATGACTTTTTAACTTTTTGTTTTGTAATTTAAGGTGACTTAATGTTTTTATTGTATGTATTGAATGGTTACAAATTTACTCGTAGCATTTAATATTTTTTACAAAGATGTTTTCAATCTAATATTATATTTTACTACAAGGATTTTGTGTTAAATACGTTAACAAAGTTAACAAAAAGAAGTAACGTGAGAGATTTGGAATGAAGACGGGGAAAAGAGTATTCTTTTAAGGAGAAATGCCATTATTGTCCTAAAAAAAGCATATCAATGGCACATGATTGCTTTCTATCGACCATGTAAACGTATTGTCGGAGGAAAATCTAATATATGTGACAACTTGGTTCATTTTATTTTTAATTGATCAAAAAGAATACAATTATGCACCATTAAACTACATAAGTAATAGATATGTTTAAATTTAAATATAAAATATATTGAAAATAGGGAAGAGGAATGTATTAAAACAACTTATTTTTCATCGATTGAAATCCAATTCGTTTCGAATCAAATTTGAAGATTTTCAATTCAAATCTTATTCTTTAAATATAATATAATCGATATGAATTATGTATGCATGACACATTATTATTAATTCATATCATCTTTGATTGGTCAAAAAAGATATAATTACTATTCTTCAAATGTAATTTCAAGTGGTTTTACCTAGAAACAAGTTGGCCAAACTTTACACAAAAATAGAATGTTTAAAACTTACATTTATAATTTGTTCTAAAAATTCACAAATAATAACACTCAAAATGTCTGATCTTGGGAGAACATCAAGGTTATACTAGCCAAGAAATTGTTAGTCATATTTCTAAACGAGTACTAAATAATAGGAAAAGAATCATACATAATGGGGGTACTTGAGCGAAACAGAAGTCTTGAATGCTTTGAACGCACAACATCTCAAAAAAACATTCCTATTAATCATGAGAATATTTGACCATCTAAGCTTTTAGCTTTTCTTTGTATTTTTTTTCAATAAATTTTTTAATGAGGTCTTGTACAACTATGTCAACACCAACACTCAAATTCATTAGAAGAGTTAGACGAAAACATAAAAATAAAAAAGAAAAAGGAAAAAAGTATTCATAATTGATTCAATAAAAGAAAAGTTCAACCAAATTAAAACTCATATTATGTGTAAAAGTTCCTCGAGTTCTTGAGACTTAACTCGACAGCAAGAGTATCCTTACGTTCTCCTAAGAACCCAAAAATTCTGCTCATGAAACAATCAATAATGAAATAGTATAAGACCCTATACACTACAAGGGTAATGAGATATTGACTTCTAAAAGAATCGTCCCCATAAGCATTGGAATAACAAAAATAATCTTGAACATACAATTTATATATGCAGATAGAAAATATAAACACAAGTAATACAAATAAGAAGTAAAGCGTACTAAACAAAAAATAATTCTCCAATCAGAGTCCTGATCTTATATGTGATAACATACAATATCAAGACTTAGATTATACTCACAACAAAACATATCCTTCAAACATAATCATGTAATGAGGTAAAACCCTATATAACTCCTATTTATATGATAACATCCATGGTTTTCTTATGGAAACCACTCAACAGTAAACAAATCAAATAAGTAATAAAACAATCACAACTCTAATAGAAACAAAATCACTAATACCTTTATTAGTTAGGACTTCTATCTGAGCTATTTATTGTTGTCCTCACTTGCTACATCCATAATAACCTGGTCTAAGATATGTACCCAAATTTCTTCTAAAGCCAACACCATTCAATATGGTGTGATCAGTAACCGTAGATCAGTAAAGTGTATAATATGAACAATCAAACATGAGGACCACGTTCAATTTTGAACCATCAATAACCTACATAGGAAACACATGCAACCACATATTACACAAAGCCAAATTGAAAAACACATTTAACCACTTATATAAGAATTTATACAATTCAGCTTAACCCATTCTCAGAGTGTTGTTCTCACAAAATTTGTACAATAGTCAACTACACTATTTTATGCTCACATAGATGTACCAAAATTATCGTAACACTTTCAAGATAATTAAGGAAGATAGAATTTGAATTGATTGAGAATTTTGGCAGAGTTTTAATTAATAGGTTTTTTAAATTAATTACCACAACTAATAAGGGATATTTATTGACAACCATCAACAGCTGACCCACCTCGTTAAGGTCTGCATTGACCACCTTACTGTGCATCCAACAATAGGTTCGACAAGGGCCCTATTGAGATGTAAAAAAATCCCATTTTTTTCACTACTACAAAAATGGGTATTTAAGTCGATACGTAAAGTCGGTTTTTAGAAAAAACCGACTTTAAATTGGTTTAAAGTTGGTTCGGTGTAGAACCGATGCTATCTACGTAGGATGTAGAGTCGGTTGACGTGTCGAACTGACGCTATACATGGACGTAGCGTCGGTTCACCATGTCAACCGACGCTATCCACGTAACATAGCGTCGGTTCGACACGTGGAACCGACGCTACACACGTGGATAAATTCTTTTCTCTTCTTTCTTCCCAGACAAAAACTATTTTCAGCGTTGCAGAACTCTAAAAAACTGAAAACCTCTTCCACTTCTCCTCCACTTTTTCTCATTTTCTGGCCACCTATGACTACCATTTCTAGTACCAGTTAGTGAGTTTTCTTCCTCTTTAACTAATCTTTTAGATCCCCTATTATTCATATTTTTTTTCTGTTATTATGTGTATAAATTTTTGTATTATATATGTAGGTTTGTATTATAACATAAGGAGAAGAATATGATGATCTTGAATAAAATAGAACAAAACCATGGTAATTTTTCTGGTATTAATTAATATTTTATTTTTCAAATATTTGTATTATTTGAACTATTTGCTAAACTGATTTTGTTTTTTTTTCCTGCTCGAATACAGGTTTTTATTTGAGTAAAATAGAAAATGAATAAATTAAAAAAAAAAAAATTAAAGTCGATTCACCGCGTGAACCGACTTTAAATGTAAAGTCGGTTCATCCCTTGAACCGACTTTAAACGTAAAGTCGGTTCATCCCTTGAACCGACTTTAAACGTAAAGTCGGTTCATCCCTTGAACCGACTTTAAACTTTAATTCCCCTTTTTGTAGTAGTGTTTATCCAAAAAAATTTGAGTATTTTTTGTAAATACTTGCACTTAAATCAAACCAAAAACTGACATCCATGACATAGCATGCTTACTAAGAAACTAATCTCATGGTGTGTGTTAAATAACCTTTCAATCATAGTGTACTTAACTATATACTTGTGTGCATTACTAATATACGGTAACCAACTTTATATAGAGAAAGATAGAAACATTGAGTAAAACAAATAAACTCTGTGTTTTGCACATGAAAAGCCAAAACATAAATACAAAGTACAATATGACTTAAACACTTTCTCTTTAGCTTCTTAGTCAAAACACTACACAACTCATCCATACTCTATTAGCCTGAAACACAAGAGTCTTAACACATTTGCACAAAGCACATCTGAAGCTCGATGACTTCAATCTATACTTGTAACATACACATACAAAATAGATAATACCCCGTTGAATGTATCATGTAGAAATAATGTGTAGTCTATCCAAATATTATCGTATTACCCCTACATAGGTACATATCAATATGCTTAACACATACAATCATACATTAGAAACACATGCAATGTACACAACTCTTCCTACATAGGTACATATCAATATGCTACACTCATAACTCGTGCAACACACAACATGGAAACAAACACATAGTTATACACATAAACTTCTCCCCATTTTTGATACAAAAAATAAAAATGACATGTTTATATGAAAGAGAGAAGGCATATCAATATGAAATGATTCTAACACTCAAGCAACAAATCAGAGAACATTAAAGAAAAAAAATATGTAACACATGTAAGAACATGAAACAAGAAGTCAAGAACAAGACATAGAGTTCTTCAGGTTCATTAAAATCTAAAGAACTTAAGTAGCAGTCTCTCACGGAGAAATGCAAATGCCAATATCTTTTCTTAGGGCTTCAAACCTTTGAAAATCTAAAGGTTTAGTAAAATCAGTATGATGAAGGTCAATAATGATATGCTACAATAACAAAGTGTTTGATTCCAATAGATATCTTATGAAAAAATGTCATGTATTAATGTGTTTGGTCCTTGAATGTTGGACCAAATTTTTTGAAATGTAAATAACACTAGTGTAGTCATAGAATAAAAGAAGGTTTATTACCATGATATCGTAGTCTGATAACATTTGCTTCATCGAAAGTAATTGGGAACAACACAACTTGGTAGCAATATACTCAACCTCAATAGTGGATAGGGACATAGAACTATGCTTTTTACTATGCCAAGAAATCAAGGAACTATCCATATAAAAGTACCCCTCTAAAGTACACTTTTTTTCATTGTTGTACCATGCCCAATCAACATTAGAATACCAAACCAAGTCTATGGTAGTGTTTCAAAAGTACAAAAATATCAAATTCTAATGTTCCACTAACATATTTGATGATTCGTTTGACAGTAGCAAGGTTTGATTCTTTAGAGCTAGGTTGAAATCTAGCACAAGCTCTTACACTAAAGGAGATGTTTGGATAACTAGTAGTCAAGTAGAGAAGACTTCTAATCATACTTTGGTACAAAGTTTTCTCTACTCCATTTCCAGAAGGATCTTAATGAAGTTTAAGAGAAGTACTCATAGGTGAGTGACATGGATTGGTATTTTCTAAGCCAAACTTAAAAAATTTCTTGGTATACTTAGCTTGAGATATGAAGATCATATCTTTCCTCTTTTTTACTTGAAATGTGAGGAAGAACTTCAATTATCCAACAAGGGTCATTTCAAACTAACTTTACATAATGGTAGCAAAATTTTGAGCCAAATCATCCTATATAGATCCAAAAATAATGTCATTAACATAAAATAAGTGACCACAACTTCACCTCAAATTCTAAAGAAAAATAACATTTTGTCACCATCTTTCTTTAGAAAACTATTATTATGAAGAAAGGTGGTAAGACACTTATATCAAGTATGGAGAGCTTGCTTTATACCAAATAGTTCTTTATGTAGCCTCATCACATGATTGGGAAAGTGAGGATCTTCAAACCCTTTTGGTTGTTCCACATAGACCTCATATTTGATAACTTTATTTAGGAAAACACTCTTCACATCCATCTGGTATAACTTGAACCCAAAGTACCAAGCTAGCCTAATGAAAGTCTCACAGATTCAAGGTGGACAACAGGATAAAAGGTTTCATCAAATTCAATTCATTCAATTTGTGTATATCCTTGTGCTACAAGCTGAGACTTATTTCAAGCAATTAACCTATTTTCATTTTCCTTGTTTTTGTACAACTAGCATGTACCAATGACATTTTTTTATAGGTCTATGAACAAGATACCACATGTCATTCCTTTGAAACTGATTAAATTTTCTCCTGCATAGAGTTGATCCAATGTATGTTCTGTAGGGCTTCCGTAAAATATTTAGGAAGAATAGTAGATGTGAAACACATGTAGAGTAAGGTTGATCCAATGTACCAATAATGTTGTCTGTAAAATGAGCTTTCTTTGCCCATTTTGGAAGAGACAGATCTTCTTGATCATCTTCTTTATCGTACTCAGAATATTTAGGAGGGTCTACAAAAGTTATTGTAAAAGAAGTCTCAACATTATTCGTGGCATTGTTTGGAGAACCCTAATTACCAAAAATATCATTGTCATTAGACTCTACAAGTTTAATGGAACTAGAGTCATCAATCATAATATTGATTGATTCCATGAATGTATAATTTTTTAAGTTGTAAACCCAATAAGCATTACTATTATTGGAGTATCCCAAGAAAATTCCAAGATCACTCTTGGCCATAAACTTATCTAGATTTTCTGTGTCTTTGAGAATATAGCAAGTAATTCTAAACATATGAAGGTACTTAATATTAGGTCTCTTTCTGTGCATAAGCTCACATGAAGACTAATAAGTATCAGGCCTAAAGAAATAATGATGCAGCGTATAATAGGTAGTGTTTATAGCTTCAACCCAAAAATGTTTCACTAAGTGTTTGTTGGTCAGCATAACCCTAGCTATCTATTGGATAACTCTATTCTTCCTTTAAACTATACCAGTTTGTTAAGGGATCTTAGGATTCAAAAACTCATGTTGAATACCCATTCCATCACAAAAAGAACTAAACTTCAAATTCTCAAATTCTTTACCATGGTCACTCGTGATTTTGATGATTGTAAATGGACTCAAATTTCTAATTTTGTAATTTGAGGAACATGGTTTTGAACTTACCAAAAGCTTTGGATTTTTCTCTTAGACACAAAATCCAGATATATCTTAAGAAATCATCAATAATAACCAAGATATACTTTCTTCCACCAATGCTAGCAGTTTGAATAGGACACATCAAATTCATATGAAGAAGTTGAAGAGGTCTTATAGTTGATTATTCTTATGCTGATTTTTACTTTGCTTTCCCAACTGACATAGACCACATAATTTTAGGAAGAAAAAAGATAGTTGGAAGTTCTCTAACAATTTTAAGACTAGAAATTTTCTTCAATAGTTTGTAGTTGACATAACCTAATCGTTGATGTTACAACTCGTCAGTATTCCAGAGTGTTTCCTAAATCATCATACACATTGCAATATTTTTGAGTGAACTTGATTGTGTATTTTTATCACATATTTAACTAATGTTGATAAGATTAACCTTGAAACCTTCCATATAAAAAGCATTCTTGAGTTCTAGAACTTGTAAAAACAAGCATTTCCAATGGACCATGTTTGACCAATTTCATAAAATTCTTTAATTTTTCTCGAGATTCGTATTGCTGAAGGTGAAGAGTCTTAGCCATTTTATGTTTTTCTAACAAGATGGTTTCAAGAAGTTTAACTTATGCATTATTAGCATTAGCATGTTCTTGAAGCTTATTCAGTTCAATAACACCATCATTCGAAAAAGACTCAAGAAGAACCTTTTCGTCTTTTAGGATGCAAACATCTTTCTTAAGTTTGGAAATAACATTTGATTTGTAAGACAATGACTCCAGAATGCATTAAAATGTACGTGATTCAGATTCTATATCCTGAATTTTATTTTCAAGCTCATTTACACGAGTAAGACATTTCTCATTATCATGAAGAAGAATTTGAAGTGACTTAATGTGGTTATCCAACTTCAACTTTAAGTTTTTCACTTCCATTTCACCATCCAATATGAGATTGAGGAAATGACTAGAGAGGTCCAAATGCTCCTTATCCTTTTCTACTAGATTTTTATGAATTTTGACATAAGTTTCTTTAACTTGAGAACTTTATACACAATTTGGTCATAAGATTCTTGAAGGGAAAACTTATCATTATCACATATATCTATCCAATATGAAGAAATAAAAGGGATAATCTTTGAGTGGGAATACACTAGAGCTTAGCAATCAAGAGTATCAAACACCATCTTTTTTTTAAAATATACACCTTTTTGAAAAAAGCACCCATCATATTTCATTTCTAAAAAGTCCTATGCTTCCTTAGACGTATTAAACTTAGAAATTAGAGAAGAGTCTTCTGTAGTAATAGAGTACTAGAGCTTATGAGAAAATGTAAACCTTGACAATTTAGATTGTTGATATGAAGCTCCTCTTTGTTCCATATAGCAATGGGCTTGGGTTCAAAAACATCATCTTTGTAATGTGCATAGGGCATGTATAACCATTCTCAATTAAATATTAAACATCATTGTTTATATATCTTAAGTAGGAACACAATTGAGATTCTCAATAAAAATAACATAAGTCATTGAGCTAAGGTGGTCCACCGAACAAGCCTCTCATATCACCCATCATAAGAGATTAACATAATTAAACACAGAGAAAGGGGAAAGGATCTACATCAAAGTGGTTAAGCCCAAAGAGGTTGTGCCCTCTCTAATACCAATTGAAAGAGTCTAAGACCCAATACATTACCAAGATAAGGAGATAATGACTCTTAAATAACTCTTTCCCATAAGCAATAGAATAACAAAAATAACAACAACAGACTTAATCTCATATAGGTAGTTTATATATGCAGATAGAAAATATAAACATAGTCAATACAAATAGGAAGGAAAACATATTAAACAGAAAAAAATTTCCCTAATCTTATATGCGATAACATATAATATCAAGACTCAGATTGTACTCACAACAAAATAGATTATTAAAACATAATCATATAACGAGATAAATCCACATAGAACTCCTATCTATGTGATAAAATCTTCAGGTTGCTTTTGGAAATCATCGACAATAAAAAAATCCACTAAGCAATAAAATAATCACAACCTTGATAGAAATAAAATCACCAATACCTCTATCAGTCAAGACCTCTATTTAAACTACCTATTGCTAACCTCACTTAATGCCTCCATAACAACCTAGTCTAAGACAAGAACCTAACTTTGCTCCAAAGCTAACAACACTCGATATGGTATGATGAGTAACCATAGATCACTAAAGTGTATAATGTGAATAATCAAACGTGAGGCCCACCCTCAATCATGAACCATTAACTACCTACCTGGGAAACATATTCAACCACGTATTGCACAAAGCCAAATTGGAAAATATGAGAACTCAAACAATCCAGTCCAACCCATCACAAACTTTGTAAAATAGTCAACCACACTATTTTACACTCACATAGATGTATCATAATTATCAAAACACTTTCAGGATAATTAGTGAAGACAGAACTTGAATTGACTGAAAATTTTGGTAGAGTTTCATTAGATTTTTCAAGTTAATTATCACAATTAATAGGGGTATTTATAGATAACCACCAACTGTCTTCCCATCTCATTGAGTTCCTTATTGACCACCTTGCCATGGTTCTGACGATAGGTCCAACAAAGGGGTTTAGTGTAGGCCTTATCGAGGTGTAAAAAATCCCATTTTTTTATCCAAAAACTACCAAGTAATTGTCTATAAACACTCACATCTGAATCAAACCAAAACTACCATTCATGACCTAGTATGCTTACTAAGAAACCAACCTCATAGTGTATGTAAAGTATGCATAGTGTGTGTAAAGTATGCTTTCAATCATAGTGTACCTAACTATATGTATGTATGTATTATTGATCTATAGTAACTCATCTTACATAGATAGCTACATCTGGCCAAAGTAATGATACTTAATAAATTTGAATTTTGAACTTAGATAGAGAGTTTTAGAAATATTAGAAGAAAGCATGATCCTCTAAACACATCTTGGCAATCCCATCAGGCTAAAGTTAGGATCTAGATGTATAACGAACATATGTGGCAGGTTTTGGTCTAAGATTTCCTTTGGCAAAAAAGTGAGGTTACGAATTCCTTCATGCTTAAAACTTTGAACTAGAACTTGAAACAAGTAGTTATCATTGCCAAAGTCTTACATAGGAGTGGGAAGTTCAATTTTTCAAAAACCAAATAGTGACATTCGTACATGGGTACCCTACACTTTATGTTAGTAAAGCTCCCTGTAGGATTGGGAAGGAAAAATCTTCTACAAAACCATGCAATAACATTCCTTAGAAAAGAATTAAGGTGTGTCATGCTAGAGATTGTTCTACCATAGAAGAGTATAATTACCTACCTAGAACCCAATGGAAACTAAAGTCTAAGTAGGAACAAAGCATTATTTGCCCTAAAAAGTCTTACTCGAGAATTATAGGATTTCCTACCTAGAATCCAGCAATGACTATGAAGTGTCACCCGAGAAGTGTAGGATTTCCTTACTAAAACCCCATGTCGACAATGAAGTCTCTCTCAAGCAATTTAGGATTTCAGACCTAGAACCCAACAAAGATAATGAAGTCTTACCCTAAAAGTTTAGGATTGCCTACCTAGAACCCAACCATGAAAATAAAGCCTCATCTGGGAAGAATATGAATACCTATTGAGAACCCAATGATGATTGTTTGGTTGGTCAAGTCTACTAATCGGCTGGTTGATGGTCCACCGAGTCTAGTTAGTTAGTACTTGGTCGGTCGGTAGGCTCCGTGATTGCATGGATCTCCCTTGTTGGAACCTATATGCCAAGATCCACCTCTTTTCTAGTCTCTATTTATATGTCCATCCTTATGGTTGGATCCTTCTGAACTTCTACTCTCCATCCTGAGCCTTTAAGGAGATTTGTCTCTATGTTTCCTACTATGACTTTTCTTTCTACAACTAGACCTAGAGTGCTTACAAGATAAATCATCAAATTTATTGCAACGAGACATTGTACCTATAGGGAGCACACCTTTAGAAGATTTCTTGGCTTGCCACAAGTGTGGTATGAAAGTGATAAAAAAATTGTGTTCTTTGTGTTGTTATGGAATTCAAGAAAAATTGAAAACAAAAACAAAATGGGAAAAGTTTTGATCCACTTACCAAATAGTAGATGAGTCATAGAGTGTTTGTAAGATATTCTCTCTAAATAATTTCAAACAGTTGACTGAATAAACTTAGGGTGAATGATACTGATAAAAGCTTGACATAAATAGGTTCACGAGCACAACTTCAATCATTCATCTAACCCATAATCTAAGTGTTCAAATCAAAAAGGATAACTGAGAATCTAATTAGATAACTATCATGATTTGGTAGTTAAAATTCACAAGCACACATTGAATTTTATATTAGACATTTTGAATGGCTATAACTTTTCAACCGAGACTCCATTTGACACACGAAAATAGTCATTGCAAAGTTTGAAACATCAAGATTGTAACTATGTAGATAGATTATGGATATTAGCTACCTAAAAAATTAAAATAACTAGACAACTTGGTCTGCAAGAGATGGCCCAAGATGCCTAGGGGTTGATATTGAAGGAAAATTTAACCAAGTTTACCTGGCACCCTCTCATTGGTCTATATCATATTTGAATGATCAAAAGGGATATAATTAGCATATTGTCAAAGTATATATTCAAAATATAAGTTTGAATTTGAATAGAAAGCATATTTATATTATATTTTATATAAGATAATTATATAATAAATAAATAAGATAATATTAGATATTATGGAATTTAGATATATCTTTTAGGAGTTTATTTGTATCAATTCAACCCAATAGTTAGCCTCATAATACAATTATAAGGTATGATTTTTCTATTCCTTTCTACTATTTCAATTCAATCTCTTTCACATAATTGACTTAGGTATCAGAGTGAATTTGACACTCTCGGTGTCATTTCTTCTAATTGTTTGTTCATTAATTCTAACATTAAGTTGGTAGATTTATAGTGAACGTGATGAACGTAACAATCAAATTCTACACTATTTAACATAAATTTCCTATATGCAACACATAATATTAAATTGAGGATATTTTTTAACAAAATGAATATCGTGGGTAAATTTGCAACTTGCTTAAAATGTACTATATATTTGATTGTTGGTTTTTCATGTACAAAACACAGTGTCTATTTATTTTCTTAGTGTTTTGTCTTTTTATATGTAATGTTAGTTACTGCGAATCAGTATTGCACATATGTATATAGTTAAAAAAACTGTAATTGAAATCATGTTTTTGACATACCATGGGGGTTGATTATTTAGTATGTTTTCTAGGTCGTGAGTGGCATATTCTAGCTCATTTCGGGTGCGAGTATTTATGAAAATTACTCGATAATTTTTTGAAAGAAAAATTATGATTTCTGGGCACCTTGATAAGGTCTTCGATAAGAGCCTTAGCAAACCCTTTGTAAGGTCCACGTTGAGGGTGTGGCGAGGTCAACGGACCATTGAAAATGTTCTATAAATATCCCCATTAATTGCTTCAATTAATTCAAAAACTTCTACCAACACTTTGCCAAAACTTTTATCGTTTCAAATTCCATATTCAATAACTATCTTGAAAGTATTTCTTTAATTATGATACATTTATGTGAAAGTAAAATAGTATGAGTGACTATTTTTACAAATTTTATGAGAACATTTATGTGAGAGTGATCCCCTAAGGTTATGGTGCATTACTTTACACTTTACTGATCTAGAGTATTTGATAACACCATCACCATAGGGTTGTGTTTTTATATTTTAAGTAAGTAAAATTAAAATAACTAAAAGTAAATAAAAATAATTAATTAAATCAGATTTGGAACCGAAAAATATAAATGAGAAAATATCTAGGAATACTTAATCCTACAATTTTCTAAACATGTAAATCGTTAAAATCTCTCGATATAATTATCAATTAATTAAATGATCAATTGAGTCTAACCTAGCATGTATTCCTTTCTCAAGTAAACTACACACAATATAGTAATTAATTTAATCACACTCTCATGCCAATTAAATTGCATACTACTCATTAAGTTCATCAATTATGGATCATATACATAAGAATCATACATCTCTACCTAGAAACTATGCGTGTTATTTAATCAAGACAAATAGTTAAATAATTCTCTCAAATCTATTTAATTGCCTATATAGATAAATTGTTGGCCAAACAATTAATAGCATACAAATCATATTTGAAATTTTGTAAGATATGGACCTAATTAACCTAGAGGGGGTGAATAGGTTATTTTTAATTTTTGTCAATTTGTAACTTAATAATCTAAACAAGGCGGCCAAACATACAATCGCATGTAAGAATAAAGTACGGAAATAAAATAATAACACACGATATTTTTAGGTGAAAACAACCTAGGCCACAAGCATGACCTAAGAGGAAAACCACTAGTCCACCGGACCACCTAAATTTCCACTATAAAAATCAAATGTTCAAGTACATACTTGTTCTTATGCTACCCTTCCTAGGATACTGCCCCAATATACCTTACTTACGAGCTCCTGCTCTATTTTCATAGTTTCCAATATTAGCGTGAGAGGTTTCCAAACCAACGTTCCAATAAGCTTCCCACTAATCAGATACGTTCCCGAATTAACTACAAAATGATTAGCACAAAAACACAAGTGCCCGTATATGTTCTAGAATGGATTTAGCAATAAATAATCTTAACCAGATGATTCAAAATATATGTCATTTAAATCAAATCAATTAGTAAATCCTATATCAAAAAGATTAAGCACAAATTCAATGAAAATTGCTTCTTCAAAATTTAATAATTAATTCAAATAATCATAACCACATGTAAAATTATTTTATCTAAAAATATGATTAAAAAGAAACTATATGTAAATAAAAAATAATGAATAGCAATTATCTTGCCGAAAATCCTATGTGATTTCAAATTAACGTTACTAGCTGAAGGTTTATTAATAACATATATGTGTGTGCATCCATTGTTGATGCTAATCACCTGGCAAGATATATAAGGAATTCTTAAACCAATACTGTAGCTTTCCTTTTCTCCTTATTGATTAAGCCACTAGAGTTCTCTTATGCTCCAATAGATTGATGTCGAATAGCCACTGTCATTCAAGTAAAAATCCTTTTTGGATGCTCTATTATGTTTTTCTCTTATATGATCTAAAGGAATAATATATGAAGCACTCTTAACTCCATTGTAAGGCTAATTTCCTTTGCTTCTCTGTTTGTAGCGGTTTCGGAAACCTTACTTTTTCAGCATAACTCTTTTAACCCTAACGTGTATATATATAGATAATAACAATGACTTAGGGTTAAATGCATGTTGGGCTTAATTTTTCAAAGCCCATTAAAAACAAAGACTTAATATTATAAAAAAATCATTTCTTAAAACACATTATAAAAATATTTAATTAATAATTTTATAAATTGATTAAAGTTTAATAAATATTTTAGCATCAACGATAATTTTAAATTTATGAATATGTGCTATTAAATGTATGAATGCAATCCTATATGTCGTAGTTATAAAAAACATACCTGAAGTACTAATATTTGGAATTCGCATTTGTTTGACTTTTCTTGATAGACTTGATAACAGGCCTAAAAATAAGTTTACAGGTAAATATTTTATCCACGAAAATAGCCAACACTCATAGTCCTTACAAACTCCCCCTTTTGCATTTTCGTGTGGCAAAACCTCTCACTTATTACATGACACTTATAAAAATAAGATAAAAATACAATGATGTCCCAAACTCCATAGTGGAACTATCCTATGGTCCGGTAGATCCATCTTCGCTACAACTTGACAAGCTTGGAAGTAATTGAAATGGCATTGAAAAAGTGTAGGACAACTTGGCATGAAGCCTCATTGTATATTAGTTCAGTTTACATAGAAATAAGAGAAGTGTAAAGAATATTCATGTAGTATGCATTCATATCAATTAAGCTTAATTAAATATGCTCTCTCCTTATATGCATAACAAAATAAAAACATGGAAGTAAAGCACATTATTATCTTCCCCTTTTTGACATACGAGAAGGACAAAGTAGTAGACAAAGCAATGAAGCTAAACTCCTCCTAAAGATATAGCAATGTAAAAGTATAGTAATACATAAATGCAATATGCTTTAAACTCCTCCTAAGTTCTATGACTCTCTAACTTAGAAACGAATTAAAAAGATAATAAATAAAAATGAATAAAAATCTGATTTTTTTTTGTAATTTTCATAACTAGCCACATAAGGTATTAAACTCATTTAATTACAAACAAACACACAACCAATTGAGAACTCATCATTTTTTAACTCTAATTTTGATTATTTATCATATAAATAAATAAGTAGAATAGAAGAGGTGCACACACACACTTCACACATATAATGACATATTGACATTTATTTAAAGTAGTATATATGTTTAAACTCTACAAATGTGTCAATTAATTCATTTATGACCTATCAAGAAAGACTCAAAAGGAAAAAAATATCACCTATCATGTAAAACCATAATCAAGTCTTCAATCTTACAAATTAAAGTATATCTACTAAAAGAGGACTTTTTTATTATATATATATTTTTTATATATATGAGGTAAATGATATATTTTTTTATAACCTCTATTGGCTCTTTCTTTTTGTGCATTTAGTGTACAAGATTTATAAGTAGTTATTTTTTTTTTGCATAATCTTTCTTTCTTTTTCTTTTTTTGCAAGAGCCATAAACCTAGCATGATAACTTTCACACTAGTTATGAGGTAGCCCTCTCCGATCATTGCGGTAGCTTCGCACATCACAGTAGGTAGCCCTCTAAATACTAGATGCCTTCATACATTAAAATTTTAGTAAGAAAAAGTATAACTCAACACAATTTTACAATCAAGATTAGTTGAAGTCCTAGAGTCTTTCAAGAAAATTCATAAACTTCAAGTATAACATATATGTGTGTTCATGAGTGTGTGAATAATTTTATGTTAACATCAATCATCACATGTACAAGAATGTGTGTGTGTGCATAAGCCAAAATTGTAGAATAATTTATACAATAAATATCAAAATTAGTTAAGTCATTAAAAATAAGGTTATACATCAGTAAGTGTTGAATAAGTTCAATACCATGTTGGCCATTTTGTTTTTTTTTTGTAAGTTTAACTAATAAATAAAATAAAGACAATAAATATTATTCCCCTAAGTTCATTTAAGCACTCTAACAAAAATACCTAGATGAAGGAATAAAAGATGGTTAGGTGACCAAGAAAAAACAACTTTTCCTACCCTACATTTTCTTGCATTTTGAGTTCTCTAAATCATTGGGTTGGGACTCAACTAACTTAGGTTTCATAGGCATGTTTTTGAACTTAGCTGTTCTTTTCACATTCATCCCAAATGAATATGCAATATGCATAATAGGATGATTGTAATGAGCTATAGCATTAAAAGTACTAAATTTTGCTTGCCTCTTTAAACCTAAGACTTTATGCTTCCTAGTATGATTTCTGAACAAGTTGTTATAATTTCCATTCATCTTTGAGTATGATGTAGCATACATAGATGAATAATTATTATGGGTCCTACTATGTGAAGCATGGAAAGAATGATTAAGTTTAGGAGCATTCATCAAATATCTATATTTTGGTCTTATATGACCTTTCCTACCACAATGATAACAGACAGGCACAAACTTAACATTTTTTTCTACCATATATGTAATAGTTCTTTGTGCATAAGTAGTAACAGTAGGAGTAAAGTTTAAGGACCTTACAAATGTGGTCTTTGATGTTGAAGGTGTTGACTGTTCATCTATGTATCCAAGACCTCTCTTATCTCCATGTAGCTTTCCATAGTCTAGGACTTTGGTCAATTTTTCAGCACCTATGGTTAAATTCTTCACCGTATCTTTAGCAATACTAAGTTCTTGACTAAGCTTTTTGTTTTCCTTAGTGGTTTCTACAAGTCTCAAATTCATGGCATTAATATTTTCAGACAATTCCTTTTTATCTTTCTCTAGGCTAGAGGAATTTATTTTGTGAATATTGATGATATCATTAAGTTTAGTTACTTCCATAAGTAGTTTATCCCTCTCTTCTCTAGAACCTAAACAATCCATGAATAGTTCCTCATAACTCGATACATTAAACTTAGATAATAAGAAAGAGGAGTTTATTTCCTCATTTTCTTCATCCGAGCTAGAGTTAGTATCATTGTGGTGTGCTTTGCTAGTTGCAGTGAAGGCACGATAGTTAGTGTCTCCATCCTCCAATGCACTTATGAAATCAACCTATATGAGCATGCTAATCAATTCAATCTTAGAACAAGTCTCATAAGTCTATTTTCACATCCTTTTCCATTAATATAAATATGCACTTAGCTTAAGATCAATAAGAACTTTACATGGTTGTATTGTAAAGCTTAGGTGGGGGTCGATAAATGAAGACATTTTAGGTACTTTCCATGCATAAGCTTTTTTTTCATCATGCACTCTTTAATTGCAATTGAGCTTTTACTTGATATTTCAGTGCACCCTCTTTTGACATTCTTTTTTTTCACATTTTTTTGTAACTTCACAACACCCCCAAACTTATTTTCAATTCTATTTTTTTTTCTTTAGAGAGATAATTATGTTTTGAATTTTTATTTTTTCTTTTTTTATAGGGTACATTACATTTTACCTTACTCTGTAGCATAACACATGATTGCCTTTTTTTCTTTTCATACAAGCTAAAGGTGCAAGGATAAAGGTAATGATTATTGGTTAGGCTCAATCGATCCAAATAAGGCCTAAATCATTTCTCTTACTAAATACTATTTAGGATTTCACCTCAAGGTATGATCAAATAGATTCTAAAACTTGGTAGATCTCATCGACTCACAAAGCTCACTACAAATTTTCTCTCAATAAGCACACTAAAATCAATCATGAACATGTGTATAATAATTTAAATCAATCAAATCAAAACTAGCAAGCATATCATATGATTAATGTAAATATCTTAATAAATATGTTACATTCTTTATCTTAGTCATGACAACCAATTTTTATCATTAAGTTCATATGTTTCATATCAAGCATGCATGCATTTAGTTTCCATATATTTATCAATTTCTGCCCAAATCATGATTAAAAACATTTAAAAAATTTAAAATAATTCCCTAAAAATTTAAAATACATACTAATTACTAATGTAGAGACAGAAGTTCCCTCCCCTAAACCTAAATTACACATTAGCCTCAATGTGCACATATAAATATGAAAAGGTAAAAGAAACGAAAACTTCCTTAATCATGGCACACCATATCTATCATTGAAATGCTCGTTCTTGTTACGCCATTGCTCTCCACATTTATTCACCTACAAAACAAAAACAATGAAAATATAAGTATACAACTTTGGGTTTCCTCCCAACCAGCGTCACATTTAATGTCCTTGACTAGATGGCCATATGAAGTCCTAAGGCACATCCCTTTGTATCCATTTACTTTTGAGTTTGCCTGGAAATAGTTTGAGTCTTGATTTTTTTTATAATACCTTATGTTCTAGCTTGTAAAAACGATGCTCCATTCTCTTCTCATGCCATATTTTTGTTTTCTTTTTGACCTTTTTGGCATTCTTATAAGCATTGCACCAGAACTCGTCCAATTTATGTATTTCTAATAGCTTTTTCACCTTTCCATTGGAATCTTTCACTTTCATACTTGACTGTCGATGGAAGGTAAAAATGTAGTGTTTAAACTTGGTGGCTATTCAATTTATGGTTTGATCTTAGATCCTATCTCAAAAATTTTGAAAATCGCCTTTGATACACACATGAGAGGCACATTCTCCAAAAATTTCACATTGTCCACAATATCAACCTTCGATGCCATACTTTCAAAGTTAAAATAGGTTGAGTTGTTTTCTTGTGAGTTTATGTCCTTGTTCATAGCATCATGTTTAAAAGTCTTAAGTATGGGCGACTCAATAGATTCTTTTAAGCTATTCCCATAATCAGTAACATTTATCCTTAAACATTCATTAGCATTATCAATATGATAGGGTTTAGATTCTTTAAAAACTTTAAACATTATTTGTTCATCTTGCACTCTCATTGTAAGTTCACATTTTTGTATATCAATGAGTGCTCTTCCAATTGCTAAGAATGGATTGACAAGTATGATAGGAACATCTTGGTCCTCCTCCATGTCTAACACAATGAAGTTTTCCAGAAAGATGAATTTTTCTACTTTTACTGGCACATCTTGTACCATATCCAAAGGTCTCTTAATTGATCTATCTATTATTTGTAATATTACTGAAGTAGGTTTGGCTTTACCAACCCCAATCTCTTAAAAACTGATAATGACATAAGGTTAATGCTAGAACCCAAGTCACATAATGCTTTCTCAAACTAGATGTTCCCAATTATACAAGGAATGTCAAAACTATTTGGATATTTTAAATTTTGGGGTATTTTTCTAGCAAGGATGGCACTACAACCTTCAGTTAATGTTATTATTTCATTCTCTCCAAGCCTACTTTTCTTAGACAATATATCCTTTAGACATTTGGCATAAGAAGGCATTTATTCAAGTGCATCTGCAAATGATATGTTTATGTGCAACTTCTTAAAGACTTCCACAAATTTTGAAAACTGCTTATCTAACTTTTGCTTTTGAAGTCTTTGAGGGAAATGAATAGTGGGTTCATAAAGGTTGCTCTTTTTTGGCTGAATTATTCCATTTCCATTACTCTCTTTGTCCTTTAATTCCTTCTCATCCTTTTTAGTTTCTAGTTCCTCTAAATTTTTAGTACTCCTCAGGCCTATGGTGTTGCAATGGTCCATACATTCTATTCTTGGGTTTACAATTGTGTCACTTGGAAGGTTACCTTGAGACCTTTGACTTATAGCCTGAGTAAGTTACGTCATTTGGTTCTCCAAATTTTGAATTAAAGCCTCTTGAGTTGACACTTTTGTATTAAATGATTGGATGAAGCCTTTCATCATCCCTATTAAGACATTTGTATTGTCCTCAATAGGTGGCTTCTTCTAATTGTTGTGGTTGTGGGAAAATGGGTGGTGGAAATGATTGATGCTTGAATTGATTATCACCTTGATTGTTGTTATTCCAAGAAAAATTTGGATGTTGTCTCCATCTGAGTTATATGTGTTTGAGTATGAATTATTATTTTGATTCACATTACCCATATAGAAGATTGATTCAGGATTATGTAGACAATTATCAAACAAATGGGCTCTATCACAAAACGCACAAGACACCATTTAATCTTGGACCTAGTTTATACTTGTTGGCAATTTTTGAACCATCAAAAGTTTACCAAAGAGGACACTTAGTTGTAAGTGTCATGTATCATTTACCTCATGCATTCCATTTACTCTTCTTGTGGCTATCATTTTATTCATTGACCATGGATAATTATTGCCAGTTATTTTCTATTTTATACTTCTAATAGCACTAAAGGATGTGTCTAAATTAATAATAAATAATAAATAAAAATTAAAAAAAATAAACAACTAAATAAATAAATTTAATTTAATAAATAAATAAAATAAAATAAATTACCTAAAATAAAAAAATAAATAAGTGAGTAAGAGAAAATAAGTAAATTAAAGTTAAATTAAAATAAAGTAAAGAAAAATACCCAAAATAAAAAATTATTAATTTATAATATTTATAGTCCTCGGTAACGATGCTAAAAACTTGATCACCACACACTAAGTGTGTACAATGAATATGCAAGTATATATATCGTAACAAGTAATATAATGATAAGAAAAAATCATTCCCACAGAGATTTTTTATGAGAAACTAATTTTTAAAACTAAAAAAATAAAAATTAATTTTTTGTGTTTTTATATTTTAGGAAAGTAAAATTAAAATAACTAAAAGTAAATATCAATATTTAATTAAATCATATTTTGGTAACTAAAAATATATATGAGAAAATATCTAAGAATACTTAATCCTCCAATTTTCTAAACATATGAATTATTAAAATATCTTCAATATAATTATCAATTAATTAAATGATCAATTAAGTCTAACCTGACATGTATTTCTTTCTCAAGTAAACTACACACCATATAGTAATTATTTTAATCACACTCTCATGAAAATTAAATTGTATATTACTCATTAAGTTCATCAAGTATGAATCACATACATAAAAATCATACATCTCTGCCTAGAAACTATGCATGTTATTTAATCAAGAGAAACAATTAAATAATTCTCCCAAATCTATTTAATTATCTATACAGATAAATTGTTAGGCAAATAATTAATAGCATACAAATCAGATTAAGTAATATAATTAAATTAAAATTATAATTGGGATAAAATATTAAATCATCACATGGTGAAAATTGGGTTCATAAGATCCTTAGATTAATAAATTAACTATACATAATTGTGTTTATAAAGTTCATATTTTTCATAAAGGAACACATAAAAATTGATAAAGAAAATAGTAGTAGAAGAAATACAATAAGTCTCTTGAATTGTAAAATTAATCTCCCCTTGAATCTCCACCAAAATTGTGTCCCCTTTTAAATTTTTTGTATCTTTCTCTTTTTTAAGCTCCAAAAATTGACCAAAATTATGCTAATGGAGACCACTTAGGGTTTATGGAGTGATTAGGGGCTTAAATATTTTTCAAGTGCGATCTAGACCGTCAGATCATCTTTAGATCAAGGGCTACGATCAAAATAAGCAAAACTGATCATGCCAGCCAATAATAGCATGACACTTGGTAAGGGAAAATTCACTAGGCAAATCAAAGAGTGACATGTGGGAGGGGAGACTGGTCAGAGTCAACGCTTGATAAGTCAGTGCCATGCTGGGTGATGGGATTCGAGGAAATGGATGGCATGGCGCATAGGAGGAAAGTGATGAGTAATCAGGTGGTGACATGTGGGAGAGAAGTTTGACCCATTCCGAACTCGGATTGAACACCTTGTTGACACATGGCACATGTTTCGTCCTCCTTACACGCGGCGTAGCTTGATTTTCTCTCCATGCTTATACGGCATCCGCGTGGGTTGCTCAATTAGCTCTAATGCTTGTGTGACATGCCACGTGGCAGCTCTTGATTGGACCTGCGTTAAAAATTTATAAAAAATCCATAAAAATTCCAAAAATTATATTTTCATCCCTTTTCACTAAAAAGTTTATATTTTAATACTTTTAACCTCAAAATACTATTTATTAAATAAAACAAATAAATATTAAGTAAAAACATGTACTAATGACTCTACTTTCATAAAGTCATCAATCATAAGCAACCCAAAGATGTTACCACATAGATAGGAATTCTATGCGGGTTTACCTTGCTACTTGATTGTGTTTGTATGATCTATTATGTTATGAGTACAATCTGAGTATTGAAATTATATGCTGACACATATACAATTAAGACTTTGATTGAAAAACAATTCATAACTATTTTGTATGCTTTACTTACTTTTGCACTACACATGATTATTTCTTCTGTTTGAAAACTTTATACCTATTACCTAATTATTTTGTTTCTCTAATGCTTAAGAGGACGTGTCTTTTTAGAGTCTATATCTCCTTACCTTGTTGTATACCACGTTACAGACTCTTTCAATTAGTATTATAGTGAGTAGACCATGTTTGGGCTTAAGCGCTCTGATGTTGATCCTTTTTCCATTTCTATGTGTGTCTAATTCTATTAAATCTCTTATAATGGATGATATGGGAGGTTTGTTCGGTAGACCCTCTCAATTCAATGGATTATGCAATTTTTGCTAGAAATCTCAAATGTAGTTTTACTTGAGATCTACAAACAATGATGTTTAATCCTTATTAGAGGATGACTAGATGTTCCCTACACATGTTTCTAAAACTGGTGTTGTTGAACCTAAACGGTTAATGTTTGGAACAAAGAGGAACTTAATCTTAACTATCTAAATTTTCAAGGGTTACACCTTCTCATCGGCTCAGTTACTACAGAGGATTCTTCTCTAATTACTAAGTTTATGATTTCCAAGGAAGCATGACACTTCCTAGAAAAAAAAATATAATGGATGCTTTCATCATATGATTACTTCGACTCCAAAAAAGAAAACAACTACCACTCTTGACTGCTCTGCTCAAATGGCTTCCCACTCTAAAATTTCCCCTTTTAGTTCCTCTTATTGGACTAATGTTGGTGATAATGAAAAGTTTTTCCTTCAAGAATTCTATGACCAACTTGTGTATGATAACCTTAAGTTGAAGAAAGTTATGTCCAAGATCCTAACAATATTGCAGAAAAAGATAAGGAGCATTTGGATCTCACTAGTCAACTTCTCAATCTCATCTTGGATGGCTAAAAGGACGTGAACAACTTGAAGTTAAATTTGGAAAACCATATTAAGTGTGTTTTTTATTCTCTTCCATGATAATAAAAATTTCTTGCTCGTATAAGTAAGCTTGAAAAGTGTATTCATGATAGAGAATATGATGCTCTCAAAGATCAACATATTTCAGAGTCATCTTCATATAATTCAGATGTCATTTGCAAACTTAAGAAGGACATTTGTACCTCAAAAGATGAAAAGACTATTCTTGATTCCTTATTGAAAGATTGTGATATTGAACTGACTAAGCTTCATGCTTGATTTGAAATAGATATTGTAAAATTTATACTTCTTGAATCCAACCTATTTGAAGCATGAAATGACTAAGACTCCCCCACCTTCAGTAGTACGATTTTGAGAGAAACATTAAAGAATCTTGTGAAGTTGGTAATACATGGTTTGTTGGAAATACTACTTTTGAGAAGTTATTAAAGCTTAATGATATTCATGCTTCCTCCTCTACTAAAACTATTGTTTATAAAACCTTATCTTGTTGCTGATATTTTTGACGATTCCACCATCGATATTTTAAGTGCACAAAGCTTGTCTATTTCTCATATTTCTTACAATTATGGTTACTTCTCCCCTTTCAACCCTCTTAAATATTCTCCAAGCCATGACAGGGATATTCTGAGTCATGTGAAAGAACTGTTGAATCTTTCTATCACTTTCTCTATTGAAACCCTAACCTTATAGAATGATGTAATAATGATTTTAAATGAGTTTAATTTTTTCTTGGTATTACTACTAATGACTAGAAATCTAATTGTAATATGGTTCACGCTGCCCTAAAGGTTTAAGCATCCTATTGTTAATACTTTGACAATTAATGCTCCCAACACATGACAAGAAATAAGTCATTTTTTTACGAAGTTAACTCTCACTAATGATGGATCATCATGTTTCGTGGAAAAAAATAAGGCTTTAATATGTGATAGAGAATCTATAAATTATCCTAGAACTCCTAAGCTCAAGGATGTTATTATGTGGAAGGATTAAAGCTAATCTTATCAATAATAGCTAGATATATTTGATAACAAGTACACTGTTAAGTTCACTCAAAAGGATTGCATTATGTATGATGATTTAGGTGATACTCTAGTCTGCTTCATCATATTTGAGGATAACTATTAATATGCGAGGACTTCTCTTGAAGTGATATATAACAAGTTATGTTTGAGTACTAAAGAATTATGGCATCAATTACAAACTGTTGAAGAAAATTTCCAATCCTAAATTATCAAAAGTCTTCCTACTATCTCCTTTCTTCCTGAACATATGTTTGGTCCATATCAATTGGAAAAATAGAGTAAAAGTCTTCATAAGAAAAATCAACATTTGTCTACTACAAGACCACCTCACTTCTTTATATGGATTTGATGGGTCCTGTGCAAATATCTAGCATTGGTATATGCTTGGTCCATATCAATTGAAAAAATAGAGTAAAAGTCTTCATAAGGAAAATCAACATTTGTCTACTACAAGACCACCTCACTTCTTTATATGGATTTGATGGATCCTGTGCAAATATCTAGCATTGGTGGTTATTATTGATGATTTCTCTAGATATACTCGGGTTCTCTTTCTAAGAGAAAAAATCAAAGCCTTTGATAAATTGAAAACTATGTGCATCAAGCTTTAAAATAAGAAGTTTGAATCCATTAGTATAATCATCAAAATCAGGAGTTATCATGGAAGAGAATTTGAGAATTCTAAGTTCAGTGTCTTCTGTGACAAAATGGGAATTCAACATGAGTTTTATCCTAAACCCCTCAGCAAAATGGCATAGTTGAAAAGGAAACTAGAGCTATTCAAGAGATGGCAAAAGTCATGCTAACTAATAAAAACTTAACAATATATTTTTGGATTGAACTTGTTAACACTGCTTATTATATGTTGAATCGTTGCTTCTTGAGACTTGGTACTTATCAGTTATCATATGAGCTTATTTATAGAAAGAGACTAAATGTTAATCACCATTGTGTGTTTAGTAGTACTTTCTATATTCTCAGAGATAGAGAGAATCTAGATAAGTTTGAGGTCAAAAGTGATCGGTATTTTTCTAGAATACACTTGTAATAGTCATGCTTATCGAGTTTATGACCTAAGAATGTCTATTGTAATGGAATCTATCAATGTTGTGATAGATGACTCTGGAACAACCAAACTTGTTGAATCTGATGATAATAAGATAATTGATGTTTGTGGCACTCTAAAAACTACCGCTAATAATGTTGAGACACCATCTATTATAACTCATGTTAACCCTTCTATAACTTCTGAAGATGAATAAGAAGATTCTTTCCTTCCTCAATGGGAAAAGAAAGCTCATTATGTGGATGAAATTATCGATAATATGGAAGGTGAAGTTAATTAAGATGAAATTTTAGTTACAGGTGACATTGATCTATATGTGTTTCACTTCCACTATCCTTCCTAAAAATGTTAAGGAAGCCCTACAGGACGTATATTGGGTCAACTCAATGTAGTAGAAAATTAATTAGTTTCAAGGAAATGATGTATGGTACTTAGTTCCTAAACCTATTAACAAACATGTAATCGGTACATGTTGGCTGTACAAAAACAAGGAAAAATAAAATGGAGTTATTGCTCGATACAAGTCTTGCCTTATTAATCAAGGTTATACTCAGATTGGAGGAATAGTCTTCGATGAAACCTTTACTCATGTTTCTCACCTTGAGTCTATTAGACTACTCCTTGGAATTGCCTCTTACTTTGAGTTTAAGTTATATCATATGGATGACAATAGTTCTTTTCTAGATGGAATTATCAAAGAAGAGGTCTATGTGGAACAACCTAAAGGTTTTGAAGACCCTTACTTTCCAACCATGTCTTGAAACGGAAGAAAGAATTGTATTGTTTAAAATAAGGTCCTTATGCTTGGTGTGAGCATCTTATCATGTTTATCCTTAATAATGGATTTATGAGAGGAGGTGGTGATAAAAATTTATTTGTTTTAAGAATTCAGGGTGAGGTGGTTGTTGCTCAAGTAAGTGTGAGATGAGTTTAGTTGGTGAGTTAAAGTTTTTCCTCAGATTTCAAATCAAACAAATGAAAGATGGGATCCTTCTATCATAAGCAAATTACGCCAAGGATTTGGTTTAGAAGTTTGGTTTAGAAAATGCCTCTCCTTCTTGAACTCTTATGAGTACTACCCTTAAACTTCATCTAGATCATTATAGAAACAAAGTATAGCAAACTTTGTACATAACTAGATTATGAGTCTTCTATATCTGATTGTGAGCCATACTGACATCTCCTTTGGTGTAGGAATATATGCTAGATTCTAGGCTACCCACAAAGAATCACATCTTGTTGTAGTCAAACATAAAATCAAATATGTTAAGGGCACCTTATATTTTGGTATATGGTTTCCTCGAGATATTACTACAGAGTTGGTTAGGTATTCCGATGTCGACTAGGTTGGGTGCAATGCTGAAAGAAAAAGTACATCTGGGGGTTGTTTCTACTTGGGTAATTCCTTGATTTCTTGGCATAGTAAGAAGTAGAGTTTAGTATTCCTCCCCATTGTTGAGGCTGAGTATATCGTTGTTAGGTTTTGTTATTCATAATTACTTTGGCTTAAGCAAATGTTATCAGACTACGATATCATGGTTAAAAACCTTCTTTTACTCTATGACAACATTAGTACTATATGCATTTCTATTGATAACATATTGATATATGAGATCATTTTATAATAGATCTCATATAATCAAAAACCTTGTCCTTGCAACATTTCAACACTAACCATCAACTCGCTAATATTTTTACGAAACCTCTAAAATTTCAAAGGTTTGAATCTTTAAGAAAGTTTATTGGTATATGTATCTCTCCATGAGAGATTGTGATATAGATATAAGGGATGATTATAAACTGAATTTTTCTTTATCTCTTTTGTAATAGAAATAATGATTTTTAGCGCCAAACTGCTTGAGCAGTGTGTGAGTGTGCTACTCGTGCACATGTGGGGCTATTAGGCCTCATCAGCTTCCTATATATATAGGATGAGCGAGCGTGTGGTGTTTAGCACACATGGTAGCATGATGTATAGCACACATGGGTAGTGTTTAGGTTCCTAGACTATGTGCAAACGTGACTATGTGTTACCTTGCACACATGGGTGACTATTAGGCATAACACCTATGTGTTACCTTCGACCTCATAGTAAGGAAGTCCTTTAAGAAATTGCACTCATTCCATTTGCATAACCATTATGCCCACCAATCAATCTTCCTCATAAGAAGCCATTTTATCTAGATTTTGATGTTGAGAAAAAAAGGTTAAGCTAGTGGCTTACAAGCTCAAGGGTGACGCCTCTGCTTAGTATAAGCACATAAATAACAAAAGGAAGTTAAAAGGAAAGGAACCCATCAACTCTTGGGAAAGAATGAAGAAGTTGATGGTGCAATAGTTTCTACCAGCTGATTATGAAGAGCTCTTTTACCAACAATATCACCAGTGCCAGTAGGGAATAAATAATGTCAATGAATACAGTGAGGAGTTCATGAGACTTGGCTAGCAAGCCAACATATGGGAGTGAGACCTTTAGAAGGTTTATGGTCTGAATTCCCCTATTAAGGAAAGACTAGAACTGAGCCAAACCATATGGACTTTCAACTAAGCCAATAGTATAGCACTAAATATGGAAACCCAGTTAGCCAGACCTTAAAAACCCACACCATTTGGGTTTCTCTTGAGTGACTCTTTCACCAGCAGAAACTCAGGTGGTTTCACACCTAAACTCATCTCACCAACCATAACAGAAATAGCCCAAACCCCAAGAAATGTAGTCTCTAAACAGGCAATCAGTAATCCAAATAATCCATCACCTAAACCTAACCCTTATTCCAAACCACCACTCATCAAATGTTTTAAGTGTTATCAGTAAGGGCACAAATCTAATGAATGTCGACAAAGGCATGTAGCTAACTTGATCAATGAATTTGAGCATGTAGATGATGAGTTTGATCCATTATCTACCAAGGATTTGGAAGGAGTACAACCCACTGAAGGTAATGAAGGTGACAAGGCTATAAACTGCATATTGCAAAAAGTGTTTCTATCCCCAAAACAACCAGTACCATCACAGAGGCAAGTAATTTTTAGAACAAGGTGCATAGTTCAACATAAGGTGTATGATGTCATTTTTGAAAATGGTAGTACTGAAAATATTGTCTCATAAGCACTAGTAAAGTCCTTGGGACTGAGCACTAATCCCCACCCCCATCCTTAAAAAATAGGATGGATTAAGAAAGAGAATGAGGTCAAAGTGCAAGAGGTGTGTATAGTACCATTTTCCATTGGAAAGTTTTACAAAGATAAAGTGCACTACGATGTGCTTGAAATGGATGCCTACCAAATTCTTTTAGGGAGGCCTTATCAATATGATATGGATTCCATCCACGAAGGTAGACCAAATATCATCTTCTTTACTTGGAAAGATACCAAGATTGTCCTACTTCCTATAAAAGAAGGCCCCTTAAACCATGCCAAGCATACACCCAAGCCAAAAATGCTTTTAAGTTGCAACCTTAACTCGTTTGACAATGACCTTAGGAAATCTAAGGTGGTTATAGCCTTAATAACTAAAGAGCTAGATATTATCTCTCATATTATCCCTGATGCCATCAACGAATTGTTGTCTGCCTATAGTGATCTCATACCAACTGACCTACCAAACATATTGCCTCCACTAAGAGACATCCAGCACCACATAGACTTTATACTTGGCAATAATTTTTCCAAACTACCCCACTATAGAATGAACCCTAAAGACCATGAACTCTTTCAGAAAATAGTGGAAGATCTCTTGGATAAGCACCTGATCTAAGAAAGCAAAATTTTTTGTGTTGTGCATGCATTGCTTGTACCAAAGAAGGATGGAATTATGAAGATGTATGTTGGTAGAATGGATATTAAAAAGATCATTGTCAAGTACAGATTTCCCATTCCTAGAATGGAAGATATGCTCGATAAATTGCAAGGATTCACTATATTTTTTAAGCTTGATCTTCATAGTGGGTATCACCAAATTTGAATCAGGAAAGGGATGAATGTAAGATAGCTTTTAAGACCAAGGAAGGCTTGTATGAATGGCTTGTCATGCAATTCGTGTTGTGTAATGCTCCATAACCTTCATGAGGTTGATGCGTCACATTTTAAAGTCTCTCAATGGTACTTGTGTGGTAGTGTATTTCAATAACATCCTAGTCTACACCAAGAAACCTAACGTGCATCTAGAACATTTGCAACTGTCCTAGAGTTATTGAAAGAACACAAGCTTTTTTTGAATGTCAAAAAGTGCGAATTTATGACCAACAAACTCATTTTCTTAGTGTATGTTATCAGCTTTGAAGGCATCTCAGTGGACATTAAGAAGATTGATATTATTCAGTCATGGCCTACCCATACATCAATACATAAAGTCAGAAGTTTTCATGGCCTAGCAACATTCTATATGAGATTTATAAAGGATTTTAGTTCAATTGTAGCACCCATAACAAACTATCCAAGAAAGAATAGTTCCTTTAAGGTAAGGAGTAAGAAGATAGTTTCTAACTCATCAAAGAAAGACTATGCATAACCCTAGTTCTATCTCTACCAGATTTTGACAAAGTATTTGAAGTTGAAACAGATGCATCCATGATGGGTATTGGAGTAATGTTATCTCAGGGTGGCAAGCCTATTGAGTTCTTCAGCAAGAAACTCAATAAAGCATGCCATAAATGGTCCACTTATGACCAAGAGTTCTACGTTGTCATTTGATCCCTCAAACATTGGGAGTAGTATCTCATTTCAAAAGAATTTATCCTTCATAATGATCACTCAACACTCAAATAGATTCACTCCCAAAAAGATATCTCAAGAGCACATACTAGGTGGGTCATCTACCTACAAAGGTTTACTTATGTGTTTAAACACAAAATGGGACATCTGAACGAGGTACCTGATGTACTTAGCAAGTGGAACACCCTACTGACTACCCTTCAAGCTGGGATTACCTATTTTGACACCCTTCTTGAGCTATATGCAACATATGAGGATTTTGCCACTATCTAGACCCAATGCATCAACCATGAACCTAGGCATGGTTTCCATTTGCAAGAAGGATATCTCTTTAAAGACAATAAACTTTGCATTCCAAAAACTAGCTTAAAGGAATACCTGATTCAGGAACTTCATGTTGGGGCACTTAGTGGTCATATTGGTAGGGACAAAACCATACTTCTAATTGAGGAAAGGTACTACTCGCCTCACTTACAGAGGGATGTGACTAGATTTGTGCAGAAATGCTCTATCTTTCAAAGAGCTAAGAAAGGCAGCCAAAACATTAGTCTTTACTCTCCCCTGCCAATTCCTACCACAATTTGGGAGGATCTTAGTACAGACAACATCCTCAACTATTATTCAGTAAGAGAAGGGTAGACTCTATCCTATTGGTAGTGGATAAGTTTTCTAAAATGTCTCACTTGATTCCATGCAAAAAGATCCATGATGCCAGCAACATAGAAATTATTTTCTTTCATGACATTGTCAAGCTGCATGGAATTCCTAAAACCATCACTTCTGATCGTGATGTGAAGTTCATAATCCATTTTTGGAAAGAGTTATAGCGAAGGTTTGATACTGCATTAAACTTTAGCAGTGCTTATCATTCCCAAACTGATGGGCAAACTGAAGTTCTCATCATAACCATAAGCAACATGCTAAGGTGCTTGACTTATGAGAAACCTCGAGAATGGGATACTTATCTTCCACAAATTGAGTTTTCTATAAATAGAATCACCAACTATTCACCCTTCTTGGTTATCTATACCAAAGTGCCCAACTTCAGTGTTGATTTACAAGTAATTCCTAACCGAAAGAGCAAAACTATAGGCATGTGGGCTACTAATTATGCTCAATTCCACCAGGAAATTCGAGGACACATTGAAAAGATGAATGCATAATACAAAACACATGTTGATCAACATCGTAGGCTTGCACACTTCCAAGTTAGGAAACTAGTTATGGTGCACCTCAACAAACACCAACTATCACAAGGAACATGCCTAAAGCTTCAACTTAGGAACTATGGTACTTTCCAAATTGTTAAGAAAATCAATAACAATGCTTATGTTGTTGATCTTTGTGAGGACTAGTCCATCTCCAACATATTTAATGTTGCTGATCTTCTCAAATATTATCCCACATATGTAACTAATGCAATCTAATTGAATTCGAGGTCAAATTCTATTGAAAATAGGGACTATGATGAAGATAAAAGGGCTTATTGGAAATTGAATTTTTCTTTATTTTTTTGTAATGGAAATAATCGTTTTTGGCACCAAATTGCTTAAGTTGCTCGCACACATGGGTAGCTGTTACGCCTCATCAATGTTCTGTGCACATTGGTTGAGCGAGCGTGTGGTGTTTAGCACAAATGGGTAGTGTTTAGGTCCCTAGGCTATGTGCGTGCATGATTGTGTGCTACCTTGCGCACATGGTGGCCGTTAGGTGCAACGCCTATAAAACCCACGCAGGGCCTCAGTTAGTAGGCAATTGTTTTCACTCTTATCAATTTTGTTTCCTTTGCTTCACAGAGATTGTTTTGTGAATTTCTTTAAGTTCAATCGACGAATTGTTCTTTTATTTCAATGCAATACAATTCTTGTTCAAAGCACTAAGTGTGCTACATTAGACTACCTCTTGCGTTCTTCATATTTTTATGATCTTAAAGAACTCTATGTTATTTTTTTTTCTCATGTTTCTTGTTCTTTGTTCTTTATGTGAATGATAGGATTATAGTATTATTGTATGTCTACTCTCCTTCATTTAGGAGTGTTCATTTGACTTTTTGTGTCAAAAAAGGGGAAAAAGTTTGGATGCACAACTACGTGTGTTATTTGCCATGCTATATGTTGCATGGATGGAGAGTGTAGGAATACACTGCATTATTTCATGACTTGAATACACTTAGAAGGAGTGTTGCATGAAGTTAAAGAAAGTTGTGTACTTTACATGTAATCTACCTATCGACGTGTATCTATATAGGAATAACACGATAGTACGTGGACAAATTCCATATTGGTTTTGCATAATAAGAGGTATTTATTTGTTTCATATGTATAATATATAATTAGAGTCGACTCAAGTAATTGCAATGATTTATGCGGGAATTGTTACAAGCCTTGTTATATATTATGTTTAATAACTTTTATTAAAATTTTAAATACTTTATATTTAACAATGTTAAATATAAATATTAAAATATTGAATAAAAATATATTGATAATAATTTTTATTCATTTAAATAAAATAATGTAAGAATAAATAATGTTTATGTTTTTTACAACTATAATTAAAAAATATTTTACTAATTTAATTAGTCGTAAAAATTAATAAATTTAAGATAATTGAAAAAATTCTAAACAAATATTTTAAATTGTGAAGTTTTCTAAAATTGATTAAGAATTTGAACTTTTTCGTTATAAAAAAATATTAGTCCCATCATCTTGAATAATTATATATCTTTTTAACATTAATTATATTTTTAAAAAATTTAAGTTTATAAAATATACCAGAGAAAATAAAGAATTTATTAAGGTTTTTTTCTATTTCTAGGTAAGAAATACTTCTCCTAGATAATTTTAAATTTTTTATCATACTTTTATGTTTACAACAATTAACAAATTATTAAATTTACTTGAATTTGAAGAATTTATTTTATACATGAAAAATATTTCCATATTTGAGATCAGAAAAAAATTAAATATTTATCGATTAAAATATTATTATAAAATAACAATAATAATAATAATAATATAATTGATATATTAATATAAAATTAAGTAGGAAAAGAAATATCTCTCACATCTAAATAATCGTGGATCGAGGATTAAATAGATGTGCCAATTTGTTATTTATCAATTCTACTTTATATAAGGTGACAAGGTGATATAGATATATTAATTAAAAATACTCATTTTTTTTATTGTACTCAAGGATTAGATTGGGCTCGAAAATCCGGTTATGTTAATGATATATTTACTTGATGGTTTTATATTATGTACATATTTACATATTAATTGATATAATAAAAATTAATAATTATTTTAAATAAATTATTTATAATATTAAAAAACAATACATTCTTTTAAATTTATATAGCAAATAGTATCTTGGTAGGCTAATAATCGTTAATATATAAATAAATTGAAAAGAGAATAAGAAGATAAGTAACTAAATTGGATTGCAAAGGTAATCATAACGATAAGAAAGTTTCTACCTTAAGATTAAATAGTAAATAAATAATTTCAATGGAAAAGTAAATTTTTAAGAGAATTGTCAAACTCAGAAGTAAATCGTGAAGTGACGGAAATAATATCTTCATATCCTGCCAACTGAATGGTTGGCTCAACACAAGTAGTGTCCGAACAAGAGACACTAGGAATCAAAGAATACTCGACTATATGACATAGTACGCACCCTACTTTCTTGCTTTATGTTCAAAAACACTTCTTTCGATGTGAGCTGGAAATGCTATGTACCCTTTTGTTATTTATGGTTAAAGTCTCCAAAGAGGATTACACCCTGGATGGGTGTACGAGGAGCTAAGTAAAGGATGAGTAAGAATGAAATATATTTCAAGTGAACACGAACAAAACATGGATTCGAACCAGTTTAATATAAATTGGTACGAGAGTGTAAATTAAATTAATTTTTTAGCCCAATACAAATCTACTATTCTTATAAAAAAATTGATTACTGTGGTAATTTTAATAAAGATAATAGATTGATGCCCCATTATCCATTTCATTATATACTAGTCAGTATTCAGACACAAACACAGACCTCACAAAGGACAACTTTATTTGACCGTACTGCACTAGGACCATTTGACGTAGTGCCTACACAAAAGAGGAGAAATTAAACGTGTGTGTGTTAGTGACTAGTCCCTCCCGAGTGGTCCTCCTCTGTTATGTTACAGGTTGGTGTTGTTACTTTGCGGCCGAAGTTGAAGCTACCTGTGTAGATAAGCTTATTAGAGGCTAGAATTTACGTGGGATTGGCATTTTGTTAAATACCCACTTGTTTTGGTTTGGGATCTTGAAAAGTTTTCTCATCTTAATTTGAGAAGATATCTCAAATGATAGGATATGATATGATTGAATTAATTAGTTTGTTAAACTCACATTTAACGTTAAGTAAAAAATTTAGGCCACCAGATATTAACTTGAAATGAAATCTAAAATTGCTATTTCGTAAGCTTCCTCAAATGATAGTACTGTTGCTCCATTTCCATCATCTTTGTTGCCATGCCATGCCAATATGGCTAAGAATGAGGAATTGAGGATGATGATGATGATGTTCCTCTTTTGACTCTTTGAGTTATTTATGTTATCATAGTAGGTATAACTGTTTGCATTTCTTATCTTCTAGTTAGTGGATAGACGGTTCTAACTGAGTCAGTCTCAACTCTCTTTTTCTTTTTTCTTTACTTCATTTGTTGGTAGGAATGTCTCATCAATTTAGCTTTTCAGGTCAATCATCTCTGTCTTTTCGGTTTATTTTATTTTTTGATTAATTTATATTTCAGTAACAGTATTGTGTTCCCATTTATCCCCCTCTATTTCTTCGTATATGTACAATTACAATCAATGATGAGTAGCTACCCTACACGTAATAGATTTTTTTAATACATATATATATTTGAATGATATTCGTGTCTATTTAATTAAGTATTTTGTAAATTTACAATAAATTAAATTTACTTCACCAAGAATGCAAGTAATAGATGAGTTCAGGTAATCCAGAATTTTATTTTCCTCCAAATGAATCCTAGAGTCTTGAGCATCAAAATTACAAGGTTCGGGAAAAGTATTTGAAGATTTTCTAAGTTGCAAGCCAAATAACCAAATCAAATACAATTTTCTTCCAAAGTTACAAGAATCCGAAATCCAAACTCTGGACAAAAAGATGAAGGTGGAAAATGAAATATGGCAACAAACAGTGACAAATCAATTCTACAAAAAACAAATAATAAGAAGGAAAAAACCTACAGTCTACTCAAGCAAGTATACGCAAGAACTCTGACCATTTAAGAAGGCACCAAAGAGTGGATCGTGTTAGCAAGCTACTAAATTTCTCATAAAAAGGATCATGCATAAAGCTATATATAATACAAGCACCATGTGAGAATTATATGGGTTTAAGTAAATGATTGAACTGCTGAAGATGTAGTGACCAAGCTTGAAAGCAGAGCAACTATGACAGCACTATTGTATGTGCTTGGCTCACCCTGCATTGAATTGTTCCGAGAGTCGATGTATGTTTCATTTTGGAAAGGCCCACCCACAAGTGCTCCAGTGGCAACGTTGGGATTAGGCTTAGTCGATTCAAGCCACTTGAATCCATCAGTACAGCTATCCTTGGCATCAACTGGAATAGAAGCTCCCCTGTGGTGTACATACTGTGGGTATTTCTTCCCATACCCAACAAGAAAGCTCATTTCCATCGCATTGTCGCCTAAGACATAGTCCGCCTACGTGAGGAAAAAGAAAGTGTATGTTCAGTTTAGAAAGCAATGAAAATGCCTAAAGGATTATAGTTGTTTGACAAAGAAAACATCAAACCTGAGATGCAACGAATTTCCGAATATCTGCTGGCTTGAAGGATTTTCCACTACAAGAGAGCTTCGCTGTCCTAGATGTAAGCATGTAATCACTATAAAGAGCAGCCAAGAAAGCAGAAGCTACAGGATGCTGTAGAGCATTCCATTGACTGACCCATATAAGACCATCTGCATATTAAAAAATGAAATTATTAAGCACGAACACAAAGAGGGAAACAATACTAACAAAGCATAGTTCAACTTTTGCAGCACTTTGTAGGTAATTCAAGCATACTGTAAATCTGTTAAAATGTCTGCAAGACGTCCTATGTCAACCCTATGCATAGTTTTTGATAGGTTGAAAAATGTGTGAGGATTCCTCATATCAGACATTATGAAATCACAATGTCTGCTCATTTCCACACCACAGCACCCTCATATCTAGTTCAAAGCTACAAATAAGCAATCATATATCCAACGAACTAAAGAATAAATAAAGAGTGTGGTAAGTGACTTCTAAAGACATTAAGAACAACAATTTGGGGACATATATCAAAGATTAACAGAAGATATCTTAAGTCAAATAATAAGCTTTGGTTTCTATGAAGATGCTCCTACTAAAAAACCAAACAGGCAAAACAAAGACTGAAAAAGGGAATTGGAGGGTTTTTTTTTTTGTGGGGGAGTCCATCCATTATTGTTAAATCAGTTCATACAATAAGAGAAGGTATTACCGTCTGTTCTGCTTTTTGTGGCTGTTGGAGAGTGTGGTAGGAGGCCACATATAACAGCCTCAGCAGTTTTTCTGTACTTTAGAAGGCCGCCGTTGTTTGAGGTGCCTTTGTCACCTAAGAAGGTTAACCTGGACAACAAAACCTGCATAAAAAAGGTACAATTAATCACAAACCTCAGAAACCATCTGAATAATATTTTCAAAGAAATTCCGAAGAGAGAGAGATATATATACAGTTATCCAGAAAACAGAAAACTTAATGAATTTGTTAAATTGTGCCTTATGAAAACTATGAATGATAAAGTCAGGAGATTAAGATCAAAAGATTCATAACTGGAGTTCAAAAAGTGTCTCCTGTCTACTAAGGAATTACATTGTGAACCAGCGTGAGGACCTCAATCATATGAAAACTCAAATGACATCTAAAACACCAAGTGCAAAACGTACGCTCAAGAAAATTTAGAAACTCATTGATTTCTAATCAAAAAGAGAAAATCATTGCTTTACCTGGGTCCCTGCAAGCTTGTTATCCCAACTAAACCATGTTGGATTTCCAAAGTTAGCATAATTTTCACCGTTATCCCCAGTCACATATTCAAGGTATGACTTATCTCCTGTTGCATGATAAAGCCAGCTTGCCGCCCATAAAAGCTCATCTCCAAATCCTGTTGAATTGTAGTACTTCTGGACCTCAGGTATGTTAACACTATAAGATTCTTTATACTTATCAGCAAAAGTAAACAATTGTTTGGCATGCGTTAGAAGAGTGCTTGAATACGTGGAATCGGACTTAAACACCAGAGATGCCGAAGCCATAGCAGCGGCAGTCTCAGCTGCAACCTCTGTTCCTGGCACAGATGTGTTGATCTGTGTGAGTGGCCTCTTTTCAGTCATAGCTTCAGGCCTGTTCCAACATTTATGGTCCAGATCAGGATCACCCACCTGCATCCAAAGTTTAAATTCAGAAAATAGGAGAGAATTTAGAAATTCACAGGTATATATGATTAATTATTTGGTACACACATATCTGATGCAGAACTATTCAAATCAAATAAAATTCTATGTATAATGATCTACTCATCAATTAACTCCAAAATGTAAGGATTACTACTTTTTTTATTTATTTATAAGGATTACTAGTGTTAGTTTCAACAAAACATTAAATAAACTTTGGGAAATGATGAGAAGCAGGACAGCCCAGATTTCAGTACCAAAATATTAGCCATTTCCATATTCCAAGATTTCCCACATTTAGAAGCTTGATTATAAACAAACATGTAAAAGAATCCCATCCTATTTTTTCGAGATTTATCCAAAAAACTTTAAATTTCATCTGTTCGGTCTTCTGAAACATGAACAAACTTGCACCAAAAAAAGACGGACAATCATGTAAGAGTTAAGAAGAGAGAAACCTGAATATAGAGCACATTCGCTGAAGGATGAGCATTGACAAGGTAGTCAGTAATCCACTTGAGAGAGTCCTTAGCTGGTTCCAACTGTTTAACTGCATCCATTTGATCCCCATACTCAAGAATGGACCAAGACAACACAGTGGCAGTAAATGCCATCGGAAAACCAAACTTCATGTGATCTCCAGCATCATACATTCCTTTGGACAGATCCAGTTTAGCTTCACTCCCATCTTTTAGAGCCGAATCCCCTCTCCACTTGATCTTGTTATCCACCAACTTTCCAGCTACAGCAAGACAAACCCACCTCTTGATTAAAATCCGAGGAAAAAAAACCAATACCCAAGAACTAAATCGATACATAATTCGCCACTTATCTAAGTCCTTATTAGAAAAAACCTTTTAACCATTAATGATTAGAATACCATAAAATTAGTCAAAATAATTATGGTGAACAACATGAGATTGGCTTGTGGATCTGGTATGACTCCCCACCCCACCACCTTAGACCCAAATTCGAATCTCACCCTTGTAATATTTTCTTTATTTAATAAAAAAATGATTTAGTAGCTTTTATATATATATATAGATGAACAACATAAACACATAGCAACTACACAATCTTAAATGAAAAATAATAAATAAAAAGTGGGAAAGAGAAAGTACATTTCTGAATGTCGAAGAATTGCATAGCAATTCCAAGAGCATCGGAATATTTCTGGGAAATGGCACCAGGAGGCCCAGGAACAGGAGCCGCCTCATCGGATTTACCACCGGATTTCTTCTTAACTAAAAGCACAATGCCACCAACAACCAAAGCCAATATCACCAACACTAAAAGCCAACCCCAACAGCCTCCAGACTTTGATTTCTCTCCCATTTATCACAATAAGATTCAAAATTTCTGATCCCTCTTAAACCAAAGAAAATGCAATCTTTTTAAGCCTCAAATCTAGATCAAGTACATGTACATAGCCACAAAATGCATTTGGGAGGAAGGAAAATATTTGGGGTTTTACAGGGAAAATATAATTAGGGTTTGGAGAAAAGGAACAATCATAAAATTTAAAATGTCGATTCGTTTAGGTTAAAAGCAATAATCAAGTGCTTAATTAAAGCAAGATGCGGTTGTGAAGTAGCTTTGTTGTGAGTAAAGATCTGGACCAAATTGCCAGATTTGATCCTCCCTTCAGTGAAAAGGATCAATAAGAATATTGTTATTTGTTAGTTGGTTTTTTTTGTTTTTGACAGACATTAGCATTTAGCACCGACAAATGGGTGTTATTTTACGCGGGACCTGATCGGTTTTCCCTGGTTTGTTTAAGTTAGAATGACGGAATTGCCCCTTATTTACAGTCTGTAAAACTGAAAGTCCCCTTGTGTTTGTTGATCGCGGTATACCGTTTCAAAGATTTACTAACATTGGATCTAATCTACGACTGCGTGAGTGACTGGCTACCGACGAGTAGGTGAAATGAGATGACCATTGATCTAGAAATCCTACAAATGCGAATAATCATTCCTTCTTTTCTTTTTTTATCGAATGATAATATAATGATATTACTAAATAAATGGATGTAATTTTAGCTGGCACTTTAAGGAGCTACCAAAATATTATCTATCCCATGGTATCAAAAATATTCTTTAAATTTTCAAAAAATATCATAAAATATTTTTAAATTTTAAAAATATCAAAAACATCTCTTCAATTTAAATGGAGTTAAAATAAATTGTAAATTTTATATATAAATAATAAAAACCAAGAAAAAATAAAAAATACAAATATAAAACATCTTAGGATATTTTTCACAAGAAATGATAATTAACAAATTTTTTTTTTTAAGAAATACAAAAAGTAAGATTAAATTTTAAATAATGAAATGAATTCAAATATTCATAATTCTCAAAATTAAGAAAAATAGTTCCAAAAATATAATTTATTATGAAATAAGTAATAAAAAAATAAACATTAATATTACACATGCAAAAATTAAATTCACAACATATCCTAGGTTTATTATTAGTATTAATGATAAAAACTTAAATCAAGTATTAGAATTTTATAATGAGTTTATTTTATTCATATATTGAATTATTATGAATATCCAAAAACAAGCTACGGAATATAGAATTAAATTTTGATATAAACATAATAGGCATATCTAAAAATCCAAATAACTATAATAAAAGCTTTAATTATTTTAATAGAAGAACTTAATATAGTACAAGAATCAAACATCAAGTCTTTATAAGATATAAATAAATAAAATACAATAAGAACTCATAAAAGAAATAATATGGTTATAATAAGAAATTACAGTAAGATATACATAAGAAATTTACATATTTAAGAAGTGATGTAAATAACATACCTAGGAATAATGAAATCATTGGTTACAAATTTGATCCATTCGTATGATTAAAAGAAAAATCACCTAAGAGATCAAATGTATTGATACCTATAAATGAGAAAAAAATATAATGAAGAAAAAATCAAAGATAAAAAAAAGCAATAATAACAATTTAATAGAATATATAAAATAATTAGAAAAATTATTATTAGTAATAAAATAAAAGAAATAGTTCTCATGTTTTGATTACAAAAGTGAATTTTAGCAAATAAAACTGGATGAAGAATATCAAAAATTAACGGTATTTAGCTATTCTCAAGAACAATTCCAGTAAACTGTTGTATTAATCTGATTAAAACAAATTTCAGGTATATTTTAAAGGTATATGGATAACATCTATAAAAAATTATAAAATATTTGTTGTGTTTACATAAATGATATTTAAGTTTTCAGTAATAAACTAAATAAACATTATTTGGATATTATTAATATTCTACAATAATGCAAGAAATAATGGATTGTATTTTCTGACAAGAAAATATTAATTATTCAGCAAAAAATTAAGTATTTAAGATTAAAAATTAAAGATGGAAAATATAATATATAACAATTTATACTGAATAACATTCAAGGATTTTCTAATGAATTAAAACACAAAAATTAACTATAAAGATTCTTAGGATGTTTAACGAATACTGAAGCATATATAAAAAAATTTGCAAAAATAAGAAAAGTTTTACAAACAAAATTGAAAAAAGATTATAAAAAGAAAGGTAAAACTTCTGAAGAAGGATTTCAAAATAAAAGGAAGAACCTAATAATTTAAAAAAGAGTAACATCTCTGAAAAGAAAAATAAAAAACTCACTTGAGCTGAAGAAGTATAAAAAGAGACCAAAGAAAATCTTATATGGTCTATAATAGTCTAAAAACATAAATTTATAACAACTAACATCAAGCAAGCAAAACTATTATCATATTTAGTAGAATAACTCATAGTTTTCACTAATAGAATAAAAGCTTAAGACAGTTATGCCAACAACAAAGTACCAAAATTAATAGCACTAGAAGATATAGTTAAAGTTATTTTGTAGTATTACAACAATAACTATCACCACCAAGAAGGTTGAAGACTTTAGGAAAGATGATACGACTACCAATACTATTCAGGAAAATGTCTCTCTCAGAGACAACAAAAATAGTACGACTACCAATACTATTCAAGAAAATATCCTTCAAGAATACAATTGTCATGTAAGATGAAAAGGACAAATATAGAAATTTAAGTGAACCATAATAGTTAAGTTTGTATAACTTAGCCAAAAAATCTAACTAGGAATATATTGAAGATATGAAATTTTACACTACAAAAACAAATTCACTACAGGCAATAAATTTAATACTTTTAAAGGAATTAACCCAATTTTTGTTTATAAAGTTTTTCATGCACATTTAATTGAGAACCTATAATTGAGAATTAATTTAAATGAATTAAATTATTTTCCTAAATATTTCAAAAAGGATATCAAGAACTTAAAGAAAAAGATCAAAGTAGGTGAGAAGCCTGCCTATCTCATATTTTTTAGTTCACTTATAGACTAAAATGAAAAAAGTTGTATTAGTCCTTATCATTTTATCAAATTAAGAATTTTCAATACTAATAGAAAAGCTCCAAAATCAATGGCGTTCCTAGAAAAGGAATTCAATATAGATGAACTCTGTATATTAAGAGAATAGATGTTAGGTCAAATTTATTATGAACTTAGGAAGATCTATAATTCTTCTAAAATCAAAGTAAATTATCACTTTTCATAGCAATATGGCCTTCACTAAAGAAAATGATAAGAAAATCAATAAATTTAAGGCAAATTTTAACTTTAATAACCTTAAAATTTATCGAAAAATAAGAAAGATGTTTTATTTTTACACCAAGAAAACTACTAAGGATCATAAATGCATTTACAGTATTAGAGATCGAGAAGATGAAGATGCATCATCGTCTACATCATCAAAAAGATTGTTAATAGAAAATGACAAAAATAAATAAAGATGTAGAACTCATATCTTAATACGAAGGAAACAAAAGGCTTAAATTCAAAAGCTAAAATCATAAAGTTAAGTAAATTATTAAAATATGTGTAAAAAAATGATTTTCTACTATCACAAATAGGGATTTGTTGTCCTACAAAAGGAACCTTTATTTCCCTTATTTGGACACAAATTCAGTATTAGCAACCTCTCTACTCTAAAAAATTATTAATAGTATGAATAAAATGAAACGCAGTCCCTCTTTTTCTATTTTCTAGTAAGTCTAATTTGGATATCATATTATGTATGAATGCAAAACAAAAGGAGAAGAACAACATAAGGGAATACTGGGCTGGCCTAATTAAATTCACGTATGATGATTATAATTTTAAGTCAATTAAGGATCTTAAATAATTATATATTTATTTATAACATTTATAAAACTGATAGATAAAAAAATAAATACAAATAAACTAAATATAAGCCTTTATGAACACAAAATTAAGGAAATTATAAAAATAAAAAATATTTTGATAAGAAACTTAAAGGTTTTCTTTTAAATAATAATAATAATATGTAAAAATAACAATTAGTATTATAAAACATCTAGCTTTAATTTGATATCAAATCTATAAAAAAGAAAAATACATTACAAAAAAGGTTAAAACCGTTAATTATTTAAGAGCATTAATAATATTAACTCAAAACGTATGAGACCTAACTAAATAAAATAAAATATAAAGTGTGTCATTGATATATGGACAGAACTTAAGATAGGTCAATGATAATTACCCTCTATTGAATTGTAAAATTGCAAAATAGTAGCCCATAATATTAGAACAAATTAAAAATTAAAAGTATAAGATTGCAGCGAACATTTTAAAGATGTTAAAATTAAAAATATATTATATATTTTTAATTTAATATTATTTTTTATATTATTAACTAATTAAAAATAGAAAAAAATGACATTAGGGTCTTTTACTTATTACAAAAATAATTTTTAGGTTCTATATTTATCTTTTTGTAATAATTTAGTTATATTATTATGAAAAGTGACCACACAATGAAAAAGATATACTTTTAATTTTATTTTTTATGTTTTATTATAATAGATAGAGATTATTATAACTTAAATAAACTATAACTAAAAGTATTGAAAAAAAAGTAAAATTAAAATAGAAAAAACAAATAAAAATATAAAAATTATTATTTGTCATTTTGCGGTCACTTTTTCATAATAATATAATTAAATTATTATAAAAAATAAGTACAAAACATAAATATCACTTTTAGAACAAGTATAGGACCTTTGTTTTTAGAAAATAAAATTTTATTAAACATCAAAAGGTACAATATAAATAAGAAAGCATCAATCAAAATTATTAAACAAAAACTAAAAACCTTCTTAAACACGTGGAGAAAACCTTCAATTTTTATCTTTCATTCTATTGTAAGGTTCTTCAATTGACTATTTGGTTGTTCTAATTGATATATTAATCGTTCTTCAAAAAATAGAATATTGATACCATATTATAATCTTCATGATCTTCTGCACTAGGGATCTAGATAAAGATGTTGATTGATATAATAACATGAACTTTATGGGCATAAATATGACATAGATCATCATAAATGAATATCTAGATGAGAAAAATCACCCTAAAGGTAGATCAAAATGAAGAAACAACACAAATATATGTTTGTATTCAAAATTGTTGGTAGTAGGTATGTAAAAACAAGATATAAAATATTATCGATATACTAAAAAGTACTAATTGGGTTGAGTCACGGACTAAGTTACTCTCTTTAAGACATCTCGTGGATTTTCTCAAATTTATGCAAATAAATGCAATCTCGTCGTTCTTAGGATAAAACAGCCTAGAATTATTTTCTCTCTTGGAGCTTCACTTCACTGATGAAGTTCGAAATGCTACACCTCTAAATTATTTATGCTGCTCGAAAAATTGAAAAAACAATTTTGAATTTTATTTTCTCGGGTTTGCTGTGAATAGCAGTTTCTTAGTTCTGTGAAACTGAGAGCTATGACCCTATTTTAATAGCTGAAAAAAGATGAACATGCGTGTAACGTTCACAAAGAAAACGTTCACACAATAATAGCAAAAAGGTTTACACAATAATATCGAAAATGTTCACACAATAATAGCAAAAACATTGACACAATAATAATGAAAACTTTTACACAATAATAGCAAAAAAGTTTACACAATAATACCAAAAATGTTCACACAATAATAGAAAAAACATTCACACAATAATAGTGAAAATGTTTACACAATAATAGAGAAAATGTTCACATAATAATAGAACGGAACGGTCAAAAAAATAACAGTCAGGTTTTGGATGACTCAATTTGGATAAGAATATAATTTTTTACTGTTGTAAAAAATAATTTTAATAATGAAAAGTTTTTTAAAAAATAAAGTTCCACCTCACCTCACACACACTCACTCAGCTCGGATCGTTCGACCAGTCGAACGGATGGCAGCGCCAGCACCCACGCACATGTATGGCTCTACAATTGCCTAGGTCTTTACCCCTTTCCCAAAAGTGGGTGCCTCTTGGGGCCTAATCCCAATTGTAAATCCTTCTCCATATCAACACCTCCTAAGAAATGTAGAAAAGGAAATCTAGGAAAAAGTTTTTTTAAGAGAAGAAAATTTTGCACTTTTCCTTATCATTTTTGTATAATTAAATTCACACTATTTCCAAAAATCTCCCATTTGAATTTTATATAAAAATAGTTTTCATCGAGCAACCGATCAATTAAAAGTATAAGATTGTGCATCAGCGAAATGTGTCTATTGACTTGAACCTTTGCATAGTATTCATGCTTTAGAATATACTAGAGTAACTCATAGTTTTGAACTCTATCTCTAACAACATTACACACTCAACCTTTCCAAGGTGTAGTTCAAAAAGTCTATGCTTTACGGTCATGCACATGTATCCTAGTATAGTGAATACTCAAGTAAATTTTGCCCAAAATTTTCATAAGAAGCGACCACACTTCCACATTTACATAGGTGAGTATATCAAGAGTACTCTTATAGCTATGTACTCCACTCCACATAAAGTATAGAACTCATTTCGAGTTAATAACTAACTCATCCTTTCGGTCGCTTCAAGACTTCATGCTTCTAACAATATAGAATGAGACTTCATAATAGCATGATTCATCTCATATCACTTCATGACTTGTTATTACCCATTGAACTTATTTTTTTGAGATATCCAATCTATAAGTTGGGTTATCATCATGAGTGACTCTTTATTCTAAGGACATCAGTCTCATTCCTTTTGAGGTTTTGAAAACCTTCTCTCTTGCTAATTCTTTTGTCAAAGATTAGCCAAATTTTCATCAGTACGTACATGATCCACTCTTACAGCTCCTATAGAGAGAAATTCTCTAATAGTACTATGCTTACAACGTATATGTCATCTCTATCCATTGTAATAACGATTCTAAATCTTTGCAATAGTTGCAGTAATATCGTAGTGGATCAGGATAGCTAGTATCAATCTTTCCCATAAAGGGATCTAAACTAACATACTTCTTAACCAACTTACTTCTTAACCAACTTACTTCTTCACTAGTAATAACTAGTGCTATCATTTCAAACTCCATCATAAATTGAGCCAAAATTGTTTGTTTCTTAGACTTCCAAGAAATAGTTCCACCAGTAATGCTAAATATATAGCCGCTAGTTGCTTTGGAGTCTTTTGATAGGGTGTTTCAATCAGCATCGTTGTATCCTTCTAGAACAGTGGGAAACTTCTTATAATGCAATCCAAGGTTCATAGTTCTCTTAAGGTATCTCATGACCCTTTCAATTGCATTCCAATCCTCTATACTAGGTTTACTAGTAAACCTACATAGTAGTCCCACAACATAAGCTATGTATGGCCTAGTGCAATCAATAGCATAACGTAAGCTACCAATGATGCTCACATACTCAGTTTGTCTAACTATGTCACCGGTGTTCTTGAAATCTTTTACACTAGGATCATAAGGAGTACATATAGGTTTATAGTTAAAGTAATTATATTTCTTTAAGATCTTCTCAATGTAATGAGATTGATCTAGAGAAAGTCCCTTTATAGACATATTAATCTTTATATCAAGGATTACACTCGCTTCTCTAAGGTCTTTCATATCAAATTTCGCACATAGCAAAAATTTTACATTATTCACAACATGAATATTTGACCCAAAAATAAGTATGCCATCCATATACAAACATATAATATTGCAAATGTCATTTTATGATTTATAATAAATACATTTTTCACTTTCATTCATTTTGAATCTATGTGAGATAACTAGATTATTAAATTTTTTATGCCATTGCTTATGTGCTTCTTTTAGACCATAAAAAGGATTTATCTAGTTTACAAACTTTATTTTCTTGACCTGGGACAACAAAGCCCTCATGTTGGTCCATATAAATCTCTTCTTCAAAGTCATCATTTAAGAAGGCAATTTTAACATCCATTAGGTGCACTACTAAATCATGGATAACAACAAAAGAGAAAACCACACGTATGAAAGTTATTCGTGTGACTAGTGAAAATGTATCAAAGAAATCTACATTTTCTCTTTGCCTATACCCTTTGGCTACAAGACGAGCTTTGTACTTTTCAATAGTATCATCTGGTTTTAATTATTTTTAGCATCCATTTATATCCTATGGTTTTGCAACCAGAAGTTAAGTTAAATAAATGCCAAGTTCTATTATACTAAGAAGAGTCTATTTCATCATTTATGGTTTCTTCCTATAAGTTGGAATTTAAAGAAGATAAGGCTTCTTAAAGAGTTTATGGATCTTCCTTTAAGGTATAAGCATAAAAATCAGACCCAAAATCCATAAGGATTCAAGATCATTTACTTCTCCTAATTTTAGTGTTTAATTCCTCATTTTGTTCACTAGTTCTAGTTATGGGTAAACTACTAGAAGACAAACCCCCACTATTTTTCAATTTAAAAGGAAACCTATGTTCCTAGAAGTCAGCATCATTTGATTTCATAATTACATGATCATTAAAGTCATAAAATTTATAAACTTTACTATTCACATCATATCCTATGAACACACATTCATATGCTCTACTAGCAAGTTTATTTCTTTTAGGATCAAGAATCCTAACATAGGCTAAACAACCCCAAGTTTTCAAATAAGTCATGTTAGGTTTCTTATTTTTTAAAACTTCATATGTTGAAATTTTATTAGTAGATTTAGGCACTCTATTTAGCACATAGAAAATAGTTAATAAAATTTCTCCCTACCAATGTGAAGCAACACCATAGTTTAATAAAATTACAACAACTAATTCAATAAAAGTTTTATTTTTTCTTTCAAATTTTCCATTCATTTCAAGAGGATAAGGTACAATTTTTTCATGAATGATTCTATGAGTTTTATAAAAAAACATTGAAAATAACTTAATCATATTCAATGTCTTTATTACTTAGAAATCTTTTTATTTTTTTGTTAAGTTAATTTTCAATTTCAGTCATAAATTTTTTAAACATGTCCAATGGTTCACTTTTATTTTTCATTAGATATACATGAGTATATGTCTGAACAGTCATCAACAAAAGTTATAAAATAGTATTTTCTATTTCTTGTTAAAATACCATCAAGTTCGCATATTTCAGAGTGTATTAAGTCTAGAGGTTCAAATTCTCTAACTACTAATTTATGTGAAGTTATGGTTATTTTAGCTTGATTGCAAAAATCATATTTTTCAAAATCATTCAAGGATAATTTAGGAATTAGTTCTAAGGTATTTATGTACTTGATTATGCGTTTATTAATATGACAAAGTCTAGTATGCTAAATATAAAAAAGAACATAACATATAAGTAGAAGAATAAGCTTTATTAATTTCAACATTCAATTTAAACATGCCCTCAGTGGCATACCCTTTTCCCAAAAAAAAACATTATTCTTAGTTATTGTATACAAATCAGCCCCTATAGTTTGAGTAAACCCAACTTTGTTAAGAAGATAGCCCAAAATTAAGTTCTTTCTCATCTCTAGAGTATACAGAACATCCTTCTAGATGACAGTCTTTCCAGAGGTAAACTTCAATTCCATCTCACCAATACCATCAAATTTAGTGGAGTGAGAGTCGCCTAGCAGCACTCTCTTATCCTCAGACACAGAATAGGACTTGAACATGTCACGATCGTAGCAAACATGGCGAGAAGCACTAGTATATACCCATCACCCCTCAGATCCACCAACAAAGTTGATTTCAAATATCATAGTGATAAATCTTCGGTAAGGTTTTCATTTGGAGAAGGAAAATTCTTGTTTCAACAATTCCTAGCCAAGTGGTCAGGTCTGTTACAACTATAACACATGAATTTGTTATTTCTTGAAGGGGTTGAGGTCTATTTCGTGGAGGAATTATGTTTCTAATTTGGTTGTTACGATTCTAGTTATTATTGTGATTCTGAGTTTTCATATTTTTTCCTTTAGATTTTAGAATTACAGAGGAGGATTTTTTATTGGCACTGTTGTTTAAGACAACGAGTACTTCATCTTATTTTCGAGCTTCTTCTTCTATTCGTAGACAGGTTATAAGACTTTCTGAAGAAAATTCCTTAGTTTTATGTCTAAGTGCATTCTTAAAATCTTTCCATATATAGGGTAATTTATCTATAATAACAACAACTTGAAATTGTTCATTTAAAGTCATACCTTCAGAAATCATTTCATGTGCTATCTTCTATAGTTCATGTGATTGAGATTCTACAGATTTGTCATTAGTCATTTGGTACTTCATGTATCTCCTGACAGCATACTTCTTTATTCCAACTTCCTCAATGTCATACTTCTTTTGAAGTTCATCCCAAATTTTCTTAGTAGACTTATCAAAATTATAATAGTCATACAAATCATCAGCTAAACCATTAAGAATAATTTGTTTACATAAAAAATCATTTTCCATCCGGGTGTCTAAGTCCTTAGTTGTGGCTTTAGTAAGAGGATTAGGCAGTGTTGGTTTTCCAACAGAAAGAACATAAGCAACTTTTTTTATGGTTAAGAAAAATAACATCTTTTATCTCCATCTTTTAAAGTGTAGTTCCTCAAAATGAAACGGTTGTTGAGATCAACAGTTAACATTTCAGTAGACATGACAGATATAAATTTGCTTTAAAATTGTTGGTAGCAGGTATGTAAAAACAAGATATGAACAATATTACTAATATACTAAAAAGTACTACTTGGGTTGAGTCCCGGACTAAGTTGTTCTCTATAAGACGTTTTGCGGCTCTACACAAATTTGTACAAGTAAACACAGTCTCGTCACCACTAAGATAAAATAACATAGAATCTTTTTTCTATCTCGGAGCTTCATTACACTGATGAAGTCCAAAATTCTACACCTCTAAAGTATTTATGTTGCTAAAAAAACTAAAAAAAAAAACAATTTTGAATTTTCTTTTCTAGGGTTTGCTATGAAGAGTAGTTTCTTAGTTTTGTAAAATTGAGAGTTATAGCCCTCTTTTTATAGCTAAAAAAAGGATGAACGTGCTTGTAACGTTCATAAAGAAAACATTCACAAAATAATAGCGAAAACATTCACACAATAATAGCGAAATTTTTCACACAATAATGGAACAGAATGGTAAAAAAATTAACGGTCAAGTTTTGGGTGACTCAATTTGAATAAGAACAAAATTTCTGACTATTAAAAAAATAATTTTAATAATGAAAAGTTTTCCAAAAAATAAAGTTCCACCACACCTCACACACACGCACTTAGCACACGTCGAACGGATGGCAACGACGGTGCACGTGTGTGTGTGGCTACACAATTGCCTAGGTCCTCTCCTCTTTCGTAAAAATGGGTAACCCTTGGGGCCCAATCCTAATTGTAAATCCTTCTCTATACTAACACCTTCTAAAAGATGTAGAAAAACAATGTGAGATAGTTTTTTAAGATTGGAAAATTTTGCAATTTTTTCTTATCGTAAAAATAGTACTTATTGTGTCCACCTCATACATTTTCACTATTAAAAAAATTTAATATATCATTTTACATTGAACATCGTTTAAATTAAATTATAATCATTTAGATACATTCAATATTGAACGAATTCAATTAGAACCTATTTTATTTTTAATGTTATAAGTTTTAAGAGTATTATTTTTTATAATTTCTCAAACTTTAATTAAATAATACCTAAAATAAATAAATTATTAAAAAACTGACATTACATGTGTATAACACATGCACTTCACTATACTATATATATATATATATATATATATATATAAATCTAAATTACACATAAAATAATTTTAAAAAATCTCTTATATTTTCAAATAAAAAATATATGTTAGTCATTTATATTTTATTTTAAATTTTTTAAAAAAATTAAGCTAAACACCCTAAATAAAAAATACTTCTAGATTTTTACAACAATGGATCTTGGTTCAAAAACTTGTCTTTCATGATAAATTTATTTTTACAATTAATTTAAAAACTTAAAAATTTAATTTTATATTTTTATTTCAAATATATTTTAAAAATTAACCAAAAATAATAAAATAAAGTAAAATAATTCACTTGCCGATTCGTTTTAATTAAATAATTACTACATATTATGCAATATCACTTATGTTCATATTTTTTGTTTTTAAACCCTACCCGTTTTTGCTTTTTCCTTTTTTTTCTCTAAAGTATTAAGTAGTTTGTTATGATTTTTGTCACAGCAAGGTGTCCTACATGAGCACTCTCTGATAATTATTTTTTTTTCAATATTTTTCTATTGTCTTTTTAGTTGTTTTCGATAAAAATATTTATTTATTTTTCTTCGTATCAATTTTGTTCTAAGATTATTTTTATTTCATCTAAATATTTATTTATGATAACATATGTCATGTTTATATTCATTAAATTTGCGTTTTGTTATATATCTAGATATGTCGTATCGAAAATCATGAAGATATATTATAATATGATATCAAGATTTTATTTTAAAAACAAATTGACAATATGTAAATTTAAGCAACTAAACATCATTGAATAAACTTACAATAAAGTGAATAATGAAAGTTTTGATTTTTTTATCTGCCCATAAATACTTTAATTTTGATTATTAATCTACTTATATTAATAAATTTTTACCTAAATTTTTCTCTTAATCTTTGATAAATGAAATTTGATTTTGTATTTAATTTTTTAGGATTAAACCTTAAAAATAAAACTTTAATGAATAGACAACAATTCATATGTGTCATATGACAAAAACAAATAGGGTTATATGCTTTAGTAACCTTATATTTATCAAAAATTTGATTTGGATCCTTTCACTTGATATTGTTAATGGACAAAACAAAATCTTCCATATATTAGGAAACACGAAACTAGACAGCTATTATATTCACATGCAATGACTCTCTACGATGGATCCTTCATGCTCTCTTCAACAACCATACATGGACTCCCTCTAACAGCTATGGAAGTTATGATAGCATGAGTGTTGCAAATGTGATAGCACGATTTTTGATTTTGAGTTTATTACTTCAATAATAACAAAATATTGTGTAAAAGGGACCTGATTACGATTACGTGAAAAGGCTTCGATTCGGATAAGGTATTTCACATATTTTTTATTTTGAATTTACTACTTCTAGAAATAACATTAAAAGATTTTCTCAAAGACATTTTCTCTGATTATGATCAAGTATGTTTGTTGAAGATATTTTCTCAACAAACAAATAGAACATTAAAAGAAACATTAAAGGTTCCTAGTTCATGTTTACATGTTTTTGTCTAAAAAATCTTTATATTGTATGTTTTTGTCTAACAAATCTATATATTTGTATGTTTTTGTTCAACTATTTAGAGGTTTCAAGTTTGTAAGATACTGGTTTGTAGGTCATGGGTTTGTAGGTTATTGATTTGTAGTTGGACATATGTCCAATTCTGTTGTGTAGAGTTAGACACAATGTCTAAATGTGTATTCATTATGATGAGATATATCCAACTTTGTCCAAATATATGTTATGTGCTTTAATCAAATTTATAGTTCAATTCTGTAATGTAAAACTGATATCATGTACGTAAAATGAGGTTTTTGATTTTCAATTGAATATACATCCAACTCAGTTGTATCGAATTGAACATATGTCTAACTGCATGTATTTACTAATGAATTTATTTTTCTGTCGAGTTATTTTGTTTTAACTACTTCTCTTAGGGTCAAACATGACAATTGTGGAAGGATTTGACGTTGGCCATGTATTTCCAAGCAAAGAGTATATTAGGGAAAACCATGAATGGCAGCGATGAGAAAAAGTTAAACATATGTCCAAATTTGACCACCTAAAATAATTAATTAGTCATTTGTCCGCTTAAAATGATTTTTCATATTAGAAAAAAAAATATGTTGTGTGCTTTGATCATGTACTTGGTTGGACAATAATTAGCCCAACTCTATAGTGTACAACTAATATCATGTACGTGAAATGAAGGTTTTGGTTTTCAGTTTAAGATATGTCCAACTCTGTTGTGTTCAATTAGACATATGTCTAACTTGTATATTTAGTAATGAATTTAGATTTCTATCATATTAATTTATTTTAAATATTTCCTTTAGGATCAAACATGATAATTATAGAAAGATTTTATATAGGTCATATATTTCCAAGCAATGAGCATGTTACAAAGAAAAAAAATATGAATTCCAGACATGATGAAAAGAGTTGGATATATGTCCAACTTTGACAACTTAAAATAATTAATTAATCATTTGTATACCTAAAATGATGTTTCATATTAGAGAACAAATATGTTGCATGCTTTAAACATGTACTTGGTTGGACAATAATCCAACTATGTAGTATAAAACTAATATCATGTACGTAAAATAAGGTTTCTGGTTTTTAATTGGACATATGAAAACTATGTTGTGTCCAATTGAACATAAGCCCAACTATGTGTATTTACTGATGAATTTAGTTTTCTATCATGTTAATTTGTTTTAATTGATTTCCTCATGATTAAGCATGATAATTATGGAAGGATTTCACGTAAGTCATGTATTTCCAAACAAAGAGCATATTAGGAAGAAAAAAATAAGCATGGCAACAATGTGAAACAAATTTGCATTCAAAATTAAGAAAGAAAATAAAAGATTCTTCAAACTGTTATGACTTGACAACACTTGCAAATGGAAACTTCGTGCAAATAGATTGGATAGTAGTGATTCTTTTCGTACCACTATACACAACCATGTACACATTTATTATTCAATGCATATATCTGAAAATATTCGTCATATAAACAGATATATCATTGTTGAAAAAAATCATGATAAGTTTGAAGATATTCCTCGTATAGTCAAACCTCAAGATATCATAAATGAGATAAGAAATGAATTTCGGATTGCACTGTCATACTCTACTACATAGAGAGCAAAACAGGAGGCTCTTACATCTGTCAGGGGATCACTAGAGAAATATTTTCAAATGTTGCCTATATTTTGTTACAAGCTACAATTAAAAAATCTAGGTAGATAATTAGGTAAATACTAACAAGGATAACATATTCAAATATCTTTTCATTGCCTTTAATGCTTCACAAATGGCCTTCCATTTGTTAATAAGACCAGTGTTAACTTATAATGAAACATTTTTTACTTCCAAATACAAAGGAACACTTCTTATTGTGATGGGTAAGGATGAAAACAATCAAACACATCCATTAGCTTTTAGAATAGTTGATTCAAAATACAAGGCTTTATGGAAATGGTTTTTCTAAAAATTAAACAAGCAATTGGTAGCATTCCTCAAATAGTTGTAGTTTCAAATCAACATAAAGCCATTGCAAGGGTTGTATCTACTATCTTTCCTAATGTAATACATGGTATTTGTATCAACCACCTACGTGAGAACTTGATGTGACAATCTATAAATACTGCTATCTGTGTACTTTATGACAGTGCTGCATATTCATATTGGTATATTGATTTCGACTATTATTACTCACAAATAAAGACTTTAAATAAAAAAGCATTGGATTTTTTGAAGAAGGCAAGTGTTAAAAATAGGCAATAACACATTATACAAGCAGCATATACAATATAATGACAACAAACATTTCTGAAAGCTTGAATGCAGTTTTGAAAGGCATAAAAGATGTTCCAATTATTGCACTACTAGAAGAAATTAAAAAAATGCATGGCATGATCAATATCAAACTTTATCTGGACAAGTAAATACTACGCTAAGTGTATGAGAAATTGATATGCTACAGCAAAGAAATATGATATCATTTGAATTATTGAAGTAGAATTTGTTGTAACCTATGAAAATTTAATGAACAAGAAAATCTACTGATAAAATCATGTTTGTGTTGTGATTTTGACCTTAATCATAAGTCATATGAGTATGTTATGACATCTTGTTATAAATATAAGATCTCTTGGTATGAGATGTGCTTCTTCTACTACTATTCAGACATGCTTAGAATGACGTATGTAGAGTCTATATACCTAACAGATGATATTTGATTAAATTTTCTATGTTTATATGATGATTGATGAGTGCCCAAAAAGCACTAAAATAACCATGATTTTATGTACATTAATTGATTAAAAATACATATATTTATATGTTTTATCATATATTTATATAAATTTGTCTTTTTCGGAATCACGGGTATTTTTATTGTTTTTCAGGTATTTTGGCTTAAAAACGCAATTTAAAGACTCAAAGAGGAATACTTGAAGCAATACATCACAAATATATTAATAAATAAGTGGGAAAAGGTCAACAAACATGGAAAAATTGGACAAAATGGGTCGAAAAGGTCAAAAATGTCAAAAAGACGGAAATCGCGCCCATTGCCCGGCCGCTTGTGACCCGCCCGGCGCCATGCCGCAGCGCCCGCGCTGTGGCCTGCCCATCCGCGCGCGCCCCATCGCGCGGGAACGCGTTCACGCAGGCTGTGCGCGGCCGACCCGCGCGCGCGCGGCCTTCAGCGGCCCACTCCGCGCGCCCAACGCCTTTTTCGCCCCATTTTTCACGTGCGGCCCCTGTGACGTCATGCCGACATCATTAATGACATCACAATTCCAATACGCGTTTTTACATTTTTTAATATTTTTTAACATTTTTTTACTCATTTTTTTCTCTCCATCCTCACCTATAAATACCCCCCTTCCCTTCACTTCAAACACACCTTCAAAACACACTTCTCTCTTCTTTCTTTCTCTCTTTTCTTAGATTTTTAGGTTTTTTTAGTTTTTCTTAGTTCTTAGTTAATTTCTCTTAGTTTTAGAGTTCTTCCCTTTTTGGGAAGAACTAGTTATGTTTTTGTAATTTTTCTAGCTTTTTGATTCAATAAATGGAAGTTCAAATTCCGCTTGGAGGTTTTCCAGCAACGGGAATAGCGTCGAAGTTCTGTAAGGATTTTATTTTCTTTACAGTTATTTTTTATGCTTTATTCTTACATGTTATATTTAATTTGTCTGTGATTAAATTTAAGCTGTCCGGCCGCTTAGTAAACATGATGTAATAATAACGTTGTTATGCTTGCGAAATATTAAATAGGTAAAAATCTCTAAAATGAATTGATTTTATTTTTATTCAAGATTTTATATTAAGAATGTTAGAGAGAAATATATTATTTTTCATTACAAACTTAAATCTGAAAATTAGATTTTAAGGTTTAGTTATCAGGTCTAATTTAGAGTAGTGCTCTTTTATTTGTTGGTACAATCGCCCGGTAGTTAGAGTGAAGCTCTATTTCAAAAGTTTTTATAAGAATTATTATCTGAAAATGTATTGACAACATGTTTTCAGTAGTGGTTTTAAAACTTGAAAGTTAGTACTCGGATAACTAAATTCTTAGGTTTAATTTGGACACCTTGAATAAAGTTTAAATCGTCTAACCCCACCAAAGGTGGCATTTAAATGGTTCATTTTCAATCTCTTAGAAAAAGAAATTAATTTAATTAACCAAATTAGTTATCAACCCCACCCATAGGTGTTAATTGATTTGTTTAGTTAACAAAGAATATCTAACCCCACCAAAGGTGGTATTCATATAAAAAAGAGAGAATCAATAAATATCAATTCATATCTTTAATAACCTAAATAATATGAGCAAGCATAATTAACTTAGTTATTATATCCATAAATACTCCACTATTTTAAATGATATAATTTGCATAAATATTTATTGAATCTTTGTTTATTTTTATGTTAATAGATTAAAAACACAAAACCCAAAATATCGTGACAGGATGTTTAGGATTTAATTTCGTTTTTAAAAGTTTGAATAATAAATTAAAAACCACATACATTCCTTCCTTAGATCGACCTTGGGAGTATACTTATCATTTTCTACGAAATGATTCGTGCACTTGCGAGAGTTTTATAAATAGATAAAACCAAAGTAACGGGCAGGATCGGCGACGTCGGTTCTGCCCCGATCAATGATTCATTATTTGTGTCAAAATTTTCTTGGTTTTAGTGGTATAGTTTAACATTTGTACATGGTTTTCTTGGTTTTCATGATTTGATGAGTTTTTAATGATTTATATTTTTAGATGACATGGGAGATTGGATTATACCATCAGAGATTGAAAATATGGTCATTATTCTACCAAAGACAAAAACACGTTCAGGATGACACACACAAAAAAATAAAAAAATAAAAAGGTGTCCCACTATAGAGCATAAGAAGTCATGTAAATGCTCACAATTTTCTCAATGTGGACATAATCGAAAAACATGTATACATCCAATTAGTTGGAACATTGATAGAGAATAATTCATATACTTTATAACATTTTTTAGGTTTTATTGGAAAAAAATAATGATGATTTACCATTTCAAGACAATAATATTTTTTATCCTTTTTACATGCATATGTATTATTCTTTGTAATGCTTTTTATACAATAATTCTTTTTTGTCTTTTTTCCCTTTATATATGCATATAATCAAATTGTTTTTAATTCTTTGAAACTAAAAAGGAAAAAAAAAGAGTTAAGATAAATTTTGAAGGTTTTTTTTTCAAGGCAGTTCAACATATGTTCAGTTCAATACAATGCAGATTGACATATGTCAAACTAAAATCTAGAGAGTAATAATGTTCAGTACATATATCCAAATCTTCATGCAATTGAACATATGTCTAATTCAACACAACATGGTTAAACATATATTAAATTAAAAATCAGAGAGCATCAATGTAGTGTTAAGGACATGTATCCAAATCTTTACATAATTGGATATGTCTCAATTGAATTTCAATAAACTGCTTTCTCACCAAACCAATAACTAGTCTAAGCTTATCCCTCACTACAACTCCAATACCACTCACTATCCTTCCTAAATGATAGGCAGTATCACAATTAACTTTTATACAACCCTTACTAAGAGGCCTCCAAGACTAGAAGCACATAAAAGCTTAAGGTTCCACCTTAACATGGTAATTCTTAACATGTTCTCTATATACTCCACAACAAGTCTAGCTATAGATCGAGAGACTCTTAGAGGGTTCATGAGCTGATTGGAAAAAACCAATCTATTACTTTTCAACCATATGTGCCACAACCTTTACTACTCCCATCAGACCTTTTAATAAGCTCCATAGACCTCTCCTGTAACCACCTTCCAAAATCACACACTAAACATATCAAGATTTTCATGAAGCTCATTCTAAGAGGAAGTTGCTTTCTTATAACAGAGGTTTAAGAATATATATTGTTGATATGATTCTTTTCATTAATAAAACAAACACATTATTCAGTTACACAATAATGGTTTTTCCTCTGACATGTTATTGAACCTCTCATTGTAGATTGTTTTCGATTGGACACATATCCAGCTCTATTGCATCTAGTTGGACATATGTCTAACTATGTATATTTATTGACTAACATGTGCGTCATTGGATGTTTGACGTACCATCAATTAGCATAGCAAAACCAAACCTTAACCCAAACTTAATCCAAACTTCACACCCAAAATATTAAACAATTAAAAGTTTGGTACATCAACAAAATATAAAAGTTTTCTTTAAATGTTATCAAGTCATTAAATTCATGGGTATAGACAATCATAAAAGAACAATGATTGACATAAATATCTCCTAATATCTTCAACATTATACTTGTTGATGATGTCCAATTCCTTCCCTCTAATCAAGAGCATAACCAAACCGATGACATATATACCACAATCAAACTTAAAAACCAAGATATATTAAAATAGTTGAATAAAAATATAACATACAAAACCAACAAGAATAATCAGTAAAATGCATACTGTGTATTTTGTTTTAGCACATCTAAAACATGTTCAATGATCCATTCTTCACTTAAGTCATATAAATCTTTATTATATCCTTAATACTCTAGCATTGACAATATCCATGGTATCATCCTTGAAATTGGTCTAGATTTGCTATGAATATTAGATCACTTCTCACCACCCATAAAAGAATCATACACTTTGATCCTCTTGGTATCAAGTCCAATAACAACCAAGATCCAATTTTTACTATCGAATAGAATAGGACAATACATAATATTTACATCTGCCAACAATGATGTCCATCTCTCATACCGTTTGCTTACTTTAACAAATTATGATCATCTGAAATGATAGCAAACTTCCATCTCCTACTAGCACTCTTCATAGAATCAATGTAATAATGATGCACATAGTACAACAAAATGAAAGTTTGGAATGATAAGGAAAAATACAATTGGAAAAAATGATGCAAAAATTATTACCATAAAACAAGTGTTGAGACATGTGTATCTCTTGCTTACGAAGTACAAGTAATCATTCATCCACATTTAAAAGTTATGAATTGTAGCACGGATATGTTAAAACACCACCATAAAAAAATTAAATGTTCAATAAAACACAGTATAAAACAAACATAAGTCACTTGCTTATAAGTATATACCATATCACCAATAAGGCCTGTAGAAGACTCTAAGATTTTGAAAAACTATTTATCTACCTTGAAGCATTTGATGTAACATGTAAATTTGCAGTAAAAAAGAGAATCAAGCATAATTAGTAACACAATAGAAAAAAGAGTACAAATACATATAACAACACAATAGTTAAATTTTATTTTCATACTCATTATCATTCTTCATCCATCTATCATAATGACTTCAACAAATTGATGAGAAAGGCTTGAATAGTTCTATATCTTCATCATAAAATTGAATCAATGGAACATTGGAACCATCCAACTCTTTATTTACCTTTTTTTCCCTAAAATACACAAAAGGTTCACTCAAATATCTTGATTTCTTTCGTGCACATTTATGAGCTCCTTCCATAGAATTTTCTAAAGCATCATCAATTTCATCCTACTTATGGACACTAAAACCTTACTAGTATGACATCTTGGATCTTTTGGAGATGTAGTCTTAAATAATTCTCCAAGGTCTAATCAAATAGGATTAATATCATGATACAAACAAGGTATTATAAAGCCTTCTTGACTTGCACTAATAGAAAAAATTTGTGAAGGTCTTTCATCATTTGGTCCTAGCAGATCTTCTAAACCAAGCTTTCCAAAATCCAAACCATAATCTTCATCTTCATTTTCTGATGAATTGGGCTTTTTCACCTACTATAAAAATTGAAGCAGTTCAACATCAATAAATATACCAAAACAACTACTCTTAAACATATCTAATTGAGTTTTGTCAATGATTTCTTAATAATATTCATAGCCTCATAAACTATTTGATGATTTCTTAACAAAAATTGTCACAACTTGTTTTGACTTCCTAACCATTTTTACGACTATAAATGAGAAAAAAAAGAATAAGTTGAACATTTAGGTTTAGACTTATTTTACCGTTGAACAAGTTGGAGCCAAATTTATTAACATTTTATTTATAAAGAAAAACATTAGAAGACACTAACAAATAAAACAATTAAGAGCTAGTTTAAATTGGTTCCTTATATGGATTGCTTTAAAAAATACTAAAGTATTAGAGACAAATTGTATTGGCATTAGTTTTAGTTCACAATAACGACAAATTGTATTAGCTAATAAAGAATTGTCTATTTGATTTGTACTACTAAATATAACTTGTTATCTTTTTTGATGGACACTTAGTCTAGCCCATTTCCTACACTATAATACATTACTCATTTTCAAAATCAAAATAGTACAATACTTTAAACAACAATAATCATGAGAGACTAATCAATACTATCCATTTCAGTTCAATTCTAAAAAATTCAATTGATAGATTGTATGCTCGCAGTTGAAAATACAAAGCAAAATCCCAAATATGAGGCTCAATAATCAAATATGCATCAAGAAACTCTCAAGTTCATAAGGATTTCAATGGAATTCTCAAGAAACGCCCAAATTGTAACTCTATGACATTATCTTGAAAATAGTTAATATTATTAGGGGTACTTGAGCTTGCATGATCATCATTACTAAAGGTTGTAGCATATTGAACAAATTGTAACATGTTCTTATTAGGCTTTGTGAGAAGGAGAGAGCGAGGGTTTATTACCTATAAGTGTAGTTGAGATGTTGGTGTTTGATGCAAAAGTTGGGCTTGAATGTCGCGAGGAGTCTGAGAGAGTGTGATTGTTCATCGTTGATGCAGAAAGCTAGCTTGAATGTCATCAATGAAGAAAGCTAGGGTTCGTTGTCGTCCAAGAAAGGAAAAATCAAAGAAAGGGTGAAGGGAAACACAAGGAAAAAAACCAGAGAAATAGGAAGAAAAATCCAAAGAAATTGAGGCAAAAGATTGTGGCCTGAGTGAGAAAATATGCTAACGATGAGGGTATATGATTAGGGTTAGGCAACCAAAGAAATGAGAGAAAAAAACAAGAGAAATAGAGGCATATAGAGTGTCGATTGAGTACGTGTGAGCTGAGAGAGGGTATATGATTAGGGCTAAGGGTGGTGAAGTGTAGGTATGAAGGGTATAATTAAAATAGTATTAAAATTGGTTGTTAGGGATCTATTGTAGAATAGAAACAAATGTTAAGGGTTTATTTGAGCTTATTTTCCCAAAAAATAAGGTATTGTTATTTATTCACATTGAAAATGCATTATTTTGTCGGTATATAATGTTCATTAAAGAATGAGATCTAACTTAATATGAAGATAGCATGAGATAATATTTTGACACATAAATAATATAGTATAGTGAAACGGGAGAATTTCAATAATATATATTTAATTATATACTTTAGGTTCTATATTAATTAACTTTATTTTGAAAAATAAAATAAATATAAAATTATGTTTAATAAATATTAAATTGTGTATAAATTATAGATATAATTAGAGGTGTTAAATTAGCTTAGTTTAGTTGATTTTAAGTAAGTTGTATCTCAATTCAGTTAATCTAATTTTCAAATATGTTTAGATAAACTCATTTTTATATGAACTTGGCTACTCATGAGCAATTAATTTAATTTTTTTAAAATATTTAATTAATTATTTAAATATTAAATAAATACAAAAGATTACATAAAGTTAAAAATTCATTCGATCCATATATTAGTCACAAAAAAGCTCTACCAATGGATTTCACAATATTAACTTGTGAGTTAAATAGGTTGGATTTTTTTAACTCATGAACTCATTGTCTAAGTTGAGTTGGGTTAAATAATTTGTTTGACATTTTTAAATATAATTATATTATTTATTTTGATGGTTGTTAAATAACTAAATAAAATGTATTTTTAATTATTATAATGTTGTATTTTTATAAATAAATCTATAAATTTATATAAAATTGTAAAAAATTAATTCAGGTTCGAAATGGTATAAAAATTGAAAAAAAAATGAAAATTTAAAATATAGATTTTCACTAATAATTTGAAGAAGAAAAAAGATAAAATAAAAACAAAATTTTAGAATGACTAATCATTGATAGAATTAGAATTTGATTTTAAATGGATTAAATTAAATTGTAAAAACAACCACCATTTACTTTTAAAAAATAGAAAAGGAATTTGTGAGATTCTACATTTTAATCTATATATTTTAAATTTTAAAAATTAAATGATTAAATAATAATTTTTTAAATATATTTATTATTGTGATTGTTATAATATAATTTAGATTAATTTTAAATTTATATTAAATGCATTAAATTCTGAAAAAATAAAAAATATAATATTATTAGAAAAAACAATGTAGTAAAGTGCAGAATATAATAAAGTACAGAGGGTAATGATACAGTGTAGTGTATTTTGTAATGGACATAACATGAAAATATTATTGATACAGATAAAAATATTAGAGTAAACTTATATTATTTTTATGTGATTAAATATCTTATTATTTTTTATTATTATAAATGTTTTATTATTTTTAATTTTTATGTGTTTAAATATTTTATTATTTTTTATTGTTATAAATAATTAACATAAAAAATATCAAATAAATTTTTATCCGTTAAAATATGACACAAATAATGTAATACGAGTACAATTAAATAAATAAATACGAGTAACACCATATACACGCCTACTGTTTTCAATCAAAATGAGTACTCATTTTTAAGGAGTTCTCAGAAGCAGAGACTGTTTTTGTTTCGGCGAGTCTTGCGCTGAGTTGGCTATTTGATATTTTGATATATCGACAGGAGGCAAGGTGATTCTTTTGGATTCCATTGTTTTCAATATCGTCATTTGCTTCGTGATCATATCTTCCTGCTATTTAGCTATTGCATTCTCATTTTCATACTATTTTCGGGGATTACATTGTTCAGAATTTTGATTTTAATGGCAATACAGATAGGCCAAAACGTAACATCTCAAATCATATTGTGTTGCTTCTTTTTCATTCGAAGTTCAACATTCATTATTTATCAACTTTTTTGTTTGTTCTTTATCGGGTTTTTTATGGTATACGCAGGTAGGGCTATGGTGGACGCTGGTATTTATTATTAGGGTTTTGATTCGGGGGGATTTTCAATCGGTTCACTTGATTTTAACGATTATAAAGTTACATAAATAGCTTATCATGTGGGAACTAGTAAGTGATTTTGAGTATAATAATATTTTCTTCCAATTCTCTGTTTGCTTTCCCGGGAAAAAAATGGTCGAGAAGACTTAAACCGTTGGGAGGAATCCATTTTCTTGCAGTTTTCACTTTTTCAATTTTCCAGAAGTGGGAAGGTGATATTTTCTGATTGTATGCTTATTATGACTGACTACATTTTGGGGAAGAATGCTTGGTTCTGAAAATTAGCTCCTTTTAAAAAGTTTGTAATTGAATCGAGTCAAGTTTTGCTATGAAATGCTGTATTGGTAATGATTGATAAATAACCACTGAAACCATATCCTTGTGTCTCAAATTTCAATCTCATGAAATTTCTGTAAATTTTTCATGATGTTGTGAACAAGAACTCATTAAAAATGAAATCAACACCCTAAAGGTAGAATTTCTTCTGTAAAATCGTAAAAGGTTCTTCCTTTGTTTCTTATCTTTAGCAGCATCCATTACAAGATCTCCGTATATGCAGTTCAATTGGGTGAATTGAACATGCAAAGACTTTCTCGAGTATATGTATGCTTTCCTTTGCTTGGCATGTGATCCTGGCATTTGGAAATATTTGCTGTCATTGTGTTAACTAGAAATTTTTTTTTTTCAAATGCATATGTTATGTTTCTGTAGATGGAGAGTGAGGTTGGTAATCAACCCAAGCATGAACGCTCTAGGACAAGGTGGACAGCATCCCTTGATAAGATATTTGCAGATTTGGTTGTGAAGCACATTCAACAAGGAAACAGACCCAACAACGTTTTTGATAAGAAGACATGGAATCACATTCGTGATGAATTTAACAAACAAACGGATCTCAACTTCAATAACAATCAATTGAGGAAGCACCTCGATGTTCTAAGAACACGCTTCAATAGTCTGAAGGCAGCCTATGACCAAAGTAGTAATGACTTCACCATGGATGATACTTGTTGCATTGGTTTTGATTTGTGGGAAGACATAGGGGTACAACTTATTACCATTGGATGATTTTCTTTTTCCTCCTTTCTTGACAATCCTGTTGCAAAATGCCTAATGTTTTGTTGCTACAGCTGCAGCCTAGGTCTGAGACAAATAAAGTAAAAGACTGTTCCATTTATGAGCAGCTATGTGCAATATTCATGGATTCATCGGCTGATGGGAAGTATGCCCAATCTAGTCACTATGAAGAGTTGGGCAAATCTGGTGGAAGGGACAATGCCGATTTAACTACCTGTCCTGAAAGTGTTGTTCTTTGCTCTGGAAATCTATCTGCACAAGTGAATGCATCTTCAACTGAAAAAGTGGCTAAAGTCATGTCTGATAGAAAAAAGAAGCGTACATCTGAGATTCAGTCTTGGGGTCAAAGTAGAAACGATCAAGAAATATTGGATACTATGGCAAAAGCCATGTTAGAGATGGTTGCTGCTTCAAAGGTAAGGACTGTTACAGCAGTACCTAAGGATGACAAGTTTACCATTACTTATTGTATTAGAGCATTAGATGACATAGAAGGCATTGATGAACGACTCTATTTTGCTGCGTTGGATCTCTTTGAGGATCCTAATCTAAGAGAGATATTCATCTCCCTAAAAAGTGATAAGATTCGATTGACATGGTTGCAAGGGAAGTGTAGTAAAACTATATGTATTTAGGTTCTAATCCATCGTTATGGGTATCAAAGATCATAAAAATCTTGTCTTTTCTAGTTTGTTATTTATTTTACCTCCCTCGATTATTTGTCATGCATGGATCTAGAAGAGGATAAATTAAATACATTTGCGAGTTGCAGAACTACAACTGAATGTACAGCCCTGCAAATATTCTTAATTTTACTCATTTTTACTCTTAACACTCTTAAGGTAATATATGTAAACTTTATTTCTTTTTATATATTAATTTTTTTCAAAAAATGTAAAAGAAGTAAATTTTACATATGTCACTTGAATAACGGTGCAAATAAGGATGAGAGTGTTACTCTTCATTGCTTGATTGTTTATATCCTTGATATCAAAGTAAAGGTTGATTTGACCTGAAGGAGTTCTTTTATGTGTATATGTTGAGGTTGTATTCCCCTATGTGTCATTTTACTAATTGTCAAAAGTTGAGTTTATTTTTAAATAAGGAGGAATGTTTATAATAATTAATAGTGAGAAGGGATGGATAGAATTTTTCCAAAGTAAAGTATCAGTATGAAAATTTAATCTTTTTAAAAGATATCCTATTATTGTGTAAATTTTTGTAAAATTTATAATAATTTAAAAGGATTGAAAATTATCATTATTTTTATTGGTACCCTTTCAAATGTAAAAATACCGTAAGTATTTTAATGCATGCTAGGAACTTGGAAGCTGTTTTAAGTGTCTAGTTGATGATTTGGCCCAAAGAAAAAAAAAGTGTTAACTAGTTGATGTCGCTTTGTCAAGAAAAGATTATTAGTCCAGAAGATGAGAAGTTGACTACGATCAGCATTAAAATGAAAAAAAAAAGTATCTTTCTTAATTTGTGACAAGCCTTGGTCCTTAAATTTCGAATACTAGAGACAAATCTCAACTCAGGTGACAATTCATAAATGTTAAATATATCCCCATTTTTTTTTTTAAGGAAAGGATCATTATTTCTCATCACTCTTTTTAAGTTGTCAAAACTCCCAACGATAATAAAATATAAAACATTCTAATAATAATAAAAATCCTCAATAAATAAACTTGAATACTCTATTTTCTAAATTTGTATAATTATTATTTTTATGTTTTATCTCATTTCAAATAAAAAATTTATTTTTAATTTACTTCATTTATAATTTTATATTAATATTTATCATTATTTTTATTACAATGCTCAAACAAACATAATAATAATATTATTTTCATTATATTTAATTCTTATTACTATTTTTAATCCTATTATTTTTATTCTATGAACCAAACACGATCTTATTGGCCTTCTAGACCATACTAAGTTTGTATGAAAGTACATTCCCATTAAAACCCAGAAAATCCAAGACTTGTCACATTTCCAACTGTCAGTTAAATTAACAACATATAATGCCCACTGGAAAATAGATCATAGAGAAGCAACTATCATCAACATTTTGATGCTTGATTTAAAGAACGAAGCAAAGCATTGCATTCAACAAAATTGTTCCAAGTAAATCATTTTCTGCTGTCTTTGTAATAAGTAGAAAAAACAGTAAGCTGCAGCCTGCACAAACATAGATAAAGCATCATTCCTCCATGCACTTAAAAACTTGCTTTTTATAGCAACAAACACTAAAGTCCGAAACAAACCCCCAAAAAAAAAAAACACTAAGAGCATGACTGGTTCACATAATTGAAATTACCAATAGATAAGGAGTATCAATTCATGGGAATAGAAAACTAGGAATAGAAAATGTAATTCCCGTTCCTTTGTTTGCTAATTATTATGCACTAATGATAATGAATTAATTAATTTTTTTTCCCAATATACTCTCCAATCTCTACCAATAAGGTTAATTTTAATAGTAATTAGGAGGTTTTTTTGGTAAAAACATATAGAATCATAATCCTTTGGGGGAAGGAATAGCTACTCTTCTAAGAATTCATACTCCTTTTCACAAATCAATTGGTGTTCCTAGGGAATTGCAATTCCTGATATTAAAATTTGCAAACAAACAAAGGAAAAAGAATAGCTGTTCAATTCCTTTGTTTATTACTACCATCTGAACATGCCCTAAGTCACTAACCTCCAAATGTATGTAACATATCAGCATCTTCTCCAGGAATAATCATAGCGTATTGTCGCCTTCTTGTACAGGATTTTCACCCTTAAGTCTATAGAAATCTAGCATCTCATCTTCTACTGGATGAGTGTTTCCTGTTATGACAAGGCAATGTAGAGGTTCTCCAAAATCCATGGACTGGAGTTGCTTCATGCTACCAGCAACAACAATCTGATCCTCACTTCCAAGCCGAGCCATGCCAACACATTCAGTGTCTTCTGTGTATGCTGTGGGATTAAATTTCAAAGAATAAGTTTCCAATCACTAATCACTAAACAAGGAAGCATTGGTAACTCATATCCCTTTAGTTTCCAAAAGAGATACGAACCTGATCCTCCTTTTCTCTGTTCAACCTCAAGAAGTTGTTGAATTGCAGTGTTAACAGTCATATATCTGGGTGGTTCATACACCTTCTTTCCTCTGTAACATTCAACAAGCAAAAAACGATCTTATAAATCTTTATGAAAAATATAAAACCCAGGGGATGGTGAATAACAATTTCAATGCATACCTACACAAAGATTCCAGGGAGGGTTCCTTCACGCGTATATCTGTTATCGAAAGTGTTTGCAAAGTAAACTAGAAGTAACAGAACATTTTCAAAAATACACTTCAAACAGAAAGTTTTGGGGGCTAACCTAACAAGCAAAGAGTATGCAATCCAAGGTTGCGATTACTTTGGATTTTTTCATAGAAACTATCAGGTTTCCATGTCTCTGTAAAGAATGGTATTGAAATTGTCTCACCGTAGCGGTAGAGCTGTAAGCCACAAACTCCAACGGCATTCATCACTGATGCATTGTGAACAATTTTGACATCAATTCCCAACTTCTTCGCTCGAACAACAAGATCAGTGTGAGTGGTAGCCCTATTTTAAAAATAAAGGTAGAGATAGAATAACAATAAAACACTTGTACTAACATCAATGAAGTAAATACAGACATGAAAGAAACGCTAAGTCTCAAGCAGAATAAAAAAGAACTACTACAAACTAGGAGATCCCATATGAGCTTAAAGCCACTACTTGTGTGCCACTGCCCTATCTAAGATCATAAATAAAAGTGACAAGTTATTTCTGATTTTGATAATTGGTACAAGTGATTTCAATCCAACTTTATATATGAAAAAAAAAATCAGAAGAAACAAACATGGGGATAAAGAAAGAATGGAACTTGAAATGCAAAACAGGATCCATACCCTAAAGGGTCTCCAACAACAAGAAAGGCCACATCAGAGTGACGAGCTTCTGATAGTATTTGATCAGCTTTCTCTTCCACCGTTTCTCTGTCGGCAAGAGTGACAGGTCTTCCGTACAGTTTTTCCTGAACAAATAAAAAAGAAGAGAAAACCAAAGGGTAAAATTAGGGGAACTTATACAAAGCAAAACCATTAATTTGGAGAAAGAGGAGATTGAAGAAGCAGTACCAAATTGGAAAGGCCATGAGAAGAGAGACCGAAAGAGAGGAGAGAAGTATAAGCTTCTATATAAACTTTGACGCATTGTTTGACTGCTTCTAAGCCTCTCAGAGTTATGTCTTTCTCGTTACCTAATCCCAAACCTATGATGTACAGCATCTCCCTCTATTTGTATGATTTAGAAAAGGGAGAAACTAAAGCTCAGAGAACTCGTTCGTTGTAGTTAGAACTGGGTTCTTACGAAAGCGATTTACGGCGTTAATTTTGAGCAGGATACTGCCCTTCAAAGCTAGGTGGAAAAGAGAGAGTGAAAGAACAAAACAAACGTGCAATTGTTTATAAACAAACAAACCTGCATTTGAATAATTTTTGAAAAACAATAAAATAATCCTCAAATATTTAGAAAAAAAATTAGTTAATTTATTTTTAAAATTCTATTATATACTATGTGTATAGGAATAAAATGAGCTATTTTTAATTTATAAATCAAAATATATTATTTAAAACCATGAATGTGCGTAACAAATAGGAATGATTATATTAATAATTATAATTATTTCACGTTAATTTTGAATACATTTTATTAATAATCATTGGTTATAAATTGATAATAATTTTTTACAATTTAAATATATTTTTTATTTTTTAATATTTATTTAAAAATATATTTAATTTTTACTTTAATATGTAAGAATTAGTGAAGATGTTATGCTAATAACTATAATCACCTTGCACTAATTTCAGTTATATTCGATTAATAATAATATATTATAAATAAATAATAATTTTTTCATGTTTTAATTACGTTTTTTATATTTATTTAAAAATATATTTAATTCAAAAAATTAAAAGTTAACTTAGTTATTACTTTATTATATTATTTAAAATATTGACATTAATTTTTATTTTTTTAATTATTTAACATATGTTTTTAAGTAAAATATAAAAATAAGAGTAAACAAAATTCAACTTAATTATATAAAATATTGTGTATTTGTTTATTAAAATTATATTTTTTATGTACTTATATGTATATAAAATAATAATATAAATATATGTTTAGTTTTATTTAACTATAGTTTTGTTATTATAATAATCATTTTCGTCTCACGTTTTATTGATTACAATTATTTTAAAAAAATTGTTAGATTTTTATGAATAATCACAATTTTAATTATATACGGTTAGAATATGCATCCTTATTTATAACATACATTAAATTTTATACAACACAATATTATTTTTATCTTCACTTCATGTATTTTTAGTTTTTCACTACAAAAAGAATCTTATCTCATAAATTTCATATTAGATGATGTCTAATTTAAAGTCATTTAAGTTAAATTTTAATTAATTAGATATGTTTAATATTAAAATTCTAAACTCGTTAAATATTATTAAGATGTATTTTTATTATTATAAAATTTTAAAGTGTTACTTTATTTAATTTTCTAATAATTTTATAAAATTGAGTATTATTATTGAGATTTAATTTTTAATCTTTTTCATTTGCTAAACATATATTTAATTTTTTATGATTTAGATAAATATATTTTCAAACATGCATCCAATAACTTTAACATGTGTAACATATTTTTATTGCAAACTTTGGACATATATTTTAATTATGAAATTTTTTAAAATTTTTATTTTTATGAAAACATATTTATATAAAAATCAAAATTTAAAATATGTGTCAAACATATATTTAAAATTGTTGGGAAAAATAGATGGTTATAAAGAAATGAATTCCACACACCCAAGATAATTTCCCAAATCAAAATAGAATAAAAATAACATCAAGAATTTAGCGTGAAAAAACCTTTCAAAATGAAAATAACAACCACGGGACCCGTAGGCTACTTAAACTTCCACTATAATAAGACGAGATTACACACTTCACCTTTAGGTGGATCTCTCACAAAAATACAACAAATATGTATCTTCAATTTGTGGATAAAACTTCACAAATTGGCTCTCTTAATTTTTCCTCTCAAAAATCTCTCTCAAAAAACTCTCACAGTTTCCTTTTTCTCTGCTTCTGATATATTTTCTTTTGAGATGAAGCAAGGCTTTTATAGAGCCAAAGCTTCATCTTTCTCTCCGGATTTTATGGAGAGATTTTTGACTTTCCTTTTTTTTTTCTTTCTGCGCCTACCACCTTTGAAAGTTTACATACCTCTTTTTTTTTCTTTACTGCTGCTGGCCCACATTAATTGACCAACAAATCTCCCCCTTCAACTTATATGGGACAGGGCTCTTCTACACCTGCAATATTTCTACAGATAACAAGTTTTTCTCTAGTCACGGTCTTTGTCATCATATCTGCCCCGTTATCATTAGTGTAAAGCTTTTCAACTTCCAGTAGTTTATGTTCCAACACATCACGAATCCAATGATACCTTACGTCGATGTGTTTGGACCTTGAGTGGAAGGTTGGGTTCTTGCTAAGATGAATTGCACTATGACTGTCGCAATAAAGAACATAGTTTTCTTGGTTCTGATGCAATTCTTGTAGGAACTTTTTCATCCACAGGATCTCCTTACAACCTTCAGTGATTGCAATGTACTCTGCTTCTGTGGTACTTAAGGCAATACACTTTTGTAATCGTGATTGCCATGAAACAGCTCCACCTCCAAATGTTATTAGGTACCCAGATATAGATTTCTTCGTATCTACGTCGCCAGCCATATCTGAATCTGTATATCCTTCTAATACAGGTTTATTATTACCAAAGCATAAACAATGACTGGAGGTTCCTCTAAGATACCTGAGTATCCATTTGATAGCTGCCCAATGTTCCTTTCCAGGGTTTGATAGGAATCGGCTCACAACGCCAACAGCATGTGCAATGTCTGGTCTGGTGCATACCATAGCGTACATTAGACTGCCAACTGTCGATGCATAAGGCATCTTGCTCATCTCTGATTTCTCCTCCTCACTTGAGGGACATTGACTCGCATTAAGTTTGAAATGGCTTGCAAGTAGACAACTAACAGGTTTAGCTTTGCTCATGTTGAATCTTTCAAGAACTTTTTCAACATACTATTTTTGGGAAAGCCAGATCTTTTGCTTTTGCCTGTTGCGAGTAATCGTCATGCCAAGAATCTGCTTGGCAGGTCGTAAGTCCTTCATTGCAAAGGACTTGCTCAACTCCTTCTTTAACTTGTTAATCTTGTTAATATTTTGACCCACAATTAACATATCATCAACATAAAGCAAAAGAATAATAAAGTCACCATCAGAGAATTTCTTGATGAAGACACAATGATCGGCCGTCGTTCTATTGTATTCATTTTTCTCTATGAATGAGTCGAACTTTTTGTACCACTGTCTTGGTGCTTGCTTCAGACCATACAAGCTCTTCTTTAGTTTGCATACCAACTTCTCTTTGCTTTTGACTTGGAAACCTTCGGGTTGCTCCATATAGATTTCCTCATCAAGATCACCATGTAAGAATGCAATCTTTACGTCAAGTTGTTCAACCTCCAGATTAAGACTAGCTGCCAAACCAAGAACAACTCGGATTGAAAACATTTTAACTATTGGTGAGAATATTTCATCGAAGTCAACGCCTTTCTTCTGCTCGAATCCTTTCACAACCAATCTTGCTTTGTAGCGTGGTTGCGAGCTGCCTTCTTCACTTTTGATTCTGTACACCCACTTGTTCTTGAGAACTTTTCTTCCCTGTGGTAGTTTCATCAGGTCAAATGTGTGGTTCTCATGTAGAGATTTCATTTCTTCTTGCATGGCTTTTAACCACTCAGTCTTATGCTAATCAGTGATAGCTTCGTCATAACTCTCTGGTTCTCCCCCTTCAGTGAGCATCACATACTCGTTAGGAGAATATATACGACTAGGTTGTCGTACTCGGGTGGATCTCCTTGTCTGTACTTCTGGTTGGACTTGTTCAGCAACTTGTTCTGATTCTGAATTGCCAGCTGGTGGATTGACATCATCAGTATCTGGTGTAACTCCCCCGTCCTTAGGATTTATTGGTGGAGAGACTGGGTCCAGATTAATTGGAATTTCATCTAACAATGGTTTGTCGGATTTCTCAAAATCCTCAATTGTTTGGTCTTTAAGAAACACCACGTCTCTACTTCTGACAATCCTTTTGCTAATAGGATCCCAAAGTCTGTAACCAAATTCTTCATGGGCATATCCCATAAAGATACATTGCTTCGCTTTTTCGTCCAACTTGGATCGCTCATCTCTTGGGATGTGAACAAATGCTCTGCAGCCAAATACTTTCAAGTGTTTGTAAGAAACATCTTTCCCCGTCCAAACTCTTTCCGGTACATCATAGTTCAGTGGAACTGATGGAGAAAGGTTGATTAAATCGACTGATGTCCTCATTGCCTCCCCCCAAAAGGAGTTTGGCAGTTTTGCATTTGAGAGCATACATCTGACTCTTTCACAGATGGTTCTGTTCATTCTCTCTGCGACACCATTGTGTTGAGGTGTCTTTGGTACTGATTTTTCCAACCTGATGCCAAAACTTCTACAGTACTCCTCGAATGGTCCACGATACTCACCATCATTATCTGCACGTACACACTTCAAACGCCTGCCAGTTTCTCTCTCCACTTTTACATGAAACTGCTTGAAAACTTCATGCACTTGATCTTTAGTTTTCAAAGCAAAAGTCCATACTTTTCTTGAATGGTCATCAATAAAGGTCACAAAATAGTGAGCACCTCCTAATGACTTACAACTCATTGTACAGACATCTGTGTGTATTAAATCTAGAATATTTTCCTTTCTAGATGGTGCGAGACTACGAAATGCAACTCTATGTTGTTTTCCCATAATACAGTCAACACAAGTTTGCAAGGGTGTACCTTTCATTCCTGGCAAGAGCTCATTTTTGGAAAGAATTCTGAGACCTTTTTCACTCATGTGGCCGAGTCGCTTATGCCATAGCTCGGTAGGAACTTCTTTCCTTGTGGTATTTACTTCTCCTCTACACAGTCTGGCTTCTGTGATGTAGAGTGATGTATCTTTCTTGCCTTTAGCTATTACCAGATTGCCTTTGGTGAGCTTCCACTTTCCTTCACCAAAATAATTATTGTATCCATCATCATCAAGCATACCGGTAGAGATCAAATTGAGGCGGATATCAGGAACATGCCTCACATCTTTCAGAAGTAATCTGCATCCAAGATTAGTCTCTAGATAAATATTGCCAATGCCGACAATTTTTGATGCATCATCATTTCCCATCCTCACACGTCCAAAATCACCTTGAGTGTAGGTTGAGAAGAATTCCCGTCGTGAGGTGACATGATAGGAAGCGCCTGAGTCAACTACCCAAGTAGTGTCTTGGCATGCAAGATTGACATAATCAGCATCTCGAACAATGACAACTTCCTCAGTGAAAATTGTGGTTTCATTTGTTCGGGTTTCTACTTCTTGATTTCTGGATTGTTCTGCCTTTAACCTTCTACATTCTCGAATGAAGTGTCCAGGCTTGCCGCAATGATGACACTTCATGTCATACCTTGATCTAGACTTCGACCGTCCTCTTTGTTGACTTTGGTTACAGGGATTTCTACTTTTACTTCTCCCGTGCCATTCTTGCTTGCCTTGTTTCTGCATGACAAGCGCTTCAGTGTCAGGAGTATATCCTTCATATTTTCGTCGAGACTCTTCATTTAACATTCTGTCTTTTACCATATCCATGGTAAGCTTACCGTCAGGAGCTGAGTTGCTAACTGACACAACTAGAGTATCCCAACTTTTTGGTAGAGAACTCAACATCAACAACGCTTGTAGCTCGTCATCTACAGTCATCTTCATAGATTTGAGTTGATCTACAATGCCTTGGAACTCACTCATATGTTCTGATACGCTACTTCCGTCTTTATACTTCAAATTGACTAATCGTCGCATCAGATTAGCTTTATTCTGTGCGGTTGTCCTTGCATACATTTTCTCCAACTTTTGCCAAAGAAGGTAAGCATCGTGTTCATTAGCAAAATTTTGAAAAATGCTTTTGTCGATCCATTGTTTGATTTGAGTAGCACACTTTCGGTTCAGAACGGCCCATTCAATATCTGCACCGGTTACTTCTTTCTCCTTTGGCATTATAATTGGCTTCCATAGATCTTTAATGTATAAAAGATCTTCCATCTTCGGCTTCCAAATTGCATAATTAAATGCGGTCAATTTTATCATATTACCTATGCTCTCCTCCATTTGAATCGTTAGTCAACTAGTTTCGGCGAGCTTGGTTTCTGACGATGAATAATATCGATAAATAGTGCTCCAATAGTACTATGTGAATAGTACGCCTGAATAGTACTATGTGAATAGTACCACCGACGGAATAGTACCGTATATGTAAATATTACATGTGAATAGTACCTGCCGATAGAATAGTACCGTATATATGAACAGTACTCTGTGAATAGTACCTTTCCTGAATAAAATCAAGGCTCTGATACCACTTTGTTGGGAAAAATAGATGGTTATAAAGAAATAAATTCCACACACCCAGGATAATTTCACAAATCAAAATAGAATAAAAATAAAATCAAGAATTTAGCGTGGAAAAACCTTTCAAAATGAAAGTAACAATCACGGGACCCGTAGGCCACTTAAACTTCCACTATAATAAGATGAGATTACACACTTCACTTTTAGGTGGATCTCTCACAAAAATACAACAAATATGTATCTTCAATTTGTGGATAAAACTTCACAAATTGGCTCTCTTAATTTTTCCTCTCAAAAATCTCTCTCAGAAAACTCTCACAGTTTTCTTTTTCTCTGCTTCTGATATATTTTCTTTTGAGATGAAGCAAGGCTTTTATAGAACCAAAGCTTCATCTTTCTCTCCAAATTTTATGAAGAGATTTTTAACCTTTTTTTTTTCTTTCGGTGCCTACCACCTTTGAAAGTTTACATACCTCTTTTTTTTTCTTTACTGCTGGTAGTCCACATTAATTAACCAACAAAAATGTATTAATATAGTGAAAAATATGACTTTTTCAAGGTCTATTATCACTTTTAATACAACTAATGGACTAAATTCAAGAAATCACCGGCTGTAAACATAAATAGTAACTAAAATTACACAGTTTTCATTAATGCTTCATTTTGTTGGGTTGTGAAATATGCGAATTCTGTTAAATTAGTATTTTGAACACTTTTTAATAATGACTTGATAGTGAAATTAATTGAGCCTATGTATGGATATTAGGATATCAATTTTCCCTGCATAGAGGAGTATGTGACAAACCCTAATATTAGCACCGATTAGAAATGAACCTGTGGGAGCATTATTAATAGGAAAAAGTTTCCCAAACTGCAACAAATATGTCATATTTTTAAGTGAAGTTTTCATCTACAAGCCAAACAAATATGTCTCTAATTTTTATATTTTTAAGTAAATTTTTCATCTACAAGCCGAGTTTAAATCTATTATCTTTATTTTATCACAAGGCTTCTTATACTATTTAAGCTAATAGACCACGGCATAAATATATCTCTAATTATTAATAAAAAATCATAATTAAAAAATAGGAATGCTTAACAAAGAAGAAAATAAGAAAATTGTCTCTATACCATTTATCTTTATATATAAAAGCCACAAACAAATTCTCTTAGTAGCTACCTTTTGTGTTTTTACTTTTTTACATTCTTCCTTTATATATATATATGAGAAAATTTTAATGGACAACAAAACTATTTGCTTTTTGTTTTATATTTTTTATTAATTTTTTATACCAATAAATACAAAAATATCAATATAATAAACATATTTTTTTTTTGTTATTTTTTACACTAATAAATTTCAAAATATTCATATAATAAATAGATTTTTATAAATAGTTATTTTGTATAATGCAAAATTTTATTATATTAAGGGTAATAATTCATATAGTTAATTAATGAATGTTTAATCAATTCATTTATAAATAAATCATATTTTATTGAATAAATAATTTTCATGTCAATTATATCATATCTCATATCAATTAAAAAAGATTGATCAATTAATATAAATTATTTTTAAACAAAAAATAATAAATTCAATAAAATCATATCTATTATCATTCATAATTAAATTGTTAAGTATTATAAATATTAATTAAATAAATTCTTATATTATTCTATTATATTTAACTTATTCATTAAACAAAATTATATAATTATTAATAAATTACTTATATTTATATTGTTAATATATATATATATTTATTTATTATATATTAACGATATAAATATACCGCAAACCAATCATAAATTACTATTATATATTTATTTATTATTAAAATAATAAATTAATTAATTATTGATTTAAAGAGTATTTATATAAATCAATTAATTTTTTAATTATAATAAAAGTGACTTGAAATTTATTTAAAGACTTTTTTTCTTTTATTTAATATAATAAAAAAATTAAAATAATAATAATAATTACTACATAATAAAATTTAAAAATTCTGTAATTTGTATATGTTTTTTCTCTTTCTTTTTTTAAGCAAGTTTATTTTTTTTATCTTATATACTAATAAATATCAAAATATTTTTATAATAAATAATAATTATATAATTTATATTTGATAATTTTATTATGTATTGAATTTATATTATTAACTTTTAATTATTATTTTAAGAGTCATAATTGTCTTAAACTAATCATATTTTTTCGTATTCTAATATCACTTAATAAATAATCAATTAACTTGCATCACTTTCAAGCAAAAATATATTCATAAAAAAATTATTAAGTTTGATCAATTTTTATTTATTGTGTTAAGTTTATATGTATCGTCTTATTATATTTGATTTATTTATTAAATAAAATATCACTTATATTTAAATTGAGTATCAATGTCACAAAATGCATTTTCTATTACTCACAAAGTAATTACTATTGTGTATATATTTTTTTCACTAAAGTAATAAATTAATTAATTTGATAATGAAATAATTATTATTTTATATTTCTGCTTCATTGAACACATAAATTTATTAATTATTTTTTTTAAGAGTATTTTTTCACACCTTTAAATAAAAATTTTAACTTTAATTTTTCATCCTAGCATAATTAAAAACTATTGTTTTCTTTTATTTTTAAAATAAGAATTTTAAAATAATAATAATTAATACTATTATATATTTATTAATTTATACCGGATCAAAACTATTTTAAATTCTAAAAGCATAAATGAATATAAAATAGTCACATGGCAAATAAAAAAATATTAACAAAATGAACACAACAAAGAAGCAGTGTATAACAGGGTACGGGAGAAAAAATGTTGAGAGTCTTGATTAGCCTTGGAGGAAAACAATCTCAATGCACAGCTACGTACTTGTTTGAGGACAATTCAGTCATCATCTTTGAATTCTCTGCTCGAAACAAAATACATAACCAAGATCAAAATGGTGAATCCAGAACACCAGCGTTTCAAGTTTCACACACCGCATAGATATCGCTTATTAAATATTAACTCAATATATGTATCTTTCTATTAGTAGTAGCATAAAATGTTATATACTACAACTTATAACTACCATATAAAATTAATTAGTTTTATAGTATCACTTATGGTTAGATACGTAGGCATAACTATTATGCTGGTTAAAACAATTTAGTTATTTTATTATATTTTATATTAATTTAATCCTTTTGTTATAAAAAATGAATATATAAAAACAAATTATCAAATTTTAATTTGTTATAAGTTTGTAGTCATTGTTGTTTATTATTAAAAATAATTTATAAAAATATCTCAAAAATAACTGAAAATATGAGAAATAAATAAAAATAAAATAAAAAAATTTATCATTTATATTTATATGATTACTTTTTCAAAACAAAAGTCATAAATTGTTACAAAAAATAACACAAGGATTAAACTATTCTTCTTGACCAAACAAACAGACTTGTGCTATCACCACCCTTAGGCTATATATTTTCCATTCAAGATTTAATGTTTTCTTTTTTATCCATTTATTTGATGAAGAAAATAAAAAGAAGATCAATAATACCTGCGATCAAGATATCGAGGTTGAATACCGGAACCTTGACAAGTGGTGCACGTTAAGGAACCAAGACCATCACAGTTGATGCATCGAGAGACTTGCTTCTCATCCCCACCAAGCTCTAATGTTATATTTCCATTTCCCATACAGAACCTGCATTTCTCTGTATAAAAAGACATCACAGGCTAGACAGAATGAATAGGATTTATTGGCCTAAAATGTTGATTATTATAAATTAATCCTCATACAATATTATTATTAACTACCAAAATAAACTATTAGGACTATATACTGATATGGTGCTTTGCTTGTATATTATTACAGCCCTCTCTTAATAAATGTTGGGAATGTGGCTCAAAAGCCATGTAAAAAAAACCTTTTTTTTTGGGGAATTGAAGATTAAATATCATATTGAATGATGATAGCTTTTGATATCTTTAGAGGAAGAGTGGGGAATTTAATAAAATGTTATGAGACTATTAATTATCTTATAGGTTATTTGCTCTACCCCTTGTATTTATACATGATGTTAGGTGAATGATGGTGATGCAGCAAACATAAAAGTTAAGGATTTGTCGCATAAATAAAGTAAATGATACACACTGTAGCAAGCATATTGATTAGAGAACCTGATGCTTGTGCATGTGGTTTTGTGAGGTACTCCATAATCTCTTTAATTATGGTATTTGGTATCACAAATCAAAAAACATTATTGCTGATTTGGGTTTTTTTGTTCAAGTGAGATTTTAGGTGTATTGGAATTTTAGGTTTGAAAGTTTATTTGGTTCCTGCTACTGGTTTTGAGATATAAGGTGTGCTGGGTTGTTTAGAAAAAGAACTTTACATTCAAGAATTGATATTAGTGAATTCTTTTTTAACTTTGAGGTGGACATAGACAATTTATCAAACTACTTAAAATTCTTGTCTTTTTTGCTTGAATTTATTTTTGTTTCCGCTTCATTTCACTTTTGTTGTTTTTTTTTGCCCATTCATTGTTCCCAACAATACTCGATTTGCACAACTTATAGCATTGCTTGCATGTTATTTTGGAACAAATCACACAAATCAAAATATATAGTAATTTGAAAATGACGAGAAATCAGAACAGCAAACAACAAATAGTTGTAGTTCATTGGGGCAAGTTATCAAACACATGGCATGGGTAGTCTACTAGTAAATGTATATATAAAAAGGGTGTGAATTTGGAATTGATTATTAGTGTTAAGTATTCTTGTCCCACATCGATTAAGAACAAAACAGCAAAGTTGTTTATAAGTTTAGGTAACCCTTAACTTAATGAAATCTTATTGAGTTAGGTTAGCTCTGAGTTTTTAACATGGTATGAGAGCCTAATCTCTATGTGTTTAGACCTAATTGGGCTCTACCGGTGAGACGCTAATGTTCACCTTTATTCGTCATGTGGAGAAGGGCTGTTAAGTATCCTTATCTCACATCGACTAGTTTATAAACTTGAGCAACCCTTAATTTAATGAGATCTTATTGGGTTAAGTTAGGCCTGAATTTCTAACAATTAAGAATCAATTCTCCAAAATATTTAACTCCCACTAGAATCAAGTAGCTAACATCATTTTTTTTTAAACAATTAACCTCGTACACCTCATGTTCAACTAACTAACATCAACCTGAATTAGCTAACATCGTATAGTACAATCCATCCAAAATGGAGATAGTTATTAGTGATATGCCTTAATAGCTAGACCACACTTATTATGTTCTAAATTCTAACATAGAATGGTTTTTATTCACCCAATTAGTTAATTTATTCATGAGATATTAAAAAAAATAAAAAGAGGACAAAATTAAACTAAAAAAGAAGATAGTTATCTTACGTGCCCCAGATCCACTGCATGGGAAACATGCTTGAGTGTTCTCTCGCTTAGCCTGCAACATTCATTCATTTCTGAATAAATCTTAATTAAATTCAAACGCAATAAATTAACTAAAAAATTAATTCAGCATAAAAAAAATAACAAAAAAAATTAAATAATAACCATTTTACTAGTAATAATAAGATTTGGGGATAAAATAAACAGAGAGAGAAGTGAGGGAAAAAAAATTAAAGACTCACAGCACTATCGATTTGGGTTTCATAGAAGACCGGAATGCCAATTCCAACAGCAACACTGACAAGCCCAACCGATATTGCTACTACCTGCAAAGTGTAAACCCTCATTCCAGTTAATTCTTAATCCACATAATTGACAAATAGAATTATTATTATTATTATTATTATTATTATTATTATTATTATTATTATTATTATTATTATTATTAATCCATAACAATGAAATTATCTAAAAAAATTATTAAGAAAACAAAGATAGAGATAACAAAAATAGAAATATACCGTGTTTTGATCAAGATCGACAGCTCTAATGCATGGATAAGATGATGGTGACCGTAGATTTGTGGAGTACTTGTGGGAAAAGAAAAATGAGGAAGAAGTTGAAGTTGAATGCTTGAGAGGGCAATAAAGAAATGGAGAGTTCAAGTGGGAAAGTGAAGGTGTCATTGACATAGTTTCTTTTATTTTGAGGTTTCAATTCAAGCTTAGCATTTCTTTGAGAACACCAAAGCGAGAGTCAGTGAAAGCAAGAACCAAAACTTCGGAATTTTGGATATGTGGGACCATTTTTTTGTTCATCACAAAACAGAAAACAAGAATTAATGGCAGATGCATCCCCACGTGGCTCTATTTACATAGGGTTTAAAATGGACAATTGTGAATCGTAACTATTATAATTATTTAATTTAAATAATTTAATCTTATAATTATATAATTAAATACAATAATTTTAAAAAATAAACATTTTAATTATATAATTTTTAAATTTTTTAAATTTTTATTAAATATAAATATTTATTTTAATAAATTATAAGATTAAAAATATTCATTTTTATAATAAAATATCTAATAATATTCAACTTATTAATTATTTAATTAAAATATTAAATTTTAAAAAATCATTACATCTTCTATACCTAATTTATACCTAATTTAATAATTATTCAATTAATATATTTAGCAGTAATAATTAAACGAACTCGACCTTCTTCTCACTATAAAAGTTAAAAATACAAGTTTGGGCTTAATCTAAATGGGTTTCACAATCTATGACATGATTGGGCCTGCTCCTGATTGTGGTATGGTTAATTCAAGCCCGTTCTACTTGCATGTCGCTCATACCTTTAAAACCATACCCAAATATTTTAAACCATTAAAATAATATTTAAATAATATTAACAAAACACAACCTAATATCAGGCAAAATTTTAAAGATATCCCAAATTTTAAGGATATCCTTGAAGTTTTAGTTTTTTTTATTAATGTCCTCAATTTTTTAAAAATACTTATTAATAACAAACGATACAATAAATACTAATAACACAATTTTTTTAAAACATTATTAAAAATATCCTTGAAGACATTGATGTTATAGAAACAAGTGGGTTATGTAAACATTATGATGTTTGCCTAATCTTTGCCTTGCAAAAAGGTTAATGTAGGTGATTATAAACTATGGGTTACATGAGATTTGAACCATGAACAAAATAAATTGAAGAACTAAATGGTCACTGTTGTAATAAGAAAGTTCCTTTTTGTGGTAAGACTTACCACAATATTAAATATCAATGATAAGTCTTTTCATATTGAATAAATGTCTTCCAACATTATGTCAATATCTTATCACAAATTTTATTTTTTACATAAATCAATGTAAGATAATACTTACACATAGTATTTTTAGTAAAATAATAATAAAATATTACTCAAAATTAAGTGATTTGGATTTTTTTTATTGATCTAGTATAGTTATTGTATATTGGTGCTTTATATTTTATGCTTTAATTTATTTTTGTTTATGACACAACTAAGACACTGTGACCAAACATTTCTTATATATACTACCTTAGTTCGCCAAATATATATTAATTCACAAAAATTATAACATATCTCTTTTGATTCCTCTTCAATCTTCAACATTTAGATGTCTAAGTTTTTCATTTTAAAATAAGTAAAATGTATAATGGTTAAATGGTTATAAGATTTACATTTAGGAATTAGGGTTGTAATGGTAGTGTGATAATGGTAGACAAAATAGTTAGGTTTTTTTTAGCTTAAAGAATTCAACTGTGAGATGAACTCGATAGATTGTAAATATTTATTTTTTGGGTAATAGCCTATCTTTTTGAAGTAAAATTATTGCTAAGAATATATTTTTAGTATAATTACGATTTTACACTCAATAATATTTACTTAATTATTTCATTAATTATAATTTTAACATGAGGTGTCATTCTTTGTTTCTTAAGAGGAAACATGTAGTTATGACTAATAAAAAAATCCTAAAGGTGATTCAATTCCACATGTTCTACTTCTAAACTATTCTAATATTAAACTTATTTTTGCTTCTCATTTTGGTCAATTAGTAATAATTTTTCTATGCAGTTCTAGAAATTTGTTTCATGTAGCTTGACAAGGAAACTTTGAGGCATAGGTAAAAGATCCTTTACACGTAAGACCTATTGCTTATGTAATTTGGGATCCTCATTTTGGTCAATCAGTTGTTACTCGGGGGTGCTCTTGTCCCAATGAATATCACTTATTCTATTGTTTATCAGTGGTGTTATACAATCAATTTACATACTTTTGCTCTCCCATAACCCTATTTTCACGGTTTAGGTTGTTCCCATTTTGCTCGCTGCTATTAGGGGAATCGTTTTTGCTTTCTTTTCCTCTCGCTACTAAGATGTTTTAGTATTGAATCAATTAAATGTACTTCTAACACTTGTTTCACTTTTGGAAGACCTTGTGTTATATCACTAGATCTTGATTTTTAATATATAAATGTAATTAATGTATCTCCTTTGGAAAAGATTACATGGGTGCATAAAAAAGAAGATCCTATCAACTTGTTTTAAAATTGTCTGCCCTACACCCACTGATAGGAAAAACTGGCATCACCGATCCTGCCAATAATTTGGTTTTATATTTATAAAATTCTCGCAAGTGCACGAATCATTTCATAGAAAATGATAAGTATACTCCCAAGGTCGATCTAAGGAAGGAATGTATGTGTTTTTTAATTTATTATTCAAACTTTTAAAAACGAAATTAAATCCTAAACATCCTGTCACGATATTTTGGGGTTTTGTGTTTTTAATCTAATGACATAAAAATAAACATAGATTCAATAAATATTTATGCAAATTTTATCATTTATAATAGTGGATTATTTATGGATATAATAACTAAGTTAATTATGCTTTCTCATATTATTTAGGTTATTAAATATATAAATTGATATTTATTGATTCTCTCTTTTTTATATGAATACCACCTTTGGTGGGGTTAGATATTCTTTGTTAACTAAACAAATCAATTAACATCTATGAGTGAGGTTGAAAACTAATTTGGTTAATTAAATTAATTCTTTTTTCTAAGAGATTGAAAATGAACCATGTAAATGCCACCTTTGGTGGGGTTAGTTAGTTTAAACTTTATTCAAGGTGTCCAAATTAAACCTAAGAATTTAATTATCCAAATACTAACTTTCAAGTTTTAAAACTACTATTGAAAACATATTGTCAATATATTTTCAGATAAAAATTCTTATAAAAACTTTTGAAATAGAGCTTTACTCTAACTACCGGGAGATTGTACCAACAAATAAAAGAGCACTATTCTAAATCAGACCGGATAACTAAACCTTAAAATCTAATTTTCAGATTTAAGTTTGTAATAAAAAATAATATATTTCTCTCTAACATTCTTAATATAAAATCTTGAATAAAAATAAAATCAATTCATTTTAGAGATTTTTACCTATTTAATATTTCGCAAGCATAACAACGTTATTATTATATCATCTTTACAAACAACCAGCAAAGTTAAATTTAATCACAGATAAATTAAATATAACATGTAAGAATAAAGCATAAAAAATAACTGTAAAGAAAATAAAATCTTTACAGTACTTTGATGTTATTCCTGTTACTGGAAAATCTTCAAACGGAATTTGCACTTCCATTTATTTAATCAAAAAACAAATAAATTACAAAAACATAATTAGTTCTTCTCAAAAAGAGAAGAACTTTAAAACTAAGAAAAACTTACTAAGAAAAGCTAAAAACTAAGAAATGAAGAGAAAGAAAGAGAAGTGAAGATGTGTTTTTAGGTGTGTTTAGTTATGAAGAGAATGAGGGTATTTATAGGTGATGAGGGGAAGAAAAAGTGGGTGAAAAAATGATTACAAATGGTGGAAACGCGGAGTAGTGAATGATGACATTATTGTTGACGTCATATTGACGTGGCGCGCGCATTGTTGGGCACGGTTGGGGCAGATCTTGGCCGCAGCAGCGTTCTTTGAGCGCTGGCGTCTTTGTCTTGTGATGAAGATCTGGTGGATGGCTAGCGCAATTTCCTCCTTTTTGACCTATTTTGTCCAATTTTTCCATCTTTTTTTACTTTTTCTCATCTAATTTATGAATATATTTGTAATGTATTGCCTCTAGTATTTTTTCTTTGTGTTTTTAAGTTACTTTTTTAAGCGAAAATACCTGAAAAACAATAAAAATACCTATGATTCTGAAAAGACAGATATATATAAATATATGATAAAATCATATAAATATATATATTTTTAATCAATTAATGTGCATAAAATCATGGTAATTTTAGTGTTTTTTGACCACTCATCACCCACCCCCCTAGTATATGCTTCAATAGGAATCACAAAAGAGTAAATTGATATAATATAAACCTCTACCATAAAAGATATAACTAAAAAATCTAAGTTCTAGATTATCCTTTTCCCCTAATAGATTCTTGGGAAAAAGTGTTTCTAAATTTATACCATTTTCTATCTCAATAAACCATTTATTGAATCGTTGCAATTGATGTTCGATCTAGAAGAGAATGAAAAGATATTCAAAAAGTGGGTTTTTATAATATGATAAAGAATCAAACCTATTTAAATGTTCCTGCCATAAGTACCTCTATATTGCACTGAGTGGCGTTCAATAATGAATTTCTCAGGAAATGCATATTTTACCCAAATCTACTTCTGTAATGGTGCATAATAATAATATTATTGGAGTAGATACAAAAATCACTTATATTACAAGAAGTGCTTCTCTAAGAAGGCTTTCAAGAAACAAACAAAAAAAACAAAGGAAAGAAAAAAAGAAGAAGAAAAAATATAAAATGGAAATAAAAAGAAAAGAAAGAAATAAGAAAAGATAGATATTCAAAGTTAAAGTATAACTAGGTAATTATTTATGGGTAAAATTTATATGAAAATTGAAAAACATTCAAAATAATTTTGATTTTTGTAAATATCTCTTTGGAAATATGGATGTATATTTTAAAATTAATTTTATAGTTTTTCATTTTAATAGTTCTAAACAAAGTTATACCTGTTTAACCGAGGATATGTTCAATGAAAATAATGCTGAAAATCATGTTTTTGAACCAATCGATATTTTGGTGATTTGAAATGGTTCTGTAGATTTTAATTAGGTGTATTGTATTTTATTTTAAAGCTTGAAATGTCTAATTTTTATATTATTTTATAGAATTATATTTAGATATTTACACGAAGACTTACACTTACTTTTGTGACGATAGATCATAAGTATTTTAGTGAAATGAAATAAACTTAAATTTTAGTTTATAATACAACTTTGGTGACAAGATAAGCATATGTTAGTTCTCTATAAAGTTTGAAATATCTACTTTTAAGTGTTTTTAAATATTTTAATTTGGACATTTTCACTTAAATTCACGTGTGTTAGAATGAAGAAACTTTTTTGATAATTTTAAAAGATTATTCACCTAAGTTTATGGCCAAGAGGTTAGTTTTAACCATGTATTTTAGAGATGTCTTTAAATAATTTTTGAATTATTTTACTCGTAAGTTTAACATATTTCGGAGTATATATTTTGATTTAAAAATAATAGCATAAGAATATGGAAGCTAGAATTAACACTTTGATTTCTTTCTAAATATTAAAGAGGATAACAAGTTATATATGAACATCCCATGTTTTAATAGTTTTAGAGTACTATTCAATTTTAAATTTAACTATTGTATAATTCTTATTTATGACACAAGTATGATCATATAGGAAAAAATAGTTCAACAAATCATACAGAATAGCTAGAGCAACAACAGTGATATAGTATTGTGAGTAGATATTCTGTATTTTAAAAACTAGATCACATGATTTTACATTCTTACTTAACTATTTAATTTAAGCAAACAATTTATTTAAATATTTAGTAAAGTTTCATGCATATTTATATGAGATCATCGGTCAATTAAAATGAATTTTTAGTAGTACATATTACTTATTTTCTAATAGTACGATTTTATGTCAAACTTTGCTACCAGAGTTAATCATATCCAGTTTAAAAATACATATTTCATGTCATGTTATGAAATGTATTTATCTTTTGGCATTTGAACCAGCTAATATATAGTCACCAATATCGGCATGAGAAAAATATATTTTACTAACTACATTAATTTTAAATTGAAGTTTGCAAAGTGATATTGAGTTTGTTTTTCTAAGCTTTGATAATATCATTAAGAATGTCTCACATTCAAGTAGTTTTAGTTGGTTTTAGTAGCATGTTTTTGAACATAAAAGTCGAAAGGGCATTCACTTTTTAATTAGAATTTGATTTATATAGTATATGTTAGTTTCAATGCACTTTTAGTATGATAACACCATGATAATATATTTTATTTTTATTATCAAAACCAACCTGCTAAAAGCAAGCTAATTTTACAAGAAATTTTCGCTAGCGATTAAATTAGTTTTATTATATTATTTTTATACAAACCTACAAATTTAGTAAATATTTTAGAAATACCATGGTACTTTTCCTTCGGTATTCAATAATTGTTGACTCTACTCAGCATTAATAATATTCAATTTGAATTGATATGACATCATGACCAATAAACTTAGTCTAATTCATTTCAGTATAATGCTTACTAACTCAATATGATATCTATCAATTCGTGACATCATTGCACATGACATGTATAACATTAGAGCCACTTAAGCCTTTATAATGGTTACATAATGTAATTTTTCCACATATGTAATTTAGAGCTTGTGCTAGTATTAAGCATCTATTCCGTATGTGACCATATCTCTATGTGTTCTTGGCATAATAAATTTAAAGTACATTTTTTATAGTTATATTTTTTATTTACATTCTTATAATAACATATTATTATATTTTAAAGATCATATATAATCAACTTGTATTCAAACTCACCCTTCATATTTTCATCCATCAAGTAAAAGCTTTGAGACATTATAGCATGACATCAAGTTTGAAAAACATAAGAAACTCATCCACTCGTTGAGCTTTCTAACTCACCCTTCATATTTTCATCCATCAAGTAGAAGCTTTGAGACATCATAGCATGACACCAAGTTTAAAAAACATAAGATAAATCTTTTACTGTACAATGTAAATGGTTTGATCTCTTTACTCTTTTATATAACAAATTTTAGTTAGTATCTATATGGAGTAGTAGCTAAGGCTTTCTAACCTTATGAAATGATATATAAAATGTATTTCATGATATATAATCATATTGATAGAAATGAGTTATTTTATAATTATATAAAAAAAATGATATATGTTAGTATTTAAAAAGGATATTATATGATAATTATTTTCATTTTATTATTAGTCCAACTTAAAAAAAATATCTTAATTTTTATATAACATTATCCAGTTATGTTTTGACACAACTCAAAAGGAGTAAAAAAAAAATTATTCAATTTTTATGGTCTTTGGGATGCATTCTTCCAGGATAGATTAGGGACCCATAATGATATTTTTATTATATTTTTTATAATTTAAAATATTTAAGGCATTTATTTAATGGTGTACGTGGGATGTAATTAAAATTTTAGTAATTCCAAAACTCTCCATCCTCTCTCATGTTGTCGGTTGATTTCAAATAGCCCATTACATCATTGGTTGGTTTAAATAAAGTCAATGAACAACCAAAACGGAGGAAATGAATTCTCAATATCATTACTTAAAAAAAAAAACTCTCAATATCATGATTTCTATCTAAATATTAAAAAGGATAACAAGTTATATCTAAACATCCTATGTTTTAATAGTTTTAGAGTACTATTTAATTTTAAATTAACAAAATTAACTATTGTATAATTCTTATTTATGACACAAGTATGATCATATAAGAAGGAATAGTTCAACAAATCATACAAAATAACTAGAGCAATAACAATAATATAGTATTGTGAGTAGATATTCTATATTTTAAAAACTAGATCACATGATTTTACATTCTTACTTAATTATTTAATTTAAGCAAACAATTTATTTATATATTTAGTAAAGTTTTATGCATATCTATATGAGATCACCGGTCAATTAAAATGAATTTTTAATAGCACATATTAGTTATTTTCTAATAGTACGATTTTATGTCAAGTTTTGCTACTAGAGTTGATCATATCCACATATTTCATGTCATGTTATGAAAATGTATTTGTCTTTTGGCATTTAAACAAGCTAATATATAGTCACCGATATCGGCATGAGAAAAATAAATTTTACTAACTACATTGATTTTAAATGAAAGTTTGCAAAGTGATATTGGGTCTGTTTTTCTAAGCTTTGGTAATATCATTGAGAATGTCTCACATTCTTGGTTTTAGTAACATATTTTTGAACATAAAAGTCAAAAAGGTATTCACTTTTTAATTAGAATTTGATTTACATAGTATATGATAGTTTCAATGCACTTTAGTATGATAATACCGTGATAATATATTTTATTTTTATTATCAAAACCAACCTGCTAAAAACAAACTAATTTTGCAAGCAATTTCTGCTTGCGATTATATTATATTATTTTTATACAAACTTGCAAGTTTAGTAAATATTTTAGAAATAACATGGTACTTCTTCTTCGATATTCAATAATTATTGGCTCTACTAAACATTAATAATATTCAATTTGACTTAATATAACATCATGACCAATAGACTTAGTCTAGTTCATTTTAGGATAATGCTTACTAACTCAGTATGATATCTATTAGTATAGTATGATATCTATCAATTCGTGAAGTCAGTGCAATGACATGTATAACATTAGAGCCACTTAAGCCTTTATAATGGTTACATAATGTAATTTTCTGACCTATGTAATTAGTGATAAGCATCTATTTCGTGTGTAACCAGATCTCTATGTGCTATTAGTATAATAAATTTAAAGTATATTTTTTATAGTTATACTTTTTATTTACATTCTTATAATAACACATTATATTTTAAAAATTATATATAAATTATTTTTATCAGAATGTTACTTCATGGTAACTCATAAAATAATGCATTATTATATTCTAAAGATTAGACACATAACTTTTATCAGCATGTTATTTCACAATATGTCATAAGAATTTCATTCATAGTTTTTAATTTTATAATTATAGACATTTATAAAACTCATATATTCACTGAGCTTTCAAACTCATCTTTTATATTTTCATCCATCAAGTAGAAGCTTTGAGACATCATAGCATGACACCAAGTTTGAAAAACATAAATAAATCTTTTGTTGTACAATATAGATAGTTTGATCTTTACTCTTTTGTATAACAAATTTTAGTTGGTATCTATATGGATTAGTAGCTAAGGCTAGAAAGCCTTATGAATTGGTATATAAAATGTATTTCATAATATATAAATATGTGATAAAAATGAGTTATTTTATAATTGTGTAAAAGAATATGATATATGCTAGTATTTAAAAGGGATATTATATTATAATTATTTTCATTTTATTATTAGTCCAACTTAAAAAATATATCTTAATTTTTATATAACATTATCTAGTTATGTTTTGACACAACTCAAAAGAAGTAAAAAAAAAAATTATTCATTTTTTATGGTCTTTGGGATGCGTTCTTCGAGGATATAGATTAGGGACACATAATGATATTTTTATTATATTTTTTATAATTTAAAATATTTAAGGCATTTATTTAATGGTAAACGTGGGATGTAATTAAAATTTTAGTAATTCAAAACTCTCCATCCTCTCTCATGTTGTCGGTTGATTTCAAATAGCCCATTACATCATTGGTTGGTTTAAATAAAGTCAATGAACAACCAAAACGGAGGAATTGAATTCTCAATATCATTACTTTAAAAAAAAATCTCAATATCATGATCCCCACTATTTGATTATGCATCTACCCTAGTAAATTGTTAGTCAATTTGGTAATGATAAATAAATAAAAAGGTTGCTTCAATAGTAAAAGAAAAAAAAAAGAAAGAAAGTATAATGTTGATGCATGTGAAGTCCATCAAACACTTCTTATAGCAATTAATTGAGGTGGGGAATAAAGTTTCGAGAGTGACAATCCAAATAAAATTGGTGATATAATTAGAGGTCCCTTGGGGAACGACCATGTATATGGTGTTTGTATATGAGGATTTTTGTAGCATATATATATCAAACACATCATACAATTTTTTTATTATTCTTTATTCTAGCTAGGTTCATTTTATTTTACACTTGCATCCCATATCATTAGATTAGTCTTTAGATTTAATAAAATAAAACTAAAATTTAATCCGAATACTCTAATGCAATATTTCATGGGATGATTTTATTCGAGGGCTGCTTGCATTTTTAATCCTTTATTATTTTTTACGCATGTTCATAAATATTTTCTTTTTGTACGTAACAAATAGGGTGAATTTAGAAATTATTTTTTAGGGGATTGATGATTAATTTTTTTTAATGTTATATTACAATACAAAATTTAAAATTTTTTTGTTAACATTTCATTGTAATCTTTTATGAAAATTATTTTGAAATAAAAAAAGTAAAATACAATAAAATTCATATATAAACATACTAAATTAACTACTTAATGCATATTAAAGTCAAAAATATTAATATAATATAGGTATTAAAGTTTAAAAAATATTAATATAAAATTTCAAATAAATTAAAGAGATTCTTAAAATAAGATGAACAGATAATAATATAACATGATATATATTTATGAATAAAATATATGTATTAAAAACTAAAATTATAAGATGATAAAATATTATATGTCTCAAATGATAATGACGTTGATTTAGTATATCAATTATTATAATTTTTTTTATTATAAATATGAATAATTATGATAAATAGTTCTATTATATGATAATATATATAATGTTTTATATAAGATTCTATCTTAAAATTAAAATATATATATGTAATTTTTTTATTCAATTTTTTTTATTTATCATTCTATATGTAACTAATAATCTATATAAATGACTATGAATAATTAAAAAAATATGTGACTATAAATGTCATAAATATTACTTTTTAAGAATATTCAAATTAGTTCTATTTTTAAACATGTGTTAAGTTTTATGTATAATATAAAAAAAAAAAAGGTTATAATGAGGCAAGAAAACTGCTTTCCTATGTGTATTAAGTATTAACGCTAAGACTCCACGTTGTTATCAAGTGCATTATAGCATGAAGAGAGGAAATGATGATAAGAAAAGGAAAAGGAAAGAAAAAGAATAGAAAGAAAGAAAGCTAGAGCAATATCAATTTTAACAAGAGATTTTCCAAATGCCTCCTCTTACATGAAGTTGTTGGGAGTATATATTATGAGTATATGGAGTTGTTTAAAGTATTCTATACAATAATAAGAATATTATTAAAATATTTTTCCTTAAATATTATAGGCTTTAAGACTTAATTAGAAACAGTTTTATTTATTTAGAAAACAAAAAAAAATATACTTTTAAAAATAAGTGAGTGTTTGATTATTATTTTAAAGTCATTATTTTCTAAAACAATATGTTCTTAAAAAAAGACAATCAAAACAGTGAGAACTCCCTAAACATATTTCCACTATTTTTGAAAAATTGAAAACACGTATTCTTATCCTTGAATAAAGTTTAAGGTATGGTAGCTTTTTTTTTTTTTCTAAGATATTAGATATTAAATTCCAACATATAATATTAGGAAAAAAAATCCAATTTATAATATATATATATATATATATATATATATATATATTAAAGTGATTATTTTCAAGTCGTTAATAAGATTATGATAATTATCAACCTAACATATTGTAGCAACCTCTAATTCTTTTGCCCATTTATTTTTCTTCAAAAATAGGCTAAATATTTTAGTTGTTAAAAAATAAAAAATAACCATGATAAAAAATTAATAGCTAAAACTTGTGTATGTTCAATTGCAATGATAATATTATTCTTTACAAATCAATTTATATGTTATATTTTAAGTGTGTTGTTACATATCATACCAATTATAATAATAATTACGTTGTTTTAGTTTTTTCTGTCTTAGTTTTCATACCAATTATTTTCACATGAACACTTATAATTAGTTATACGTACAATTGGACTTATTTTTTTTTCTATTATAAATAGAGATATATAAAAAAAGGTTTTCTCCAATGACATATATATCACTGCACCAATGAAAAATATACAACCCATTGATATGTGTAATTATATCCATCTTTGGGGTTTTTTTTTTGCCTATTTAATATATTTTTTAAAATATTAAATAGATACCTAACGTAACTGAATGTATATATTAGGACATGCATTTATTTTTACCAGATTGAAGCCAAACCAAACGATATTAATAAAGTTATTTTTTTTCATTTTATTTCTTTCTATTTATTATATAGATAAGAATCCAACATTTTTTTATATGTTAGAAATTGGGTTCAATTTGGAATTTAGCCAAAAAAAAAATAATAGAAAAACAAATTGGTTTCAATTTGGTAGTTTATTGATTTCAAATATTATTTAACAATTTTAATTTTTACAAAATATGTATACATGTTTAAATAAAATTAAAATAATATTTTTAAATAAAGAATATTTTACTACGAGAACAATATTTTAGAATTTTGAATAAATACATTGACAATTATGTTTTTGTTTTTGTGTTATTGAAAATAATTTTTAAAAACAATTGTCAAATAATTTATTATTTTTTAAAATTATTGAAATTTTTTTTAATGAAAATTTAAAAACATTTTTGAAGAATTATTTCCGAGTAAGCAGCCCGGCCCCCAGAACCTTCGGATTTGTCCACTTCAGCGTGCAAGTGAGTATGATTAATTTGTTGAGCAATTGTAGGCCCTAATATTTAAAAAATTAGTGATATGTATCATTGAAAATTATATCAAATGATAAATATTACACAGATTTTGATGGCATACATTTAATTATTATATACAATATAAATTATAATAAACTTATTATTTTATTTAATATTGTTATATATATTGTTTTATTATTTTGTTAAATGGAGTTTGACTTTTAAATTTATTTATTTTTTCACTTTTTTTTTATGAACTTGTATGGCAATGATTAAAGAATCTCATTCTGTAACCTTTTAAACTCTACTTATTTTGGCTTTTAACACAAAACAAAAGAAGTTTCATTTGGTCGGATTGCAATTGACTTTAGGAGATATTATTTATTATTTCTAGGATGTATGTTCTATTAATTAAATTGCAATTTCACTAATTTTTTTAGTAGATTTTATTTTTTTTTAAATAATTTTAAATTTTATTGTATGAATTAACACGTAATTATATATTCACGAAAAAATGAATAATTTTCTCTTATCTTCGTAAACAATTATCATGTTCGGGTGTATGATTACTCTAAATTTGTAACTATATAATTTATATATTTTAGTTATATAATTTTTTAGATAAAATTTATTAGTTTTATGATTTAAAAATATAATAAATTAAATTTAAAAATTTAAAAATTATATATGTTATCAATATTCTTTCTTTCTGTCCATCGGCTCCCTCTTTCTCTCCTTCGCTTTTACTTTATGTTATTTATCTAATTGTTATTTTATTAATAAAAAGTAAAATATAATTTTAAAAGAGATAAAAAAAAATCAATAGGAGATAGAATGAGTGAGAGGAAAGCTTAAGTTAAAGAAAGAGAAAAAATGATTGAAAGGAAAGCTTTAAGTTAAAGAAAGAGAAAAAGAGAAAGTAAGAGGAGGAAGGGAATATTAGTTTTTTTAATATCTTTTATTAATAAAATATATCATTTTTATTTTATCTTTAAACAAAATTACAATTTTTTTAAAAATTAAATTTTATTTATCATAATTTTAAATTATACTACTAAAAAAGCACCTAAAAATATAAAAATAAAAGTATAATTCACATAATTAGATCCTTTATTTTATATAATGTTGTGCAAATTACCAACTCCATGGTGTCACGGGATCTGAGGTGACATAATTCTTTTTATTAATTTCATATCATAATGTTAATATTTTAAATTAATAAAAATATTCTTTAATTTATTACATTTCTTCTATGTAAATCAACAAATTTTTAAATATATTTTTATTAATTTTTAAAATTTACAATATTATATTGTGAGAAACGAATAAAATAGTAACCACACCTTTTAAAGAAAACATTTGTTAATATTAGTTGGTTATTCTCAAAATCACAATGTCTATTTGTTAAAATAAAAACTACTGTAATTTTTTTATAGATAAAAAGATAAATCTTATCACTATTATCACTAAATGACCACAATTTGCAATTAGTTAATTTGTTCACTAATCTAAGATAAGAAGAGATAAAAATATTAAAGTATTATTATTTAAAATTAAAGAGATAAAAATATTAAAATATCATTATTTAAAATTGTTTCCTTATACATGTGAATTCCAATACCACCATACCACTTATTTGGATATATGAATCGACTCGAACTTTATCCAATTAATAATCCGACTTAATTAACAACTCGATTCGTCAAGTCAAGTCGTCTCAGAAGATGCCATGTGGACATGCGTTACATGTGCAACAACATCGATAATATAGACCTGATTATATCGGAGAGTTTTGATGTTGGAAAACCGAACTTTAGGTTAAACCATGATGTAATAAAATTCAAGTTTTATATGTATTTTGTTTTATTTTTATACTCATGTGACACGTTATGAGATGTACATCCTTTGTCTTACAAAACTCTTTGATTTTTTTTAATTTCTCTACCTACAAAACAAATTAACAGATTATCTCTGACACCAATCTTGCAAATTATATAAGGAGGTTGTATCTATTTAGAGTTATAATAGGTTTTTAAATAGTTGTGGATTGCAATAGGTTTTCTTATCAATTTTGAACAAAATTGATAGAGTAATATTTTTTATATTAAAATTAATAGAATAATATATATTTTAGTGGATTTTATATCATAATTTTTCATGAATTTTAAGGAAGTAAAGAGATATGGATCATTGGAGAGAGAAAAAATGGAAATATTTAAATTTTTTTTAAAAATCTACTATTTTTGTTGTACATCTATATTACGTGAAAATATATAAATATATTATTAAAATATTATATTTGTTTCAGATTTATCATTAAATTAAAATTTATCTAATTTGTACCATTAAATTAAAAAAAATCTATTCATATCATTGCTTTAGTTATTCGTTTATGTGTGTTATTAAAATATTAAAAATCTATTGTTAATCATCTTTCACACAAACGTTAAGCAAATAACATAGATAATTTCTAAAAAATGAACAATCTATCACCAATAACAAAACCCAAACATGGCTTCTGATTCCCCAAGATTTTCCTCTTCAAATGAGTCGGAGACGAAGATGACTCTGACCCTTATCCCTCTGACCACTTTATGAATTCAAGGTTCATCGTTGCACTCGTAGTCGGGATTTATTGGATCCTTCAATTTGCAGGGGATTTCTTGTCGTTTAATTTAAGGGTATATATGATAATAGATAATGTTTATGTGTTTGATTCTAGTGATTCTTAACGAGAACTGAAAAATTAAAAAATTGAATAATTGAAGTAGATTATGTATTCTCCTCGTTTAAAGGGTTATATACATGTGTATTACATCCTATGTATATTGGAGGTCATGTACAAGAGACTTGAAAATACTGTCTACACAATAAAATGATTTTCAATTTGTTATAAAGAAGATTACTACATCACAACAGATCGTTATAATGGAGGTCATTACATATGGGTTGTTTTAAGTCCATAAACAGTTTTCTTCGAGTCGTTCATATGAAGGAAAAATCATTATGAAGTCGTCATAGTAGTGTTAGCAAGTCAGATTTTAAAGCCTAGAATCTCATACTTTAGACAACGTGGACTTCGCACTTGGACAACAAGATACTCTGTCGACGGAGTAACGTACTTTATCAAACCTCTTACTTGGACATTATTGAACTAGTCCTATCACCTCGTTATATTATAGCGGAGTACCTGCACACCTGAGTCGTATGTTTAGTACCCATTTAATACCAAACAGATAATACAACATAATTGAATAAAATTGAGTCCAATTAATTCAAATTCTTTCTCTTATAGGTTTTAAATAAATTGATTTTAGTTTTAAAAATGAAAAAAATCAATTTATTTTGAATCGATTAAAGTTTTAAAATTTGTAAATTGATACTTAATCAAACCGAATTATATATATTTATTTTATAATTTTATATATTTATTGTACATATATGGTATATATTTATAATTATTTAATTTTAGTTAAATCTTTATGTCAATTGAGAAGATTAAACAACTTATATTTTTGTTCTCTAAAATTCATTATCTTAAAAATTATTGGAACTAATAAAAAATTGAAAGTATTTTTTTGTTTTCTAATTCTCAATAATTTATTCATTTTCAAGATTTTTTTCTAATTGAAAATTAGTGCACAATTCTATTTAAATGTTAATTTATAATTTTTAAATTAAATTATTGATTAAGTAATAAATTTTATTTATTAATTTAATCTTAATACGAAGTTAAAATAATTTATATTTATTTTAAAAATAAATAGTTTTAAACCGTGAATCGAAACTATCAAAACAACTTAAATAAAAAGTTTGATTTTTGATTTTTCAGAAAAATTCTTTTTATAGGATGTGTAATTGGCCTACATGTGATCAGAATCGGGTAGATTCATTCTCTCAAATTCTTTTTTTTCATACATCGTCATGTTTGTGAACACTTCATCAACAAGTAATAGTCTTTTCTTGTTGGCAATGGTAATAACAAATTATGTGTAATTTGAATCAAGACTCCCCAATACATATAGATTTTTTTCTCTATCACTGATTGAATCTGCTGTAACAAGAATGTGATCGGTCAAATTATTTACAACACTAGTGTATTGCTTAATAGTTTGTGTCATTCCTCAAACGAAAAAAATTCTTCATCTAAGATCCATATGCCTACACTGGGAGTCATCGCTAAACACCTTACTAAGTGTAGACCAGTATTTACATGTAGTTGATTTTCATATGAGATGTTTTACACATCATTATTACTAATAAAATCGATTGGGTGAACCGATTTAAAATAAGAAGACTTAAAATATAAAATCGATCTTACGTATTAACTGGTTTAAAATTTTAAGTCAATTATATCTTAAAATTGACTTAAAATTCTATAACTCTTTTTAAACATATTTTGGTTTTTTTTTTCTGCTAACCATGTTTTTTATCACATAACATCAGAAAAAATCAAAATATGTTTAAAAAGAGTTTTAAATACATTCCATTATATAATACATATATAATTTATTTACAATATATATTTAACTTAATTACAATATCAATAAATATTATAAGATATCTATGCTAATCAATATCATCAAATTCTTGTTGTTATCTTATCATTTCAAGCATGTGTTCTACCCATTATTTTAAATCATTAAAAATTTGTATGTCATAACCCGATTTGTTTCAAAAAAAATAACTATATGTATTTAAATTCAAAATAAGAATGTAATATCATGAATTCATAAAAAATAACTCATATATGTTAAAAGAGTATATTCTTAAAAGAGATTACCACATCTTTAATTGACATGTTGATATTTGAGATGATTTTGCTCATAAATTTCATAACAAAGTAACCATATATGACTCTATCATTTTGTTGTGAAACCTACAACAAAATAATTATACATGGTTTAATAATTGGAACATTTTTATTATTCAATAGTAAATTCATTAAACTATTAATATTTGCTTGTATATACCATAATTTTGTCCCACATAAGCTTATGATTTTTTAAGGGCCATGCCCTATTCTTGTTTCACAGTTTCCATGCCCTATCAAAGTTTAAAACAATTAGTTCTTTATTAAATATTACAAATAACAATAGAAGAAAAATAGTTAGGTATAACTTTTACATTTTAACAACTGCTTTTGTGTCTTTACTCAATTCTATGGAAGCTAAGTTACAGTATCAACATAATTTCCATATAGATCAAGGATTATCAACACCCAATGATCTTGGCCTTGTTCAAACTTTAGTGGTCAAGAGATTATAAACTTCTGATTTCTATGAAGTATTAAGGCTCTATCACATAATTGTTTAGCTCTAATGCTAACATTATACTCTTAATATTAATTGACAAATGATGAATCATAGAACATTGCTAAATGTGATAGGTGATTTTCTTGAAGTCGATAATAACATGCCCTATATAAAAGAAATATATATAAATAATTAGATAATACAAATATAATTATATGCTCTATATAAATAAAAGTTACTGATTAATGACTCACCTTGTCCACACTTGAATTATATTTAAATCGATCATTTGAAATTTAAATAACTTCAATATGCACTCGATCGATTTATATAACTGTCCAATGTCTATACCAGATATTTCTCTAGAAAGTGGCACAATTCATCCATTATTTATGCTATTCTTACTCGCAACAATATTCATCAAAGAGCCAAGTTTTCTAGTGAAGTTTATAGCATATTCATTATTATATTTTTCCATGGCTTCATCTTGAATGACTTAGTGCGTGATGATTGTCCACTAGACATCGATTTGCCACAAGATACTTGCTTTGCATCTCTTGAATATGCTACACTTATCAATTCTAGTATAATAGACTAAACAAGAGGTATTATATATGTTAGTAATAATAAAACAATAATAATATAATACTAGTAAAAATAATGTTATCTTAAGTAAAAATAAATAGTATCATATCAAAATTTAGCACAACTTGATTCGACGGCTAAACCACATATTATCCAATAGCTTCTTGGACTATGATAACATCATATGACACCAGTAGTGGGCAATGATTGAGCAATAATTGATCAATTACTATTTTCCAATGGTTTGGTAAATATTTATTATGAATGTTTCGATCATTGTTCAATTGTGCTATCGTTCCAATAACAACATAGTACATAAATGATATATCTTCCAACAAACATTTCATATTCTGTAAAAACTTGAAACATTATATATAATAAAAAATAAAAATAATATACTATCTACATAAGCTTTAAATGTTATAAACAATGATTCATCAAATGGAGAAGGACTCCCATGTGGAGTAATTATTGGAAGTACATTCTCCTCAAAGCCATAATTAGGGGACTAATAGGATGACTATATCTCATAAAGGATATAGGTTGGCCATAAGATTGCATGGGTGGCATGCCTGGCATAGATGGTGGCATACTTGGCATGGATGGTGGCATGCCCGACATGTGTTGTGATTGAGCTTGGAAACTCTGAAATTGCTTTAAACTTGTAATATCACTTAACATTGTGGCCTTAAATGAGTGAAATACTTCTTTAACTTTCTTCAAATTTTCCTTACTGACCATTTTAGGCCTTTGTTTTGGAATATCGAAAAACTTTATATAACCATCATACTGGCTTCATCCCTTAACACGACTAGGATACTCAGGTCCAAATGCATAATATATCACATATTTTCCTAGTTGTTCGATTATTTCACCCCTGTTAATTTGTTATTGAACTGTTCTCTACAAATAATAAAGCAATAAAGTATATCATACATTATTAGATCAATATGCAAAAATCATAAAGACTTTGTATCAAGCTAAATTACTAACCAACTTATTAAGTTGTTCTTCTCCTTATTTATTCATTGGTTTTTACTTCTTTGTTTTTGGGATCTTTGTTTTTTATATACAATTCAGTTCAGGTAATCGATCTACCCAATTAAACTTTCTACATAAATTAAATAAATTTATTGACCAATTTATTAACATAAATTAGAGGAAAATAAATATAAAATAGTTATAAATTAACAACTTAATATTACTATTATGTGTTTTAACTTCAAGATTTGATGACCTCCTAGTACGGTTGAAAAAAAATAGTCTGCATTTGTATATTTTGATGTTCTTCCCTAATGATTTGAAATTTATTCGTATGTCTATAATTTTTGAAGTCTTTCCATACTTGGGGTTCAATCCAGGGGTGATCTTCAAGGATTTTGTACAATTCAACTTCATTAGGTGGTTCCAAGTATGAAAACACATAATTTCTTGTCAATTTGGAAGTTTTGCATTCCTTCTATGCCTTATTTGCAATCTTGTAGTACTTGTTTAACCAATTATTAGGAAATTTAAAGCGATTCTGTAAAAAAATACATTTTATAGGAGATATAATACAAAAAAGATATAATATATAATTAATTATAAAACAAAAGAGACTTACATAAATGATTTTCCATATTTTGTACTTTTTAGCATCTTCAACCTTAGTCTAATCATTTATATTTATTGGTATACTTGACTTCACAAGTCTACTAATAGAAGATTTTAATTGTTGGTCATTTTCTCCTAATGGATTACCAGTTGTATTGATTGAACATGTATTCTATCATCTGGATTAAGTGGAACATCAGGTATATTAACCCAACCCCTTCTTTTGAAATGCCTCAATGGATCGTTTGGATCTACAATCATTGACACTCTATAATCCAAGATATATCCGCAAACAATGATGAAATAAAATAATTCACAATTTTAAGTCCAAATGTATAAACAATAATTATTAGAATAATATAGAACATACATTATGTTTAATTAGGTTGTTAATCGTATATATGTATCATCCTTCACATTAACAATATATAACATATAATAATTTATATATATATATATATACATAAAATAAGACATAACAATATATTAATATAATATATATAATATTAACAATATATATTTCATGTATTTCATATATGCATGTAATAATAATAATTTGAAAAAATTAAAGTTCAAAATAAATTAATATCTATAAACATCAAATACATCAAATACATCCAATTAATTAAAATAAATAAATAAAAAATACCTTCTTCTCTTCTAAGCTTAAATAAAAACACACAACCTGCATAATACAAAAACAATATATGAATAATTAATAACACATAATATACATTAAAATAAAAAATAAATTTACAAAAATTATATAAAAATAAAAAATATCAATAATAAGTGAAAAATAATTCATAGAAATACTTATAAGAGTGAAACAAGTGACAAAATGAAGAAAATGAAGTAAAAGAGTATTTGGTAAGTGAGAAAGTGAAGGAAAATAGGTAAGAAAAAATTGAGTATTATGCTTTAAAAACTTGGTGGATCTAAATCAAAAACTAGAGAGGAACAAAATCCAACAAATAGCCCCGACAATGGTGGTCGAAAGTTGCCAAAAATGCAAATATAAGATTGAGAAAACACACGGTTTATGTGTGGGAAATGAGAAAACAATGAAACTGTAGGCAAATGGGGGGAAAGAGGAAGAAAAAGGAAAAAAAGACACTTAGCGTTGGTTCTACGTGTCAACTGAGCTACACGTAGGACGTAGCGTCGGTTGTACACGTCAATCGATGCGATCCACGTGTAACATCGGTTGACACGTAGAACCAATGCTATTAGTTATGCATCGATTGATGTGGCAACCAACACTACACGTGGAACTTAGCATTGGCTACCAAGTCAACTGATGCGAGTCCACGTGTAGCGTCGGTTGACATGTACAACCAATGCTATGTCCCACGTGTAGCTTCGATTACCGCATCAATTGATTTTATTTTTTGATTTTTTTGCTATTTTTTAAGTCGGTTAATAAGCATACTGACTTAAAATTTGTTATAAGTCAGTTTTTTAAAAAAATCGACTTTAAATCCCAACTTAAATACTCTTTATTGTAGCAATGTATCCTAGTGAGAATCATGAGTAGATACAATTTTTATAATATTTTCTTGTCTATTCCATAGTGTATAGTCAGGATTATCAAACAAATGACAAACATTTGAAACCCCATTGTTATAAACTATTGTAAGTATTTTCATAATGACTTTTTGAGGAAGAATACTCATTTATTTTAATAATGTTTGTAATCCATAAAATTATATGATTTGTTTTAGTTGTCCATATTTGATAAGGTAATTAAATGATAGGAGAAAAAAGAGCCTCCATTGTTGAGTTGTGGTGGTGGAGTCAAAGTAGTCTGAATACTAGTACTATAGTGGAAGAAGATAGAGTAACCATTGATAAGTTCTGATACCATAAGAATCAAGATAAGTTCTATAATAGGAGGAGTTGAAAGACAAGAAAAAACATGTATATGTAAATATATATAATCTATGTTTCGTTGTTCTCCATTCATTTTTTATTTTATAGTTTTTTATACATCAATAAATATTAAATATCATTAAAATAAATACACATCTTATGAGTAGTAATTTTGGTAGTTTTATTATATATTGACTTTACATTATTATCATTGTATAATTGTTTTGATTCTTAAGGATAACAATTCATATAATTTGTGCTTAGCTATTTAATAAATAAGGTAATTCACTTATAAGATCATATCTTATAGTATATCAATTAAAAAAATAGTTAACGAACATACGATATTTTTTTAAAAAATATGTTTCTAAAAATGCTTATTAAGTTTGATCATGTCATGTTTATTGTGTCAAGTTCATCTTTGTTATCCTAATATTTGACTTATTTATTAAATTAAGTTGTGTAAATCTTAACAATTAATTGTAGAAGAATGCTATGCATATTTCCTTGTACCACCTCTGACACTCCAATTTATTTAATCACATATGCTATTTTCTTCTAATATTATATTTTTAAAAATAAGAAAGAGGTGGAATGGGACAATTTGACACCCAGTTTTTCACAGAAAGATACTAACCGTTGGCTTGTGAACTGTCGACCATTATCAGTGACTAACTTGCGAGGCAGGCCATAACTACATATTTTGCCAATTAAATTTTTGCACGTCCACCTCTTGAATTCTGTCCATTGGTTCCACCTTTATCCATTTAGAAAAATAATCAGTTGCTATAATTAAAAATTTTCTTTGGTAGGTGGCGAGAAGTAAGGGCTTGACAATATCCAGTCTGCATTTTTGAAATGGCTATGGATTGAAAATAGACTTCAAATCATATGCTAGTTGATGTGGTACATTGGCTTGCCTTTAGCATATGTCACATATTTTGACATGAGCGATGCAATCCTTGAGAAGAGTAAACCAATAATAACCCTGTTAGGAGATTCTCTAAGAAAGGGGTTTTCCTCCAAAGTAGGCGCCACATTGTCCCTCGTGTAATTCGATCAATATGATTTGAGCTTCTGAGTGGGGTAGGCATTTCAGCCATGGTCAACCATAGTTTTTCTCATACAATACCCCCTGGGTAATGGTATAGTTTTTTTTCCTTCGTTGTAATTTCGCTAGCTTAGTCCTTGTCCTTTGGTAGGGTATCATTGATAAGGTATTCTAAGTATGGGGTCAACCAAGAAGTGTGAGTTGTAGAATTAATTTGGATCCCTAACACTAGAACTCGCTAAGCATGATACCAGAATCACTCACTTTAAGTCTGAGCTAACTGTTCGATCCAATGTGGCTATGGAGTTGGCATGTACATTTCCTCCTCGAGGAATATTTTTAATCTCAAATGCTTCAAAGGTTGCCCTCATTTTTTTCACCTCTTGCATATAAAGTTTCATATTTTCTACCTTAGTGTCAAACTCCTCGTTCACTTGGTTTACTACCAGCCATGAGTCGTTATGGATCAACACTCTTTTAGCTCCTAAGATTATCAATTAGTTAAAGGCCAAAAGCAACACCTCATATTCAACCACATTATTACTTGCCTAGAAAGTGAAACGAAGACATTGCTTTATCAAGTGCCCAGTTGGAGTAAATATTACAATTCCAATCTCTACTTCTCTCAACTTGCTCACCCCATTAACATATACCTTAAATATATCCAGCATGGGGCGGGTATTACTACCATATACATTGTTTCTATAGTCTCTAGTGTTGGTGTACACTCATGAGTCCATTTAGAGACAAAATCTACAAGGGCTTGTCCTTTAATTGTCGACAATGGCTTATAGTGTATCTTGAACTCACTTAACTCAATGGCTATTTGAGAGAGGCGATCAGACTGATCCAACTACCCAAGATGTTCTTTTAGAGGTATGAAGTGAGGACCACTATTTTGTGGGCACCAAAGTAGTGCCTTTGTTTACATGTCGTCATTCTTACTGTGAATACTACCTTATCCAATGGGGGATATAACTATTGTGCTCCCATCAAAGAATGACTTACATAATACACAGGGTGTTGTTTCCAATCTCTATCAACTATCAACATGGCACTAACAACTTTATTCGTGAAAGACATGTATATGTATTACATCTTGCCTATAGTAGAATTGGTCAAAAGAGGTGCTCTCCCTAAATAGTCTTTAATGGATTAAAAATCTTGTTCGCAATAATTTTCCTAAACATACTCCTTTTTTTTTCTTCAATAATCGAAAAAATGACAGACATTTTTCAGTGAATTTAGAGATAAAGTGATTATGTGCAGCTATACCACCGTTTAATTATTGAACTTCCTTAAGGCAACTTGAGGACCTCATATTTACCAAGGTTGAAATTTTGTCAATATTGGCCTCTATACCCCTAGATGATACCAAGTATGCTAGGCATTTTTTCGAGGTTACCCCAAAGATGCACTTTTTTGGGTTTAGTCGCATCTTGTAACTCCTAATTATAGAAAATACTTCCTTGAGATCGGAAATGTGGTCCTTGGTACACTTGGTTTTTACCATCATGTCATCAACATAGACCTCTATGTTTCAACCAATTTGGTCTTTGAACATTTTGTTGACCATTCTTTGGTAAGTAGCCCCTGCATTTTTCAAGCCGAAAGGAATCCTTGTATAATAGTAGGTGCCTTCTTCCAAGATGAAGACTATTTTTTCTTCATCTCTGGGGTGCATTTGGATTGGATGGTAACCCAAATAAGCGTCCATAAAACTCATCGATTCAAAACTAGTTATGGTGTCGACTAATTGATCAATATTAGGCAATGGGAAACAATCTGTTTGTGTCACCTTATTCAAGTCTGTGAGATCAAAACACATCAGATGTTCTCCCCCTGGTTTATTTACTAACATCACATTTGATAACCAAGTTGGGTATGTGACCTCACAAACCCAGCCCATATTTTTCAAAGTATTGACTTTCTTTTTTATGATATCGCTCTTATCTCGGGCGAACTTATGTTTTCTTTGATGGACTGGTTTTTTGGTGTGGTCAACACATAATTCGTGGGAAATGATGTTAGGATCAATGCCAGACATGTCTTCAGGCTTCCATGCAAAAATATCGATGTTATCCCACATACAGTCACTAAACACAGCTTCATCCCCCGAATCTCCTATATGAATTGCTTCATAATCATTGGAGTTTACTATCATAATATGTCCCCCCATTCGTGGAGTTCTCCTCTCACTCAAATGGTTTTTGTTCTTTAATTTCTACTTCGATAGTGGAGGTAGTGTGATTTTTCATGGCGACATTATATTAACTCCTCGCCCTGTCTTGTTCACCCTTGATTTCTTTAATCTCTTTGACAGTGGGATACTTAATGAGATGATGGTATGTGGAAGGTAATGCTTTCATTTTATTTAAAACCAAAAAATTCATAAGAATTATTACTCCTTCCACGGAGACTCATAAGCGTATAGTTCCTACTAACATGGATACATTTCCATTGAAACCCACTAATGACATTTGTTGTTGCGTAATATCTTTAGGGTCAATCCCTATATCCAATAAGGTGGACAAGTATAATAAATCCGAAGGACTACCATTGTCCACTAAAATCCTGCGCACTTCACAATGTGCAATCTTAACTGTGATGACCAGAGGGTCGTCATATGGTGGGAAAACTTCTCGTCCATCAAAAGTGATAGGTTAATAGGTCCCTCTAGTCTCAAACTATAAACCAATTGATTTGTGTCTCTGCCTTCTCATTCATGTCTTTTCCTGGAATTACTGGAATGACCGACTATAGTAGGCCCACCATGTATAGTATGAACTATTCGAACATCCCCTAATGGAGCATGATTAATTCTGTTTGTGTCCCTAGGAGCAGGATTTTGGGGTGATTTGAATGGGGTTATTACCTCATAGGTTTCCTTCTTGTAGACCCCTTCTTCTATCAACAATGTCCCATAGATATCCTTCCAAAAGAAAATGTTAAATCTGTCATTTAAGGTGTCGGAAATCTCTGGTCCAATGTCCTATGTCTTTGTGGAACACGCAATATTTGTTGGGGTTTCTAAGTAGAGCCTTCATAGGTGGTAGCCAATTGACATTGTTCAGATTCTCCATTCGTTGCACTACCTTTATCAATGAAACCCGTAAAGGTGAACCTCTGAAAAGGGATAGTGCCCGACCCTAAGTCCTTGAGCCTACCCTCGGTGTGATCATAGGTTTAAAATGAGGAAGGTTTGTATGCCTCTCCCCGATAGCCTTCTATTCTCTTCTCTTTTACTCAAGGTAGGTTTATTCACACTTATATTAATCACTCCTTTAGTGGATTTTATTTCCCTTTCCATGTTTACCAATTTTTGGGTTTCTTCATATACCACGTCCAAAGATCGATGGGTGGTTTTTGTTAACTCAATGAAAAGGTTCGTATCGTGCTTGATTCCTTTATGAAAAGCCTCGATTATTATAGAGTCAAGACATTGAGAAATTTCTATTTTTTAGTCTTAAACCTCTTCATATAAGCTTCAATTTCCCCCTTCTCCTCTTGGATTATAAAAAATAAGTGATGAGACTCCTTTCTTATGGGCTTATTACATGCATAATTGGTAATAAACACCTTGACTAAAGCATCAAAGTTATTTATACTTTTAGGAGGCAATTCGACAAACTATTGTTGTGCGGTTTCTTAGAGAGTAGTAGCAAATAACTTGCAATACATCACTTCTCTTTTGTTCTCTGGAAGGCTTATGGTAACCATGGCCATCTTAAACTGTAGAATAGGAGCCATATGGTTTTTTGTCCCTTTATAAAAAGGGCACTTAGAAGCATTAAATTTTGGAGGAGGTAAGGTTAATTCTAGGGCATTTGAAAAAGGTGACGTTGCCAACTGGTTACAAACAGTTTTGATATCACCCCAAGACATCATTAAAGTCACACAATGGATTTAGAAGGGATGTATGCTGCATTGTATGCTCATGAATTCGTGGATTCATCTGGAAAGGCCCTGTAGTGAAATTGGGGTTTGGAGTTGTATGGGGATATTGTTCTACAATACCTGCATGTTGTTGTGGGTAGGAAATGCATGATACACTTCCCCTTCTAGATGGATGATTATCCAATATTGGTGAGCTAGGTGTATGTAATGAACTCTCAGCCTTCGAATATTCTTTCCATTCCAATTGCGAACTTAACTTGTTATTATCTCTTTGAGATTTGGTGAACGCTTGTTGCAATTCATTTATTTGTCTTTGAAGACTCTTCATCGTTGCATCTTTTTCAAAGGAAGTAATTTCAGAACTATAATTCAACAAATTGATGGGGTGTTGAGTTTGATTGGTTCTAGTAGGTCGGGTCACATCGTGACGAGATGAGATTTGGTGACTTTTACTGACTAGAGGGTGAGCATTACCTAGTTCGCAATCTGGTGACGGTCTAATGGGTGAAGTGACATGCATCTGGTTGTTAAGGTCAAATTCTTAAGCTGGACGGGAAACACTATCAACCTGATCGGTAGGTAATAGTGGGTTGTTCATGTTGCGTAGCGTAGAGGTCCCTAAAACACAAGTTAATTCTTTAAAGGATAAGATATCAGGTCTCACATGCTAACTATGGACTAGAAAGATTTAAGTTTGGGGAGAATTTTAAGTGTTAAGAATTTTAAGTGTTAAGAATTTTAGTGATTTTTAATAAGAAGTAGAAAATATTAATAAATGAACAGATTCTCCCTATTAAAGAGGTATATATAACACCTAGACGGATGCATGAGTTACATAGGTAGGAGCTCTCATATAAGCAAGCAAAAAATATATTAAAATACATACAATATAATTTACACTAATTAGGTCATTATAGGTATTTACATAAATAGGTCGTTCTATACAGATTGCTTGAGGTCTCTGTATTAGTTTCCCAGGTCGTTAAGACGGTGTTAGGGTGTCAAGGTTGCTATATGGTGTAGAGCTTTAGATTCATTAGGTCTTGATTTTTTTTAGGTTTTCATCTTCATCATTTCGCTTATAGTAACGAGGTAGTTTAGTTTACTAAATCACGTCTTCATCTTCACCTTACTATATAGCACTGAGGTACCATAGTTTACTAGATCACGTACATATTACATGTAAAATATTAAATATTTACGATAAAAATAACTTAGAGAGAAAATTTAAATTTAAATACTTTCTTTTTTATTTTATTTTTAATATATAGTTTTTAAATCAATAAAAATTATTATTTGATAATTAATATTACTATATATTTATTAAATTTAAATTATGAATACGTTTAAATATATAAATTTAAATTATGAACCTGTGTATTCGCACGGGTCCAAATTTAGTGTATATATATAAGCCTATATTGATAGTGTACATATTTTTGGGTCGTGATGAGATGGCATAATAAACTTATTTCTTTATAATGTCTTACATTCTCCACCAAGAGTGAATACAATTTTCATAATCATGTTTTTTTATCACTACCCAATGTTACACTTATTTTTTTTTATTTTTAATTTCTCTATTTTTTAATTCAAGTAGAATAGTGATACGTAAAATGAATTTAAAATTGTCCTTTCTAGGATTACTAAATTAGTAGCAAGCCAACACTACATTTTTCCCTAAAGATCAAATTAGGGATTAATTTATTCGATAAGAGATCCATGAAAAATATCTGATAAGCAATTACTATACAAAAGGATATTAAAGTCAATTAAAAATTAACTTTAAATTAATTTAAAATCGATTTATTGAACCGATTTTAAATGAAATAACTTAAAATTTAAAGTCGGTTCAACGCATGAATCGATTTTAAATTTTAAATTTTTTTTGATAAAATTTACTAATTTTTTATTATACTCAAATTAAAACCTATATTCGATCACTAAATAATAGCAGAAAAAAAAATATGTTTAACAAATAGTTTAAATAATACAAATAATTGAAAAAAAATATTAATTAATAGCAGAAAAATTATTATGGTATTGTTCTATGTTATTCAAGAACATCATATTCTTCTCCTGATGTTATAATACAAACCTACATATATAATACAAAAATTTATACACATAAATAATAAAACATAATAACAAAAAATATATGAATAATAAGTGCGTAGGATTAATAGAAATACTTACAATAGTAAATGAAATGACAAAATGAAGGAAATGAAGGAAATGAAGAAAAAATTGTGTTTTGTAAGTGAGAAATGAGTATAAAAAATTTGAATATTTTGCTCAAAAAATAGGAGTTCTAAAAGATTAGTTAGAGAGGAAGAAAACTCACGAACTAGCGCTGGAATTGGTGATCATAGGTGGCAGAAAAATAAAAAAGAGTGGAGGAGGTTTTGGGTTTTTGAGAGTTATGCAGCACTTAGAATAATTTTTGTTTGGGGAAGAAAGAAAAAAAAAAGAATTTATCCACGTGTGTAGCGTCGGTTCTAGGTGTCAACCGACGTTACACTACGTGGATAGCATCGATTGACACATGGAACTGACGCTACGTCCACGTGTAACGTCGGTTCGACACGTCAACTGATACTACGTCCTACATGGATAGCATCGGTTCTATACCGAATCGACTTTAAATTTATTATAAGTCGATTTTTTTCAAAATTCGACTTTACATATTTAGTTAAGTACCCCTTTTTGTAATAGTGATTACTGAAAATGTTTAAAAAAATCGACTTTACGTATTAACTTAAATATCTCTTTTTGTAATAGTGATTACTGGGAATGTTTCCAAAGTAAATGATCACCCTCCCCTGCACATTTCTCTATCCTTAATTTCATCGAGTTTGATTAAAAATAACATTTATGTCTCTAAATTAATATTTTAATTATAAGAATATAACATTATCAAAGTAATTATATAGTTGTTAAATTAAAAAAATCAAGAATTTAATTATTACTATATTTTTTATTATAAATTATAAATTTATTATATTTAATTGCATAATATTATATCTTATTATTTTTAGTTTTATTAGAAATGTCAAATGAAGATTTAATTTTTTCTCATCTCTTCTTCACTTTTCTATTTGTTATTCATCCTTTTATATTATTATTTTATTATAGTTTATAGCAAAATATTATTTTTAATTACATAATAGTTAATATGATCTATTTGAAAAAAAAATTGAAGTATTTTTATTATTTGAAATTCTCCGACTCTCATAAAATTCATGCCTCGAACACTTACTCCGTTACTCGCCCACAATTATTTAAACAAGCGAGTCTAGTTGCCCCTCCTATTAATATCCCTTTACCGAATATCACCTTTCACTTAAATATGAGAGAAATATAAGTAAATATATTGAGATATGATTTTTATAAAAATATTATCATTATTAACGAAAATGTTAAAAAAAATTATGAAAATTCTAATAAAAGATGTAAGATAAATTTCATAATTTTTAAGCCTTCAATATGTTTAATTCAATTTTAACAATTAGTTTTTGAGAAAACTATAAAATTAATACTTTTAAAATTTATAATAATAAAAATAACACCTTTAATATTAATTCATGTATATTTTAATAGAAGTAAATGTGTTATTTTTTTTAGTAAAAATATATATTATTTTTATTATTATAAATTTGAAATTATTTTAAGTAATTTTTCTTAATTTTTTCACCATCCGAATGTAAATGGATTTGAAGGTGTAATTAGTTATTTCAAAATACTTTTATTTTTAGAACATATATGACCTTAATTCTTCGATCAAAAGTATCTTGAGGTATTAATAAGAAAAGGAATTAAAAGCTAAGTCTCGAGTATTATTACTGATATCGATGTGTAAGTAGAAAAAGATTCGTCGTAGCTGCACCTCGTCAAATTGTTCAAGTATATTTCAGTTCATCTCACTCTCACTTTCGTTTTCTGTCTTTCTTGCTTACATCAATTTGAAACCTCAATATCCCTTTGTAGTATTAGGCTTTGAGTCATTCAAATTGTTACCTAAATTAATTTTTAATCTATTCTTTATATCAGACATTGAATTGAGAACTGACAAAATAACTAGAAAACAAGAATATATATTCTCTAAGCCTAGAAATAACAAAACAAATAATATATTATTTATTAAAAAGTGAGTTTATTAATATTTATCGATTTTTAACGATGATATATACAATATTTATGATATTTTAATCAAAAAAAGATATTTAATTGACAACAATATTTTAGTTATATTATCGATAATTTTACGATAATTTAATCAAAAAATATAAATATCACGTTTTGATATCAAAATACTTAAAAAAATATATATATTGTCATGATAATAACGATGATATTATTAACATTTTTATCTATAAATAGAATGTAAATTTGAAACAACAATGAGTAACAAAAAATGGAGACTTAAATTTTCTCTGCACTGAAGATCCTATATATCAAGTATGAATTTGAAATGAAAATAAAAGATAAATTCTCAATTATGAATCAAAAATACGGAGTGAGTATCCGATCCCACGCCGCCCAATCGAGAAACCTACTTTTTGTTAATTTAGAAAAGTTCACGGTACATGGTGACCACACCTTGAAGTTAAACATATTTAAATATTATATTATAATTATTTTATATAATATTTAGTTATCAACGGTAAAATATAATAAAATAAAATTCATAATAAGTATTTTAATAAAATAATTTATATTTAAAATAATATTTAATTTATTTTATGTAATTTTTTTATCTATCAAAATATTTCATTATAAAAATTTATCTAAATTAATATTTAATTTATTTTTATATTTTTATTGCATTTTAAAAATAATTTTTTTTAATTTAAGATGAAATAAAAACTAAGATATATAATTTTAAAAATGAAATTCCAAACATGCTAAATAAATCGACTAATATAGTTTAGATTTAAACTCATTATTGGTATTAAATTTCTAAACAATTGTACAATTTTAATTTTATGAAATACGATTTCAGTTTGTTAGAAATACTTAATGATTGTATTATATTTTGTGTATTAAGTAATATATGTGGTGTCTTTATATAGGAGTTATAAGTAGACTAGATATGCCTAAAGTAAATTAGATATATGTTAGTAGATATGATATACATTAATAGATATACATTAATAGATATACATTAATATGTTAATAGATATACATTAATAGTCCCCCTCAAACTCAAGGTGGATATGAGACCAGCTTGAGGTTGTCAACCAAATTACGAGTGCGTCTTTTAGGAAGTGCCTTAGTGAAGATATCTGCAAGTTAATCGTTGGAAGAGACGGGGAAAAGCTTGAGAGCACCATGGACAAGATGAGAACGAATAAAGTGACAATCAATCTCGATGTGTTTAGTTTGTTCATAGAAGACATTATTGTGAACAATATGAATGATACTCTGATTGTCACAATAAAAGAGGTGTAGCAGAGGATGTGGACACACCCAAATCCTTAAGAAGTCATCGTAGCCAAAGGAGCTCAGATGTGGTATCAACAAGAGCACGATATTCTGCTTCAGTATTGGAGTGGGCCACGAAAGTTTGTTTCTTACTTCGCCAAGAAATCAAAGAAGAACCAAGGAGAAAGCAATAACCTATAGTGGACCTACGATCAGTGGGATCTCCTACCCAATCAGCATCAAAGAATGCATGAAGTACAAGAGGAGACTGAGTTGAGTAGAAGGCCATGAAAGAGAGTGCCCTTCAAGTATCATAGAATGTGTAGAATAGTAGTATAGTGAGTCGATCGTGAAGCAGATAGATATTGGCTCACCTGATGAACAACATAAGAAATGTCTGGATGAGTAACTGTAAGATAAACCAGGATGCCAACCAATTGTCTATAAAGAGAGGGATTAAGCAATAGTTTTCCCCCTGAGGGTGTCAGATGCGTATTAAGTTCAACTGGAATGTCAATGGTCTTGTTGTCAGTGAGTCCAGCTTAAGATAAAAGGTCAGATGCATACTTGGCTTGAGTAATATAAAGACCATATATGGAATGAGTGATCTCATGACCCAAGAAATAGTTGAGATGTTTAAGGTCTTTCATCTCAAACTACCGACGAAGAAAATCCTTGAGTTCTTAAATGCCATTGAGGTCATCACTAGTTATAATCATATCATCCACATATAGGAGAAGCAAAATGGTTCCTTTATCATTGCGATGAAGAAATAAGGCAGAATCATAAGGACTGGCAGTGTAACCCAAGCGAACGATGGTGGAGCTAAACTTGGAAAACCACGCTCATATAGCTTGTTTAAGGCCATAAAGTGCACATTGAAGGCAATAAACCTTGTTTGTTTCAACAGAAAGACCAAAAGAAGGTTGCATATAGACTTCTTCATGTAGATCCCCATTAAGGAATGCATTTTTAACATCCATTTGAAAAAGGTCCCATTTACTAGCAGCGACAACAGCTAAGAGGGTACGAACATAGGAAATACGGGCAACTGGAGCAAAAGTCTCTTCATAATCAATCCCATACTCTTGTGTAAAATATTTTTCCACAAGACGAGCCTTGTAGCGCTCAATGGACCCATCAAAGCGAATCTTGATCTTATAGATCCATTTACAACCAACCACAGACTGACTAAGAGGGAGAGTAACCAGATCCGAAGTATGGTTTTTGGTTAATGCATCAATTTCTTCTTTCATTACAATCTTTCATAAAGGGTTAGTAGATGCCTCATGATAGGTGTGAGGCTCATGAAGTGTAGCAAGAGTAGTGTAACAATGATAGTCAAGTAAATATGTAGGAATGGATCTTACCCGAGTTGAGTGGCGAGGTGGAATGTCTTATGGAGGATCTTTAGGCTGAGTAGGAGTAGGGGACCTATGCTCAAGGTAAGGTAGCTCGTCATCAACTTGTTCTTCTACAACCTGTCTAGGAGAATCATCAAAAGTATCTGAAGATTGAATAGAGAAGTCCAAAGGAGGATCAAGCGTATATGTAGAAGGAACATGAGACTCCTTTGGAAAGATTTCTAAAACATTTGAGTTAGTTAGAGAAGAATGAAAGTGAGAGAGTTCAACAAATAAATGGTGTTTCCAAAAGACAACATTACGGGAAACACGAAGACGATGCGAGATAGGATCATAACATCGATACCCTTTTTGAGTTTCATTATAACCAAGAAAACAACAAAGTCTAGATCGAGGCTCAAGTTTGTTGTGTTCATGAGGCTGAAGAAGAACGAAACAGTCAGATCCGAATGAACGAATGTAATGATAGTTAGGGAATGACCCAAAAAGGTGCTCATACGGAGTCTGATTATGAATGACAATGCTTGGAATGTGATTAATGGCATGAATAACATGAACAATGGCTTCACCCCAAAATGGGGCAGGAACTTTGGTAAAAAGAAGAAGAGCACGAAGAGCGTCAAGAATATGATGAAGTTTTCTTTCGGCTTGACCATTTTATTGAGAGGTGCTTGGACAGGTTAGATGATGTACAATTCCATAGGAATATAATAGAGCTTAAAAAGCATATTGAGTATATTCAAGAGCATTATCAGATCGAAACATTTCGATATGTTTGGAGAATTATGTTTCAACCATTTTTGCAATGTTATTATATATTGGTAAGATTTCAGAACGAGATTTCATAGGAAAGATCCAACTATAACGAGAATAATCATCAATAAAAATAACAAAATAATGAGATCTACCAATACTAGTAATAAGAGAAGGTACCCAAACATCAGAATGAATTAACTCAAAAATACTATTAGAGATAGATTCACTATTATTGAAAGGTAAAGCTGGTTGTTTTCCTAACTCGCATGAAGTGCAATCAAAATTGTCTTTGGACACAGAACCCAACAGACCTTTAGAAGCTAACTGTTGTACCTGAGTGGATGAGGCATGACTAAGATGAGAATGCCAAAGTGCGAGAGAAGGTAAGGAAGAAACTACAGCAGCAATAGATAGGAGCAACATGTGGAAGATGAAGATTGTTCACAGGAAATATACGCCCAACCCTAGGACCGGTCCCAAGATCTTACCCCATCCTCGGATCCTGCACAATACACCCATAATAGTCCAAAATAAGGTGTTATCCTAGTTCAGTTAATTTTCTCACAGAGCATAAATTATAGGATAGGTTAGGTACATGGAAGACCCTAGGAACATAGAGGTTAGAGGTTGAAACAAAACCTAGACTATTTTCATGCATGGTGGAACCATCAACTATATGAATATTAAGAGGATGTGGTGTAGGGTCAAGTTTGGAGAATAAAGATGAGTGAGGTGTCATGTGATTACAACATGCAAAATCAAAAAGCAAAGTTTGAGACTTATCGGGCATAACTGAGAGAGTAGTGGAAAGATATGCATTATCAGTCATTTGAATAACTTGAGTTATGATCTTTTGTAGTTCAGTGGAGGAGAGGTTGATAGTGGAGCCAAAAGATTGGGACTCAGTTGAAATGGAAGGCATCAGTAGAGTAGGCTCAGTATTAGCAACAACAGTAGTAGATTTGTTACGACGGTAACAAGTCTTAATGATGTGGCTATGAAGCTTGCAATAATTTCAGAAATTCTTGTTGGTCTACCTGCGACGATTGCTAGAGCAAGAGGAATCACCTGAATACTGAGGTTGCTTAATAGTAAGAGCAAAAGCAGAAGGAGTAATAGCCAAAACATTGAACTTATTCTGGGCTTGTAGGGTTACAAGCCGAGCTTCTTCTCTAACCAACTCGTTTACCACAATATCAAGAGAGGGATGAGGACTGGGATTGAGAAGCTGACCACAGATGGGTTCAAAGTCCTTATGAAGTGACATTAGGAACTCATAGAGTCGAAACTTATCTCTAATTGTAGGATATTGTTGAGCATTCTTTGAGTGTGCCCAAATTGGATCACAAAGGTCAATTTAGTCCCAAAGAAAGTGAAGCTGATAATAGTAGTCATTGATGGATTATCCTAGTTGTTGTCGAAGTTGATGCAATTCAACTGCTAACTGATATTTCATAGATCCGTGAGTAGTAGAGTACCTTTTGGCCAACATATCCCATCCTGATTTTGCATCATCAAAGTTGCCTTATAGATTGGAGATGGAGGGAACATAAGTATTCTGAATCCATGTGAGGATTATGTGGTTGTGACTATCCCATTCAATCATGCGACTAAGGTAGGAAACATCTTCTTCACTTGCTCCTTTGATAGGAGTGGTAATTGCACCAGTACAATAACTTCAAAGTATGCGACCTTTAAGAAAATTGCGCATAGCTTGAGACTAGGATAAGTAATTTTTGGTCCCCTCTAATACAGTATTGATAAGGCAAGGAAGAAAAACATCCTTTTTTATCCATTTAGAAACACAATATGCAAAAATGGATTGTAAAAATGAGGTCTATGCAAAAAACTGGGTAAAGAGAACCTGATTTGCAAAAAGTCAATGATCAATAGTTAGGTCAATGGAGTCAATGTGATGTGATGTCAGCAGACGATGATGATGACGTCAGCCTTAGGGTATGTGTCAGTGATGATGTCACAAGACCATAGTGCGGTATATGAATCTAATGCACAGTTTCTATTGGCGGCGTGTGAGGGCGCATATAGGCTCCGATGCTTGCGAGACTTCCACGAATGTGTAGATCTGGTCGAGCCGATCACAGTGGTATCTGCAAAAGGGTTATCGGAGCAATATGCATGACTACGCTTTTTTTTCTATGGCGACGCGTGAGGAAGAGGTGCAGTTCCTCTAAGGAGTGCGTGAGGGCACTATAGTACCTATAAAATGTTATCGGAGCAAGATGCATAGGGGATACAGTGATTTTAGTGGTTTATGTGGTGCGGGACTCCTCAACAATGGCAACTGTAGGCTCGGAACTTAAGGATAACGACTAAAAGATATCAGAAGTTCAATGGTGAGTGGTTGTAGTGGCTGTTATGGCAACAGAAGCGATAGGAGTGGAGTAACACTAGAAGAGACAAGACTACTAAGAGAAAGGTCAGAGCAGTAGCTCTGATATCATGTTAGAAATACTTAATGATTGTATTGTATTCTGTGTATTAAGGAATATACATTGTGCCTTTATGTAGGAGTTACAAGTAGACTAGATATTTCTAAAGTAAACTAGATATACATTAGCAGATATGATATACATTAATAGGTATACATTAATCTGTTAATAGATATACATTAACACAATTTATAGCCAAACATATGAATATATAAAAATTATACAATCAAGATATTTAATATTGTATAATAAACATACTTTTAACCAACCTCCCATTTGAGAAACTTTTAAAGTAAAGTTTTGGGTTGAAATGGTCCTATAACTTCACGTAAATGATACATTAGTTCTAGAACTTTTATGGTGAGCTTAGTCATGTAATTTTATTTTTTAAAATGGTTAATCAAGTCAAAATTTTAAAAAAAGATAAGATTTTTAGACGTAAAATAGAAAAAAATTAAAAATTAATTAAAAGAACTCTATCTTATTTCTCCCCCAATTTTTAATTGTTAATCTAGTTTTGATATTTCAATAAGATTTTTTTAAAGGAAATTTTATATCCAAAATTTTTCAAACAAAAAAATACTACCCAAGAAATAATTATCTCATTAAAATGGGAGAGAAAAGGAATATTAAAATGGGAGAAAGAAGAATTATAGATAGTTTTTAAAAAAATTAATTAATTTATTTTTATTTTTACTTTTAATGATTTTTTATTTTACCTCTTAAAAATCTCTTTTTAAAATTTAGACTTAGATTGGTTATTTTTTAAATTACAATATTAAATTAACTAATCTTAAAAGTTATAAAACTAACGTGTTAATTACTTAAAATTACAAGATCATTTCAACCAAAAACCCTTTAGAGCACATATAATGTCAACATGAATAAATGAAAATTATCCCAATTGGTATGGTGAATGGTTAATCAACCCCAACCAGCTTCTTGCTAGTCCCTTAGCAAGAGAAGCAATAAAAACTAAAAATTAAACTATCCTAAATCACTTATATAGATTGACACGGTTGCATTTCACATATCCAACAAGTCTTTAAACCCCTAGGTTGTCCTTGTGAAAGATATTAAGTCTCGTGAGGGTTTTCAGTAATGATACCCACAAACATTGAACTAAATGTAAAAATCAAAAGAAATAAAAATAATCAACTTAAAAACTAAAATTACAACAACATCAAAAATTAACTTTTAAGAATAAAAGAAAACAACATAACACAAAAATGTCTCATACTTTTTAATCTCTTTTAAGATCATAATTAAAATCTCAAGCATAAGTTATTTTAATCTTCTTAAACAATCATGATTTATTATAATAATTAGTTGAAAATCATTTTCATATTTCATATCAAAAATGTATCAATTTAATTTCACCCAATTTCAGTGTCATGAATCCGAATTCGCTTCGACTCTATTCCTCACAAGTCAATACTCTCAAAACACTGAATCCTATGGGTTCAAACACTCATACTAATTTATATGCGAAAGAGTTGATGTATAGAAATGAACTAATATATTCGCATATGTATAAAGAAGAAAGGCTCAAAGTGTTATTTTGACGTTGATCTCATGGAAGGAATCAAATGTATAAATTATAAAGATATCATATATAAAAATTATTTTCATGCATAAATCAAACTCATTAAGAAAAAATTTCAAGATATATGCCTTTTACAAATGAAGAAAGTGCAATGACTTTTTAGGGAATTACTTCCTATATCTTTCTTTTGTAATTAGCCTTTACTCACAACTTTCTAAGCAATGTGGGTCATAGTATGTAGATTATACTATATATTCTTTCTCTCTATATTTTTCTGAAGATATTTTTCAATATATATCATTTTTTAGAGAGTCAACCCATGTACAGATTGTACACATTTTTTTTCTTAGGATCTTGGGTAATGCGGGTCATAGTATGTAAATTATACTATATATTCTTTATCTCTCTATTTTTTTCTGAAGATACTTTTCAATATATATCATTTTTTTAGAGAGTCAACCCATGTACAGATTGTACATTTTTTTTAAGGATTTTGGTGAGTGGTTAATTTTGTGGCTTTTCTGTTTGATCTTGGTTTAGGTCTCTCCAGATATGTCTCTTTTTTTTTTTGTAACAGTCATGCACGAATGAGATAAAAGCATATACTATCAATTTCTACTCAAATCATTTAATCTAAGCAAAAATAATAATAAAAAATATACGATACTCTATTAAGATGAGAAAAAATTCATACATTCAATATTAATGCCTATAGAGATCATCTAAGAATTTGAAGAAATAAGAAATGTGTTTGGAGTAGAAAAATATCTATTTCAATCTGAATAAGGGAAATTAGGCTCAAATTATATCTCACAAAGGTAGTCTCCACTAAAACAAATTCATAAATACCGATTTTGGGTTTAATATAATTTCTACATCTTATCAAGAAATACTAGTTATGACAAAAATTAACTAATTATCAAAAATAATTACATAATATTTCATGATATGTTTTCAAAAATTAATCTAACAGTACAAAAGACTTAACTATTTACGTAAATTTGATTTAAAGAAATGATAAATTTTTGTGAGAACTTTTTTTTTTTGTTTAATTCCAAAATTACTAAATCACACAAAAAATAAAACCAAACACAAAAAATGAAGATGTGAACATAAAAAAGAAAAAATTAATAATATTTGTTTTTTTTTTTAATTTTAAAATTGTTAAATCTTTTTTTCTTTTCTAATTAAGCATGGTAACTTTTCACCACCCCCAACCTAGAACTTACATTGTCCTCAATGTAACAATTGTAAATTAAAGATAAAGAGAAAAGAGAAGAAAGATTACCTATTTGTTGAGAATGTGTAAGTAGTAATGGAGAAATGCAGGTGCATTCATCATATTCATCATTAAAGTGTATACACAATGATTCTTTGTGAACTTCTAACAACTCAACAAATATTTTTAGTTTTAACAATTTAAAAATTATTCACATATAATTAAACTAAAATAAACAATAAAATTAAGTATATAAAGTAAATAACAAAAAATTACCTGAAATGATGAGTTGCCTCTCATCCAGCGCTTACTGTAACGACTTAGCAAGAGGTAACTTGAGGATTGCCTTTTAAGTAAACTCAATGTCCCCTCATCATTGAGTCAATCAAACCTACAAGTAAGACAAGATTGTCTACCTATACTGTTTCAAACATGCCCTATTGATTTTTAAATTTTTTTCTGTACTTAAAACTAGGGACATGCTTGTGAGTTTCAGATCATCCACATCTAGGTACAAATCAAATAATTAAAGGCATCAAAACACAATTGTATCTAGATCAATCAAAACAACTAACTCCTTAGATTGTAATTAAAACTTTTAAAATTTTGGAGATAGTTTCAGATTTTTTTTTTTTTTGTTTTTTTAAGTATAATATCTAAGTTAAAATAACATAATCAGTATTAATCAAGAGTGCTCCCAGGAAAGAATGGTGGTGCAAAGGCTCCTTAAAAACCATCCTCCTAGACAGAACAACGTTCCCAGGAAAGACTAGTGGCACAAAGGCTTCCAAGAACTAGTCTCCTAGACAGAACTCCCTTAGATCTTTACTTTTCATGCTATTAAAATTAAGTTAATTAAGTTATGTTAGGTTAAAATTTAAGTTAATTAAGTTAATAAAAAAATATGTTAATTAAGTTAATGAAAATCTAAGTTAATTAAGTTAGTAAATTAAATTAATATAAGTTAGTAAATTAAGTTAATAAAACCTAAGTTAATTAACTTAAACGAAAATTAAGATAAAAAAATAGTTTAAAAAAACAAAATTAAAAAAAAAATTAAACCAAAAATAAAATAAATTGAAAAAGTAAAAGAAAAATAAAAATAAAAAGAGAAAAAAATTAAAAATTAAGCCAAAAAAAATTGAAAAAAAAAATAATAATAATTGAAAAAGATAAAAAAAAAAAAAATTGAAAATAAAGTAAACTAGATATACATTAGCAGATATGATATACATTAATAGGTATACATTAATCTGTTAATAGATATACATTAACACAATTTATAGCCAAACATATGAATATATAAAAATTATACAATCAAGATATTTAATATTGTGTAATAAACATACTTTTAACCAACCTCCCATTTGAGAAACTTTTAAAGTAGAGTTTTGGGTTGAAATGGTCCTATAACTTCAGGTAAATGATACATTAGTTCTAGAACTTTTATGGTGAGCTTAGTCATGTAATTTTATTTTTTAAAATGGTTAATCAAGTCAAAATTTTAAAAAAAGATAAGATTTTTAGATGTAAAATAGAAAAAAAAATTAAAAATTAATTAAAAGAACTCTATCTTATTTCTCCCCCAATTTTTAATTGTTAATCTAGTTTTGATATTTCAATAAGATTTTTTTTAAAGGAAATTTTCTATCCAAAATTTTTCAAACAAAAAAATACTACCCAAGAAATAATTATCTCATTAAAATGGGAGAGAAAAGGAATATTAAAATGGGAGAAAGAAGAATTATAGATAGTTTTTAAAAAAATTAATTAATTTATTTTTATTTTTACTTTTAATGATTTTTTATTTTACCTCTTAAAAATCTCTTTTTAAAATTTAGACTTAGATTGGTTATTTTTTAAATTACAATATTAAATTAACTAATCTTAAAAGTTATAAAACTAACGTGTTAATTACTTAAAATTACAAGATCATTTCAACCAAAAACCCTTTAGAGCACATATAATGTCAACATGAATAAATGAAAATTATCCCAATTGGTATGGTGAATGGTGTTACATGTATTGAGTTTTGAGTTTGAATAATAATATTAATCAACCCATTAAAACCATTCAAACAACCACTCTTTGTTAACTCATGTTAATATTCGATATATGTCAATGATCTGAAGACTAAACTTGATAACCATTCCTTCTTATGGGTGAAGTTTTTTCTATTAGAAAACTTAAATAAAAATTCATTCTTTTAATTTTCCGTTACTTTTGATTTTGATTCATTTACGTTTTTGAATTAAAGATTTTCTTCCTTTTTTCTCTTGTTTATTTCTGAAATTTTTCGTTCTGTTTTCGTTCTTTTTCGATTCATTTATGTTTCTGAATTAAAGATTTTCTTTCATTTTTTTTCTTTTCGTTTTTGAATTAATTCTTCCAATTCTACTTCTATTTCTCATGGGTATATAAATACCCGTTCATTGAGGAAGGAAAAAGGGAGAAGATAAGAGCTAAGAAAATAGAAAAAAAGAAGAAAAAGAAAAGTAAAAAAAAAGGAAAGAGAAAAGGAAAAAAAAAAGAACAGAAAGGAAAAGAAAAAAGAGAGAGAAACGAGAAAGGTAAAGGAAAAAAGATTGTTATATATTTTTTATCTAGAGTTATGTTCTTTTAATAGAGTTTAGATACTTTAAAGTTCGTGGAATAATAAACTGTGGTATAAGTTTATTATTGATTAATTTTTATATTTTGAGAGATAAGTTTTCGTCATTCTAAAACACCCAAAGACCTCGATTATTATTTTTTTCTATTTAAATTATATTTATAATTTGTATATATATATATATATATTTATATTTTTAATTTTAATAAAATAATTTTATTCTTGAATTGTTTATCTATGTATTATTTTCTACAATCTTAAGATAATTTCTTTTTAATCAATTTTTTGAACAAACAATTTTTTATTCAAAATTGTATTTTTTTTTATTACTGCTCATTTGTTATGATATTATCTATTTTTACATCTTTCAATCAATATTGCTATTCATTGACAGATCCAATTTAGTGTATTCAATTTTTGGGTAACTGCTTTATTCCTTTTATTGGTTGATTATTATTATAGTTATTATCATCATCATCATCGGTTACATGATTTTTTTTCATTATTATAAATGTTTATTTTAATTATTTTTACGATTAATATTGTTACTACTAGTTTTTTTTTCTCCCACATAAATTATATATATATACTATTAACTTCAATATCGTTTCTTCTTAATTGGATGATATGATGCATCTTTCATAAAATACTCAATATTGCATTTTCTTAAGCATATTTTTCATCTGTCCCTTTGGTTATACGAACTCGACCAATTTTCTAGGAATATTATGACAAATCAAAGTTACAAATATATATATAAAATATTTGACTCATTGTTTAATATTTATATTGTTAATCATTTTTGTACTTGCTATCATCTAAAACAATGTTTATATATTTATATATGTTAATTAAATTATTGAATGTGTGGTTGGACATATGCAGTAAGGAGTTATGGTTTATCATAAATAATAACTTTATGGTAAGTTGTGTTTAACTAATTTACTATTGATAAATACATCTTCTAGTATTTATTTTATTTAATGATAAGCAAGTGTAAGTTTTCATGTACTTTGCGAGTATTTGTCACTCTTCTTTTGCTATATATACTTTATAATTTTCTTAATTGACGCTTTAATGGAAGTTGTCGTTGAAATTCAGATTTAGTTGTCTGCGGACTAACCATTAGCAAATTAAAATTGTAGACGCTGAATAACTAATTTCAGTATTGAGATATTAAAATTTTAAGAATATGTTTTAAAATATCAATTCATATGCAAGTAACAAAATATTTTAATTTTATAATTGATTAAATAATAATTGACGAATTTAATATTTCATAAATTATGAATTATTTGATTTTAGTATATAAAATAAATAAATTTATATTTGTAAAATAGTATAACTTCGCATTTGATAAATTATTTAATTTTATGTTTTGAAATAAGTGAATTTTGTAAAAAGCAATTTCCACTCAACAAAGATATATTGTTTTGAGAAATAAAGAATTTTATATTCGGTGGTTTTCATAGTTTACAAAATAAGTGGACTTTGTATTTAAAAAATCTTAATTTTTGAACTAATAAAAGTAATGAATTTTGTATTCACAAAATAAATAAATTTTATATTTGTAAAATATTGAATTTTATACTCATTGATTTTGAAGTACTTAATTTTATAATCTATGGATATTGATTATTGGGTTTCGTATTTATTGAATTATGAATCAGAATTAGGTTATAAAGAAAATTAATTTTTTGGTGTTGAGAAAATTAATTTTCAAATTGAATTAATTAATTTTAGATTAATTGTATTTAATTAAAATCTCAAAATTAATTTTTGTATTCTAAAATTTAATTTTGATTCTTTTTGGATATAAATGCATTTAAAAGTATAAATTTATTTTGAGATGACAACAAATGTGATGGATGATATTGTCATGTTGGCAATTATTTTTAGATGTGAATTCATTGGGTCTAACTTAAAAGAGTAATGGATCGAAGTGGTGCTATTAGGTACATATGCTCAAATAATGAGTTATTCACTTTCTCCAAACCATTTGATAATGGGGAGAAATTGTGAATGAGGAACTTTTCAACCTAAATGAATGATGGTGAGGTAAAGTGATCCTAAAGACGACATCCAGAAAAGATATGATACTAAACAACATACTATACATGCTAGAGATTCGGAAGAACCTTGAGAGGTTCGTTTCTTGAGAAGCATGGACTCTAGATGAACGTAAGAATCCTACCTTGAAAGAAATAGTGAATGCAATGCTATTAAGTTCTTGATTGCCACAGAACTTGTGGGGGAAGCTTTTTTGTTAGCTAACTACCTTTTAAATAAGGTATCATGAAAAGAGACACATAAGGTACCGTATGAATTATTTAAATGAAGGGTATCTTCCTATAAATATTTGTGAGTGTGGGGATATCTTGCAAAAGTTGTTGTACCTATACCTAAGAAGGTGAAAATAGGTTAAAAAAATAGATTGCATCTTCATTGAATATGCACATAATAGTAATGCTTATCGATTTATCGTGCATGAGTCAAAGATCCCAAACATATACAAGAACACGATAATGGAATCAAGGAATGCATCGTTCTTTGAACATGTATTTCTAGGTAACTCTCAAGGAGAATTAAGTTCGTCTAAATGAACATATGAGATTATGAATGAAGATAATCAAAACAAAGAACCTGAACAAGAGGTCGATGATGAACTCAGATGTAACAAGAGGGCTAGAACATAAATATCTTATGGTCCATAATTTTTGACCTATTTGCTAAAAAGTGAATCTCTAACCTATGAAAAGACTATGAATTCTTCTGAAGGTCCCTAATGGCAAGAAACCATTAATAGTGAAATTGAGTTCATTCTACAAAATCACACTTAAGAACTAGTTCATTTACCTCCAAGTAGTAAAACACTAGAGTCTAAGTGGATTTTCACAAGAAAACATAGATCAGATGGATCAATTGACAAGTATAAGGCCAAGCTTGTAATTAAGGGATATAAGCAATGGCATGACCTTGATTACTTTGATACTTATTCTCCTGTGACGAGAATAACATCTATAAGGATGATAATTACTGTCCCAGCTCTACGAAATCTTGAAATACATCAAATGGATATAAAGATATCCTTTCTAAATGGAGAGTTAAATGAAGAAATCTACATTGACCAATCCAAAGGTTTTTCATGCCTAGAGAAAGAAGAAAAGGTTTGTAAATTGGTGAAGTCTTTATAAGGCTTGAAACAAGCACCAAAACAATGGCATGAAAAGTTTGATAATGTTATGAGGATAAATGATTTTAAAATCAATGAATGTGACAAATGTGTATATGTTAAGGACAAAGAAGATAGTTATGTTATCTTGTGTTTTTACGTTGATGATATGCTAATTATGGGTAGTAATGATAAAATGATCAAATCTACTAAGTCTATGTTGAATTCAGGTTCGATATGAAAGACATTGGAACTACTGATGTAATTCTAAAAATTAAGATATCAAGGATATCAAGCGATCTCATTCTAAGGTAATGTCATTATGTTGACAAAATACTTGAGAAATTCAACAAGGGTGATTCTAGAATTGTGAGAACACCAGTAGATGTAAATCTATACCTATCCAAGAATAAAAGTGAGAGTGTGTCTCAACTAGAAAATTCTAGAGTGATAAGAAGTCTTATGTACTTGATGAGTTGTACAAGACGAGACATAGCTTACGCTGTAAGTAGGTATAGTAGTAATCTAGGATCTAATCATTGGAAGGGTATTACATGACTACTTATATACTTAAGATATACATGTAGTTGTGAACTACATTACACAAGATATCCAGTTGTATTAGAAGGATACAATGATGTAAATTGGATAACTGATATGAAAGACTCAAAGTCTACCACTGGATATGTATTAATATTAGGTGTTGTAGTTGTTTCATGAAGTCTAAATACATGTGCATTACTAGATCCACGATGAAATCTAAGTTAATCACTTTGGATAAATGTGGCAAAGAAGTCAAATGACTACGTAATTTTATAGAGGATATTCCTAAGTGGGTGAAGCTTGTACCTGTAATATGTATAATGGTAAGTCTCGACATACCATTAGACAACTACTCTCAACTGGAGTGATCTCTATTGACTATGTGAAGTCAAAAGATAACATAGCTAATCCCTTAACTAAAGGGTTAAATTGAGAGTTAGTTGATAAGTCATCGAGAGAAATGGGACTAAAGCTCATGAATGAATAAGGATTTGTAAAGAAAACCCAACCTATTTGACTGGAGATCCTAAGATCTAGGTTCAAAGGGACAACCCAATTGTAAAGACTTATTGAGATCACTATGGGGATTTACCCTTAAATCCATTCCTATGATGAAAACAATGATACTCGTAAAATACAAGATATGCTAAGGCTTTTAATGATTCTTATGAAGATAATACTGAGCAGAATATGTAGATTACTTTTAAAGATAAGAGATCACCTATGTGAGTGAGGAGTGGGGCCACTTCGAAAAAGAATTATATATGGCTCAATTATTTAGAGACTCTCACAGCACCAGACGTATATTCATGCCCAAAACAAACATAACAGTGAGAACTGAATTGTGTCAAGAAAGATTCTTATGTGAAGTATATCATCACTTACATAAACAGTAGAATAGTTCAAGGACATCATGTCTACTGGTCATTCAGTAAGGTAAATATACTTTCACAAATGAATGTTCAAAGGGTAACACCTACCTATACTATGCAGATTTTGATCCATTGAATTCTATTTCCGTGTCAAAATTTGATTTAAAATCGATGTCAATTTTTATTTAGGCGAGGGATTGTTAGAAAAGTTGAATAAAAATTCATTTTTTTAATTTTCCGTTATCTCTGATTTTGATTCATTTCTATTTATGAATTAAATATTTTCTTCTTTTCCGTTTCTAAATTAATTCTTCCCATTCTACTTCTATTTCTCATAGGTATATAAATACCTGTTTATTGAAGAAGGAAATAAAGGAAAATCATGATACGAACCAAATTAGCTCCACCACAGCAAGTCGCTACAACTGGCGAACGGGGCGCGTCAACCAGCCATTGACGGATGCAGATCGGCACAGCTCGGGCACGAGAGACAACCGCCCCATTCTGTTAGAATGTCAAAAAATCTGTTAACACACTAGTGCACGGGATGCACACAACTTCTTTGTGATTTCTCTCTGAAATGTTAGGCCATATAAAGCCCTTAAGAAATGAAATAAAGATATGAAGAATTATACCTGATTTTCCCTTCCCTTTTTCCATTTTCTTCTTTTTGCGTCTCTTCTCTGCCCTAATTCTTATCAGTGGTATCAAAGCTGGTTACGAGAATGGATACTTGAGGCAAATCCAATCTAGAATTTTGCAATGATGTAATAGAAACCCTTGCACGTCATGATAACACGTTACAAGCTGTGCTCACAGAGTTGCAAGCAATACGAGCAGCTCGTAACTTACTTGAGGATAACCCCTTTGCAAGAGATGAAACCAACCAATCACACCCCCACACTTCGTGATTAGTTACAGAGAGCAATCATCCCCAATTGAGGCTATCCTTCCCAAGGTTTTCAGGAGAGGATCCTACAGGTTGGATTTATAAGGCCGAGCAGTACTTCGAGTTCACTAATATAGCTGCTGACCAGAAAGTACAATTGGCTTCCTTCCACTTGGAAGGCATCGCGTTATAGTGGCATCGATGGCTTACAAAATTTTGTGGACCTCTCACCTAGGAGGAGTTTTCCAAAGCCGCACAACTAAGGTTAGGACCCACAGACTTTGAAGATCCCTGAGAAGCACTATCTCGCCTAAGACACATTACGAGTGTGGCAGCATACCAGGAATCCTTCGAGAAACTTTCTCATTATGTGGATGGATTACCTGAAGAGATTCTAATTGGCTGCTTCATCGTAGGATTAAGGGATGAGATTCGAATTGATGTTAAAATCAAGCAACCTAGAACTCTAGCTGATGCCATTGGTGTGGCATGATTAATTGAAGAAAGGAATTACTTACAGAAGAAATCTACAGCAATGTCTCGTTTTCAACCACCTGTCAACACCACTAAACCAGTAACTAACACCAGTGCAGGACTGTTAGGACCTACTCCTATCCAATGCAGTGGCTCCACTCCTCCCTTAACCTTTCGGTAAGAGAAGGGATTATGTTACTATTGTGATGATAAATTTGTTGTGGGTCACCGATGTGCACGTCCCCAACTCTTTATGATGGAAGAATTGAACCAGAATGAGATAGAAGAATGTGAGGAACTCCCATCAATACTAGACCCCCAGGTAATACTACCTGAAATCTCTTTCCATGCTATAACAAGAACTGAACATCCTCAAACTTTACGTATTATGGGAAAATTGAAAAATATGGAGGTGTTGATACTGATAGATAAGGGCAGTACCCATAACTTCATCGATCAGGCCTTAGCTAACCAATTTGGCTTACCAATAGCCAAGGGAAGGAAATTGGAAGTAATGGTGGCTAACTGTGAGAAATTGGAGTGTGTTGGACAATGCTGCAACCTCACTCTTATCATTCAAGGGTATCCTGTAGAAGCTGATTACTATGTGTTACTGGTAGCAGCATGTCAACTGGTTCTAGGGATTCAGTGGCTAGAAACCCTTGGACCTATTCAGATGGATTACAAGAAGCTTACACTAAGTTTCAATTCAAAAGGAAGTACACACACCTTCCAAGGGTTGGGAAGAGCTAGCATGACAGCCTTAAACCCTAAGTAATGCCAGAATTTACAAGGTGTAGGGTTACTCCTGCAAATAAGACCAACAACCAATCATCAGGAACCTTTCAAGATATACTCTCCTGAGATAAGTAAGTTACTATCTAAGTTTCCTAAATTTTTTGAACCAACTATTAGCTTACCTCCTGCACGGGTACATGACCACCGAATTATCCTACAAACTAACTTTGAACCAGTGAATGTTAGACTCTACTGTTACCTACATTATCAAAAAACTAAGATTGAAAGGATAATGTTGGAACTCTTGCAATCCCAATTGATCAAACCGAGCAATAGCCCATTTTCCTCACTAATGCTGCTTGTCAAGAAAATAGATGGAACTTGGAGATTCTGTGTGGATTATCGAGCTCTAAATGCCCTTACTATCAAAGACAAATACCATATACTTGTCATTGACAAGCTGCTAGATGAACTACATGGATCTAGAGTTTATTCCAAGCTCTATTTACGTTCGGGATACCACCAAATAAGAGTTCGAGAGGAGGATACACATAAAACTGTCTTTAGAACACATGAGGGTCACTATGAATTCCTCGTGATGCCATTTGGTCTCACTAATGCACCAGCTACTTTCCAGGGTCTTATGAATGATATCTTTCGACCCTTTCTTAGGAAATTTGTCTTGGTTTTCTTTGATGACATACTGGTATATTCCAAATCTTGGGAGGAGCATCAATGGTAGCTACAATCTGTCCTTCAGTTGCTGACCGATAACCAATTAATTGTAAAGGAATACAAGTGCCAATTTGGTGTGTTGTAGGTGGATTACTTAGGCCATTTTATCTCTGAGTAAGGAGTCTCAGTAGATCGTGCAAAAATCCATGTAATCAAGGAGTGGCCCATGCCAACCACAACTAAGGGTGTTCGGGGATTCCTTGGGTTAGCACGTTACTATAGAAAGTTCATTCAACACTTTGGAGGATTAGTTGTACCATTGACTCAATTATTGGGAAAAGAAGGCTTCCATTGGGGTGAGGAAGCTGAGATGTCCTTCCAACATCTTAAAAAGGCTCTCATATCTCCTCCTATCCTGTGCCTACCTAATTTTTCACAACATTTTATGGTTGAATGTGATGCTAGTGGCGTCGGCCTTGGGGCAATCCTCAGCCAAGAAAATAGGCAGGTAGCCTACTTTAGTGCAGCACTCAAGGGATTAGTGCTAGCCTTGTCAACCTATAAGAAAGAAATGTTAGCTATGGTCAAAGCTATTAGAGTATGACGACCCTACCTACTAGGCAAACCCTTCACCGTACAAACTGATCAAAGAAGCCTTAAATATCTGCTGGAACAAAGAATAACCACCCCTGCTCAAGCACGTTGGTTGCCTAAACTTATAGGTTATGACTTTGTGATTGTATATAAAAAAGGATCTGAGAACCGTGGACCTGACTCATTGTCCAAAGTAGTAGAATTTCAGTACCTATCTGTCTCACAACCTCTAGCAGCTTGGTGGACAACACTCCAACAAGAAGTTCAACAAGACCCTTTTTATGATAAGTTGGGAATTAAAACAGCATCCACAGGTAATTCACACATCCACTATCGTAATGGGATTTGGTTCAAAAGAAACAGGGTTTACCTAAGCTCCAAGTCAACCCTGATACCTAAAATCTTGATGGAATGTCATTCCTAACCAATTGGAGGACATTTTGGGTTTCAGAAAACACTATCTAGGGTAAAGCAGAATTTTTGTTGGCCAAACATGCAACAGAAGGTAAAGGAATTCCTTCGAGAATGTGACACATGTCAGCGATTCAAAAGTGATTGTATGACACCTACAGGGTTGCTATAACCCCTGCCAATTCCCACAAAGATATGGTCTGATATCTCAATGGATTTCATTGAAGGACTTCCTCTTTCTAAAGGCAATACCGTGATTATGGTGGTAGTAGACCGATTGACAAAATATGCACACTTCATTACTATGAAGCATCCTTTTACTACCCTAGGTGTTGCCAAAATATTTGTGTCTAATGTAGTCTGGCTGCATGGTATTCCCACTTCTATAGTAAGTGATCGAGATAAAGTCTTCATAAGCTCTTTTTGGAAGGCCTTATTTCAATTGCAGGGTACACAACTATGTATGAGTTCCAGCTATCATCCATAAACTGATGGACAGACTGAGGTGGTCAACAGAGTCTTAGAGCAATACTTGCGCTGCTTTATAGTTGATCAACCAAAACTATGGGTAGAATGGATACCATGGGCATAATTCAGCTACAACACCTCAATACACTCATCCACCAAAACTACTCCATTTGAAGCTGTTTATGGAATCCCTCCTCCCCATTTGGTGGCTTACATCCCTGGTACCTCAAACATCCAAACTGTAGATGAATGCTTGCGTGATCGAGACATCATTCTTAGAGAACTTCGTCACAACCTTAAACACGCTCAAAATCGGATGAAGTGCCGAGCCGATCAACATAGACGGGAAATCACTTTCCTTGAAGGGGACTATGTTTATCTCAAGCTACAACCATATAGACAAACTTCAATTGCATTTTGCTCAAACATGAAGCTTGCCCCACGATTCTTTAGACCCTACCAGATCAAGGAAAGGATTGGTTCTGTAGCCTACCGATTGGCACTACCCCCAGAATCTCAGATACATAATGTGTTTCATGTCAGTCTATTAAGGAAGCATGTTGGAACCTCAATACCTATCAACCATCAACTACCACCCACAACTGATAACTCAATAATTATGCCACAACCTGAAACTGTCTTGGATCATCGAGTGATTCAGAAAGGAAGATACTAACCAAAGATAGAGATTTTAATCAAATGGGTGGGAACTTCAAGCACCGAAGCTACCTGGGAAAATGAAAGACGATTCTCTAAAGCTTATCCAAAGTTCATCCTTATGGACAAGGATTCTAAAAGAAAGGGAGGAATGATACAAACCAAATTAGCTCCACCACCGCGAGTCGCTACAACCGGCGAACGGGGCGCATCAATTAGCCATTGATGGACGCAGATCGACATAGCTCGAGCACGAGAGATGTTGTGATTGATTAAAAATAATATTAGGTTTGTTAGTCAAAATAATAGGTGCCTAATTTAGAAGAAAATTCATGAAAGGTGGCTTACCATATTGTTAAAGATGGAGGTGCCTAACCTTGTTTGAATAAAGAATAGGAAAATTAGGTAGCCTAATTTTGTTGAATGAAGAAATGTTCGGCATATGAAATGAGAACTTGAAGGCTATAAATATGGCTTTATTTCTTCATTGTTAATCATCCCAAAAATAGAGAAAAGCTTGTATGAGAAGTTCTTGAGTGAGAGAATTTTGTAGGAAAATTCTCTTGGGCTTGTAATTGCTCTTGTCTTTTGGGTGTGTGAGAAAATTACTGAGAATGTGGTTGTAACAATTTTCCACATAGTGAATTTTTCTCTGGTTGTCTTTTGACAACGAAAGTGGTTTTTCTCTAATTTGGAGTTTCCACTATAATTCATGTGTTGTGTATTATCTATTTCTCTGTTATTTGATATTCTGCTAAGGAGGATATTGGGAGGGAGAATTTGTGATTATACCATTTGATCCAAATTTCCCAACAACTGGTATCAGAGCCAAGTTCAAAGAAAAAAGGAGAAATGTCAGGAGTCAAGATTGACATTGATAAATTTGATGGGAGAATCAATTTAGGCTTGTGGCAAGTACAAGTCAAAGATTTGTTGATCCAATATGGGTTACACAAGGCGTTAAAGGGGAAACCAGCCCTTGTTATTGGTATTGAATCCAGTAAAACCAATATAAGTGATGAAGATTGGGAAGATCTTAATCTAAGAGCTGCAAGTGCAATTCGGCTTTGTTTGACCAAAAATATTCTTGCAAATGTGCATGGAATATCTATGGCCAAAGAACTATGGGAAAAGCTTGAAGAATTGTATCAGGCAAAAGGCATTTCAAATCGGGTGTATTTGAAAGAGCAGTTTCATACTTTGCGTATGAATGAAGGAACTATTATGTCTGACCATCTCAGTGTTCTCAATGGTATTGTCTCTGAACCGGAAACCATTGGAGTTAAACTTGATGATGAAGATATAGCTTTAAGGCTCATCTGGTCTCTTCCATCTTCTTATGATCACATGAAACCTATCTTGATTCATGGAAAGGAGAAAATAATTTTTTCAGAAGTTACTAGCAAGTTGTTTTCTGAAGAAAAAAGGCTGAGTGGTGGAAGAAATGTTTCGCCTGAAAACTCAGCATTGGTAGCTGACAATCAAAAGAAAAACACTTTCATGAAAAAGAAGATAGTGTGATGGGGGTGTGGACAATTGTGGCACCTCAAAAGAAATTGTCCAAAGGGTGGAGCTGATTCAGCAAGAAGCTCAAATACCGACGGTGACGCTAATAGTATGTCTGTTTTCAAAGACTATAGTGATGCTATTTGAAAAGAGCGTGTACATGCTCATGGCATGCTGCTAGTCTCTAAATATTGCCATGAAAGAGGGTGTGTTACTGGTAGCGGGTCCACAAGTTTGCACACGGGCATTGGCTTGGTATAGATGCAAGGTGTGTGGTGGAAAGGATGTCGATGGCTGATGAACTCTCGGGAAAACCAAGTGTGAGAGTTGCACCATAAATTTCAGCAAGTTTTTTTTTCGACATGAGCCGATGTGAAATTCTTAGAATTGGTGATTAATTCTAAATGGGTGTACTCTTTATGGTGGAGTATGATAATTCTCGGTATAGAGAATTATGACTGTTGGAATAAACAATGTTGTAGTGGTAACTATGTTTATTTTTAATCAAGGTGGAGATTGTTGTGATTGATTAAAAATAATATTAGGTTTGTTAGTCAAAATAATAGGTGCCTAATTTAGAAGAAAATTCATGGAAGGTGGCTTACCATATTGTCAAAGATGGAGGTGCCTAACCTTGTTTGAATAAAGAATAGGAAAATTAGGTAGCCTAATTTTGTTGAATGAAGAAATGTTTGGCATATGAAATGAGAACTTGAAGGCTATAAATATGGCTTCATTTCTTCATTGTTAATCATCCCAAAAATAGAGAAAAGCTTGTGTGAGAAGTTCTTGAGTGAGAGAATTTTGTAGGAAAATTCTCTTGGGCTTGTAATTGTTCGTCTTTTGGGTGTGTGAGAAAATTACTGAGAGTGTGGTTGTAACAATTTTCCACATAGTGAATTTTTCTCTGGTTGTCTTTTGACAACGAAAGTGGTTTTTCTCTAATTTGGAGTTTCCACTATAATTCTTGTGTTGTGTATTATCTATTTCTCTGTTATTTGATATTCTGCTAAGGAGGATCTTGGGAGGGAGAATTTGTGATTATACTATTTGATCCAAATTTCCCAACAAGAGACAACTGCCCCATTCTGTTAGAATGTCAGAAAATCTGTTAGCACACTAGTACACGGGATTCATGCAACTTCTTTGTGATTTCTCTCTGAAATATTAGGCTATATAAAGCCCTTAAAAATGAAATAAAGATATGAAGAATTATACTTGATTTTCCCTTCCCTCTTGTCGTTTTCTTCTCTTCGCGTCTCTTCTCTGTCCTAATTCTTATCAAATTAGAGTCGAGAAAACATAGAAGAAGAAAGAAATAGAAAAGAGGAAGAGGAAAAGAAAAAAGAAAAAAGAAAAAAAGAAAAAGAAAAAGAAAAAAAGGAAAGAGAAAAGAGAAAAGTAAAGAAAAAAATGGAAAAAAAAAGAAAGAGAGAGAAATGGGAGAGGTAAAAGAAAAAAAATTATTGTGTATTTTTTTTATCTAGAGTTATGTTTTTTTAATAGATTTTGGACAATTTGAAGTTTGTAAAATAATAAACTTTGGTGTAAGTTTATTATTAGTTAATTGTTGTATCCTAAAAGATAAATTTCTATTATTCTCAAATAATTACGGTGAGCAAAAAAATTATCTTAAATATACTGTTTGATATATAAGTCTCGATTATTATTCTTATTTAAATTATATATTATTTAAATTTTATATTTATAATTTATACATATATTTATATATTTCCAATTTTAATAAAATAATTTTATTTTTGAATTTTTTATCCATGTATTATTTTTTACATTTTTTTTAAATAAAATAAAAAATAAACGACAATTACATGGTGTAGGAATGCTGCTGCAGTACTCATAATAATGTCCAAATTCCAATTCCTAGTTGTGACTAATTAACAATCAATGAGAACAATATTCTACTTACTCAGGAATTTCTAAATTCTAGTAAGAGCATCAACATTTCTTTTGAGAAACGCCAAGCATTTTTCATAACAAGAAGGTGATTGTGATATGTGAGAGGTGACGTATAAAGATAAAAAGAGCACAGAAAATAGAACTCGGGACCAAAAAGAAACACAATTTAATATAAAATAAATAATTGCACCAACATACAAATCCTACACCACGTGGCTTCTGTTTGGAGGGGTCCCAATTTCCCCACTTTTTTTTTAAATTAACGTTATATTTATAATTATACGGAAAAAAATTATGTTACATATCTTACTTTCTATATGTTAAATTATACTTGTAACTTATTTTTGAGAAATTTAAAGGCACACATGTTTAATTTCAAGACATATTATTATTTCAAGCATCTCTTATAAAATTTAAAAAATAAATGGATAAGTAATTTTTCTCTATCAGATACCCATCTAAAACAAATATAATTAATATAATTAATTAAGAAGGATACATATTCTCTTTACGTCTCATTGTTAGCATGTTTTGAATTGCTTTATTCTATGATTGATTTTTCTTATATTAACATAATTTTTATCATGGGTTTTTGAATGTATATGTTTTACCATTAATTCTAAATATAGCTTCAATTCTAAGTATAAAGTTATGTTTCTACACATTATTTTTAGATGAATATTGATTTTTTTTTGTTTTTGAAACTATATATAATATTTTAATAAATATGTAAATTTATTTATATTTTTAAATTTTTTAGATTTAATTACATTTAAACTCAAACTAATCATAAATAGTGAGTTATATATTTTATATTTCATTTTAAAATTATGTTTTTATTCCTTTAAAACATTAATAATTTTTTTACAAAAATTATTTAAACTATTTATTTAAATTTTAAAAATATAAAATCTTATTCTTATTATTTTAAAATAGTAATATAAAAAAATTATGTATTTATTATTATATATATTTAATTTTTTATTTTCTCAAAATTTTCTTGGCAATGACAACCGAATCAACCTATAAATTTCCACAACAAAGATCAAGGCAAATAAAGGTAAAACGACGTCATCGGCATACTATAAGCATTATATTAGGAACAAAGCAAAAAAGGATGAAAGCAAACGGAAAACTTATCTATCGTAGTGGGTTGGACTTTTCATCAATGTGAACTCCTTGACCCGAAATATTCATTATTTTTAAGCAATCTTTTTACTATTTTCTTTTTATCTTGGATTTTTACCTTTTTTATTTTATTTAAGAAGCACATGACTAAAATACAAAGAGAAATAATGTGAATAAAACATAAGCAGAGTCAATGAAATCATACAAAAGGTGAATAGAAAACTTTATAACTTGATTTATGATTATCTATAGTTTCTTCGGTGATTTACTATTCTTTCATCTAATTTTAGAATTTATTAATCAATCAAATTTATTTAAAAAAAATAAGTTTTTAAATTTACATCAAATTTAAAAATTAGACTTTTGAAATAGGTGTTATATCATGATGGATTTTTTAATAATCTCATATACAATTATTATTACAATTTAAAATTTAATTAAATAGTAGGCGCGGTGACTAGTGGAGTGTGCATTTGGAATTTTCCTAAATATATAACCTAAATAACTTAATTCGTATTTCTTAAAATAATAAAAAAGATTATTAGTAAAAAATAAAAAAAAATTAATTGTAAAAAATAATAAAAAACTTGTAAATTTGGGTAGAAAGACAAATATACCCCTTTAAAATGGATAACTTTAAATTAATTTTGCAAAACTTTTCATTTAACTACAAATATTGATAATTCAGCTCACATAATAACAGTCACTAACATTTCAGTATCTACAAGGTTTCAATTGAATTTTGGGGTGATATATGATACTAAAGTAACAATTGTGTATTTCAAAGATATCAAACCCTAAAAAAAGTAAAAATTCACAATTGATAGTTAATTAATTTTTTCATATAAATATCCAAATGAGAAAATTTTTGAACAACGTGAGAAAAGTATTTTTTTTAAAATTGACTGAGAAAAAGAAAAGACATGATTAGTATACAAAATCAAGAACTTTAAGTTAACTTTTTGGATTATCTTTTAAATTAAAATATTTTTATATTTCTATATGTTTCTTTACTTAATATAAATTTTTATTTTTTAACCATAACAAGCCTAATAAATTTTGAAATATAATTTTTAAAGGGTATTTAAGTGATTTAGGAAAAAAAAAATAAAAAAAATTGTGTTAGAGAACGGATAGAAAAGGATGTTATTATTATTAGGAATATTTGTAATAATATATCTAATATTAATATTATTAACTATCATTTTTTTAAATATATGAATGTTAATAATAATATTGACGTAAAAAGACAAAATTTTAGGACGATTGATTTTTTTCCCAAATGTTTTCGGTTTTCTTCTAGTGTCAAACCTTACCACCCGTACTTTCAAGATCTATACGCAAAAAGAAAACAAAAATTGTCGTCTGAGTTTAAGCTTTGACGGTGATTAAGATTTAAGACTCACGAAAAAAATTAATATTTTTTTTATCTTTATTTAATAATAATTAATACAATAATTAAAAAGATATTATTAGATTTATTTTTGTAATTAATTATTGTAAATAATAGTAATGACAATTTGATGTAAATTAGTTTAAAAATAATAAAAATAACAAATTTAAATTTATAATAATAAGGTTTATTTTATATTTTTTAATTATTAATTTTTTTAATATATCATTTTATTTTAAATATTATTCAAATTAAACTATTATAATTTAAATCTGTTTAATATTAAATGACATCTAAGTGAAACTTGTTCAATGATATTAAAATTTATTTATAAATTATTGTTATATATAAAATACCACACACAAAAATTTAAAATTTTAATTTATAGTTTTTATGGAAAAATTTATTATCAGTAGTTATAACTAAAAAAATTAAAAAAATAAGAAATATATCTGTATAATTGTTAAATCATCATAAATATTTATATTGATTTTTATGCTTAATATTTGTAATCATAATTAAAAAAAATCAAAAGAATAAAAAATATTTCAGTACAATTATTAAATTAGTATAAATATTTATATTTAATTTTAAACTAAAATGATAATTTAATGTAATTATGATATGCATAATATTTAAATATAACACATTATAAAATTAAATATCAATTTATTTTCAATTTAATAATAATTCGGTTATAATAATATAAAATAGATTATAAAATCGGTTAATCCGAATACAAATAGATTATATATTTTTTAATTTAAATTCGATTCGATTATAAAATTTATTAATACAATCTAATAAATCGGAACAAATTTTTTATTTTTAATAAATTGTTCAGATTATGGGTTGATTTTTAGATAAAATTATGGGCTATTTTAATTATTAAAATACTCTTGAACTGAAATCAAAGCAGATGCCAAAATAATTAAAATTTTAAATACAAAATTAAAATAATAAAATATACGAAATAAAATCAATTTTAAACGGCACAATCGCACAAAGAGAGAGTGTTTGCTTGTGGTCTCTTTCAGTCCACATATAGCCGCCTACATCCCAACGGCTCGCGTCGGTAATTCGGTCTTGCTCATTTTCTGCGTGCCGGCGATCCTCTCCATTTCATAGGCGATTAATGATCTCTCTTATTCTTCATCTTCTTCGTGCTCTCATTTAACTCTCATTGTTAATCTCCAGTTGGCATTGCTATATAAGCGGTAGTAATTTCTCAAGGTAGACATTGAAACTTAATTGCAATTTCTTCTTCTTTCTTTTAGAGCTTCTACTTGGATGAATTAGTAATTGACTGTCAGTAGTTTAGAATCTCTCTCGAATCAGATAATTGTAGAAGATACATTACATTTTCGTCGATGTAAATTTTTCAGGTATCGAAGTTCTTCTTGCTCTTTTATTTTTGATTTAATAAACGTTTAAGGTTTTTGAGTGTTAAATTTTCTTTTTTCTAATGGTTAGTAAATTTTCGATAACCATTCAAATTATCAGCTCTTCGTTTAATGCTATTTATTGGCCCTAATTTTGTGATTTAAGCTTCATATAGTTCGAACATCCACCTTGTTTTGTGTTTTTGGCGAATCTGGTTCGGTGCCTTTTCTAATACATTAACATCGTGTTTGGCTGCTGAGAATTGAGGAAAATTAAGAGCTGTTTTTATTTTTTTTCCATTAATTTTCGTTTAGTCAAACTCCGAAAAAATCTTCTCGACAACATAAATATACTAAAATGTGAGTATTTCTTTGGTGCGCCTCTTCTCTGCGGGATGGTATTTGGTTAGTAGGAGCTTCGATGGTAAGAAATGAAAACGAGACCACGAGTTAGGCAAAAATCTATGTATATAATCTGTTTAACTTACTCCAGTGAACAGATCCAGAAAATTATCTTATTTTTTATCCCTTTTTTCCTTTGATGTTATACTTTCTCATTCGCCTAACAGACTAATATGAAACTGTACTTGTTTTCTCTTTATGCATAATGATGTTTTAGAGTTCTTTGTTGTTGAAATCTAAACAATATTGCGCATCTGTCTGATTTGTATTTGTGGTAGTTGGCTTATCGCTTGTTGTTTCCTCTGCTATGAGAATATTAAGGCTTTAACAATTTGTGCTAGTTTAGTTAGTTGGGAAAGCATTGTGATAAGAATTTTCTTTCTATGATAGAGAGCTATTTTGTATTGACTCCATATTGGGCCTTCGTCATTTCAGTTGCCGTTCCCATGCTCTTAAATTTAACACAAGATTTATTTACTTCTACAGGTTTGTAATACAAGATGATAGGATCCTTTATAACCAGAGGACTTGTGTATGTTACTGGGTGACTCTCTTTCATTAACTTTTTGGATTTATTCATGATCAAATTTGACTTTTTTTAATATCTTGCAGAATGATTCTTGGCTATGCTTATCCAGCTTATGAGTGTTACAAAACTGTTGAAAAGAACAAGCCGGAGATTGAGCAACTACGCTTTTGGTGTCAATATTGGTATGTTAAATTACTTACATTGATCTATCAATCACCACTGGTCTTGCAGATGATCATTGACATGAAATTAACATCCCCTTTCTGTCGCAGGATATTGGTGGCATTTTTGACAGTTTGTGAGAAATTTGGTGATGCTTTTGTTTCATGGTAATTATTAGTAATTTGAACTTGGGGAATGCTTCTTTTATACTTTAAATTTAATGTATGTCTCACTTCAGACCTATCTCACTTGGATTCCCTTTATGAAGGATTCCAATGTATGGCGAAGTAAAGCTGTTATTCATTGTATACCTGTGGTATCCTAAGACAAAGGTATGAAATCTGTTTTCAGTTTTAAATGATATTAAACCAGTTGGATTGTTTTTTAGTTTTATTTGTATTCTACTGATGACTGCTGTGGTTTATCAGGGAACGACTTATGTGTATGATTCCTTCTTTAGACCATATCTTGCAAAGCACGAGAATGAAATTGATCAGAACTTATTAGAATTAAGGACTAGAGCTGGAGACATTGCAGTTTCATATTGGCAAAGAGCGGCAAGTTATGGGCAGACAAGAATATTTGAGATACTGCAATTTATAGCTGCACAATCAACCCCAATGCGTCGGCCTTCTGAGGTAGTTATTATCAACCAAGTTACTCTTGTTTATAAAATGAACAAGTTTATTATTTCTGTGTTTTACGATATGATATTATTTATGAGAATATGTTTTGATTATTTGCAGTGAATTCATAGCTACAACTGACCTCTTAGGAAATATGGGTTTTTGTTCAACTAGAACAGGGTGGACTTAGAAATAAAACAAAACTTATCATGTCATACTGATTGTATTTAAGGAAGCGCCTGGAGCTACTCATAATCTCATCTTTGAGTAACGAAAAGAATTTGCTTTCATAAAGTGCTCTCTGGTTGTTGGTTTCCAGTAAACTGTATTATAAGTTTAAATAAACAAGTCAAAACATGAATGCAGTGAAATGGACTGTTGTTAGTTGCTTCTGTAGTTTTGATTTCCATGGAGATGTGAATTGAAATACTGCTAGGATTTCTGGAGATACTTTTGTATCTATCTTTCTACCAATTACTGTGGTTCAGTCTTGAACAATTTTCGAACAATCCTTGCTTTTCCCCTATACTGTCAACATCTGTACGTTTCGTTTTCTTATGGATTTTCAGTTAGAAAGAAATCTGCTATAGGAAAATCTAGTGGAACTCATTTCATAAATTTCTATGTTTAAACCAAGCTACGAAAATTGCATTATGCTATAATACTGCTAATGTCTCTTCTCCTGATTTTTTTTGGAATGGCAGCCACAACAAGGAGCTAGGGTTCGGAAACCTCCAGCTGGTCACCAACCAGCAACTCCTACAAAACCACAGCAGCCTGAAGAACCGCCTTCTCCCACTTCTAGCACAACTTCAAGTCAGTGCCAAGAGGAGACAGTAGAGGAACTTGCTTCTTCCGAAATTCCTAAAGCAACAGAAGCAGCAGTCTCAAATTCTAAAAACCAAGCGACCACTTCAAATAATCAAAAGGCAACTGCTGCATCTGAGAAGTCCAGCAAATCCACCCTTGCTGAAGTGGAACCAATGCAGATAGAGGCATTGCCTTCTTCAAAAATTGAAAACCCAAACCCTGCCCCAAAAGAAACGGTCATGCAAGAAACCCTTCGGGTTACGCGTGGAAGACTAAGGAAAACTCGATCTGGAGCACGTTGAAGCAATTCTTTCCATTTTTTTAGTTCACAGTGTTTAATTGGTAGGTAAACAATCTGTATGGATTTAACGGTTAGACGTGAATGTAAATTTGATTTCCTTTAGTCTTAATTTTCCTTTTGCTTTATTTTTAAACATATTATATTAGGTAGATATAAAATTGTCATATGGCTGCTCCACACAATTCTTAAATTAGTATAATGAATATTTTTACTAAAAAAAATTAGTATAATGAATATGTTTAGCAAAAAAATTAGTGTTAGATTGAAAAATAATCAGGTATGCGTGCCACCGTTTGATTAGCTATGACAATATTGGAAAGTAAAAAATGGTACAATCAAACACACTTAGATATTTTTTTATTTAAATTCAAAAATCAATGTTAATGATATTATTCTATTTATGAAAGATCATTAATATCATAAATAATATATTAATTAATTTAATTTTTAAATATTAATTAATCGATATTAGTTATTTATAGTTATGGCATCTGTCAAAACTATTAAATAGATTCTCATAACCTAAAAAGGTACACATAGTTACTACAAATTCTCTTAAATTTCATATGATTTTAATCTTTTTCTTCGAAAATTAACTTGAGCATTAGAATGGATATGACACCCTTTGGTTTCGTACCTTATAATATGGTTTTTAGTGATTTATAGGTCTATATGTCTAGACAACGCAATCAAACAGAAATCGACTTTAACATCCGATACTATATATGGGAAACAAATTTAGTGTTTAACCGATTAATCTAGAAAAAACTAAAGAACATTCATCGTGTTCTTTGTTCTATTTGTTGCATTTTCATTCATTTTTCTCCTAACAACGTGTTAGATCTAAAAAATCACTAGGATGAGGTCCCAATATGTTCCTGATAATATTTCATCCTCCTAGCAAATTCATGACCTGGTTGACACCCATACACAATGCCATGTCCTAAGCATGCTCCAAAAGAATAAGAACACCTAGAAAGAGCTAAGTTGCCTTGATTCTGGTTTGCTACCTCAAGCACCTCAAATCCAAATCGAGCAATAGACTCCCGATGAGGAACTTCTAATAGATGTTGAGTAGAAGTTGGATCCTAAGATGAGTCACACCCCGATCTTAGGATGAGTCATGCATAGATAACTGAGCCAATTAAAGAGACCAAAAATTTCATATTGTCAAAACAAGATTTACACAAGACTACCCATGAAAGGAGTTGGATTAGCTTACAATGGTAGAAGCCATCCAAAGTAGGCATCTAGTCATCCATCTAGAAGATGTACTCCAATATGCACTACATCAAGGTAGCCAACCAAGTAGGTCAGTCAAGCAAAGAAGTGAGGTAGACCGACCTCCCAAGCAGAGTAGTTAGATGGACTAGCATGCTTTACCAAACATTAGCTAGTTTTGAGCTTCTATAACTCTAGAGAGCAAAGATATCAACCATTTTCCAATGATTGCCATTCATACAAGCATGTGCAATTCAAACTAGATTTTCCTGGCTCACCTTGAGGAACCATCCCAAGGCTAGACGACCAGCGTAATCAGGTCAAAATAACCACTTCGTTGATGTCACTGATCCTGAGGTAAATGTCTATAACTATAATTGTTAGAAAAACATTGCTATAATAAAATAGAGATTCACACATGGACATGTTGCACCCTAAGGTTCCATGCTATCTATAACGTTCCTTCCAAGGTTATGCTTTCTAGAACACTACCCCAGGTTGTGTAATCTAGGAAACTGTTACCTAGGCCATGCCACACTTAATAGACTGATACCTTTTAGGTAATGCTACTTAGATAAGATGCCTCTTACGTCATACCACCTAGCTTTTCATCTTCCAAAATGTGGATCAGGCCACACTTGGTAACTGTGGATCTAGACAATATCAGATGACTAAGCATCCATGCCACACTTGATGGTTGTGGATCCAAACCACATTAAGTGACTGAGCATCTAGGCCATACTTGATAACTGTAGATCCAAATCACATAAGGTGACTAAGCATCCAGGTCATACTTAATGATTGTGGATCTAAACCATATCAAGTGACTAAGCATCCATGCTACAATTGACGACTGTGGATCCATACCATATCAAGTGACTAAGTATCCAAACCACACTTAGTAACTGTGGATATAGACCACATCTTGTGGACCCATACCACATAAAGTAATTGTGGATCTAGTCCATAATTAATGAGACAAATATGCTACTTTTCAAGCAAAGCAATCTAGAATCACCTTAGCATGAAAACTTGATGGATTACTACTTTCTAGGTCATGCTACTTAGACAAGT